>CM075940.1:1345494-1651109 GCA_038030265.1 Corythucha ciliata | reverse complement strand
GTCTAAAAGTCAGTGTGTCATCAACGGGAAGACAGCGAGAATTCATTTTCTCCTACCACAAAGGATGGCTGGAGAAACTTTTGAAAGAAGAACCCGTCAGCGTCAACCTTACGCCAAATGAAATGACCGTTCTCATCTCAGCTCATCAACCCATCAGCCACGATTTGATGAAAATACAACGAATCGTGGAAGCCAGTCGAACCGTGACATCGGGCAAGAGCAGCAGCACCTCCATTAACAACTACGGTGAACATAACAAAAACAACGTGTTGTGTATGGAGGAGGAGGAGGAGGAGGAGGAAGATGAAGATACTGATATTGGTGAAGATGAGGACATGAAGGAAAAAAAGGATGAAGATTCGGAAATACAAGATGAAGAAGAAGTAGAAGTAGAAGAAGATTCAACTGAAAACGAGAACTTCAATACTCTAAGAGCGTCACTTCAAGTGGACAATGCAACATGGCTTCCGTCAACGTACTATAATGAAATGTAAAAAAAAAAAAAAAAAAAAAAATATTGTTTTGTATTCATCTCTCTCTCTCTTATACGTACGGATTGAATTTAATTAATGAAAAATAAATAAATCAAGTAACTGCAATGACAATCACTTATTTTCTTCTTTTTTTAATGCCCAAACCTCGCAACTTACAGGCACCTGATGAGCAGGTATCTGATCCTTTTCCCACGTCCCTTACACATACATGTGGTGGGAGGGAGGGGGAATTTCAAAAGAATGTTATTCTGGAAACTATTTCTTCGTTACAGGTATAGCTCCGTCCGCCCAATCCTCACAACTTGCAGGTACTCGATGAGCAGGTATCTGATCCTTTTCCCACGTTCCTTACACACGCATGGGGGTGGGGGGGGGGATTTGAAAAGAATGATATTCTGGAAACTATTTCCCTTTTTTTTTTTTTTCGTTACTGGTGGCTCCGCCCTCACCCCACACCGGCTACCAGTCATCCGGCCAATCTTCTGACAGTATGAACGCAATGATATGGTGGTGGGAGTAAAAATAAGGGCGGTAACTAAGTACGAGAGTGAGGAGAAAATATACTATTACTTCTCACATTAATCATACCGTTACAGTTCAGAGCTAAGAACTAAACAGTAAAGAACGTTGAGCGTCTTCCTTCAATCGGGACTTTTCACACACACACTTCTTCCTCTTCACATCTTCCATGCAAACGGTAAATATTTATTTTTTTTTCATCTTAGATTTTAATGACATAGTCACTTTAATTAATTTTTTCTCTCTATCTCTTTCTTCACAGAAAATGGATCATTCCAAAAATGAAATACTGAGCACGCTCAACCAGATCGCCTCGAGCAGCTATGAAACGGTTTCCATATCGGAGCTCGAGAAGGAGGCCTTATTCATCGTGCATCGCGTCGAACGAACCAACACCAAGTTTGGAGAAAAATTAACACTACTCCTCATACATTCTGATGACTTCTACGAGAATGCTGACCCAGAAGGAGAGAGAGGAGAAATAAACAAACGTAAATATCGCGTTTATCTTCCATCACGATTTTCAAATGAGTCAAATATTTTCAAATACTTCACTGATGGAAAATATCAGGAAGATTCCTTATCATTCTCTTTCCTAGGGAAACGAGGAAAACAAAATTTATTCACATTTTATGATAATACTAAAAACGAGTAAAAAAAAAAAAAAAAAAAAAAAAAAAAAAAAAAATGCAAAATTCATACTTTTTGTTTCCTTTGTATTAATTCAATAACAATTTTTTTTATCATTAAACGAATTGTAATTTTCAATAATAAAATAAGTCCAAGTAAAAAATCTCTTCGATAATTGATATCACCCCCCCCAAATCTCCTTTAAACGGGTACTTGCATACCTCCTCCCTGACCTTACACAATAATTCCCTCCTGACGTCACACAAGCCCTCTCAAAGGGTTTACTCCTCCCAAAGGGTGGCTCATCTCGCACATGCGCAAAACCTCCTCCCTGACCTTACACAATAATTCCTTCATGACGTCACACAAGCCCTCCCAAAGGGTTTACTCCTCCCAAAGGGTAGCCCATCCCGCACATGCGCACAACCTCCTCCTCCCAAAGGGTAGCCCATCCCGCACTTGCGCACAAACTCCTCCTCCCAAAGGGTAGCCCATCCCGCACATGCGCACAACCTCCTCCTCCCAAAGGGTAGCCCCTCCGCAACCCCATTTACCATCTACTGAGGCCATTGCCCATAGGTTCCACATTAGACACTTTGGAAGTACTAAGTAAGGTCCTGGCATCACTTGGCAATTCTTCTCCAGCCCAGTGGCGATGTAATACTTTGAGCGACTCTGAAAGAGCAGTCTGAGTAACATTGATTCTCACAGCCCAAATTGATAAGTCTTCCGCGAGAGATTTATCGGGCTCCTCCTCTTGCCTTATAAACCCGGCCGAAAGAATTAATTTGAGCACGAGGGACTTTTGACATCTATGCAACGCATCCTCAACATCGACGGAAGCAAGAGCCATCGTATATTTGCGAGACAAGATTTTTTGGTTTCGACAACTTATCTTTCAATAAGCCCTAAGCCTTCAAACATTTTTTGGTAATGTATCTAGGGTCTTATGATTAGGTATAATTGCTTACCTTGCGGCTTGAAACGACGATTCCGTCCGAAAAAAATTGGAAAAGGGAGGAAAAAAGCGGGGTGGTGAAGGACTTGACGATCTCAACACTTGACGAACGTCCACAACGATGGAAATGACGATTCTCTCCGAAAAAAAAAAATAATAATAATAATTAAAAAAAAACTGCATTTGATGCTCGAACAGAAGCACTTTACGAGAAAACCAAATCAGGCAAACGGGGGGAAAAAGTCATATTTTACTAGAGAGGGTCAGCATTTCATTTAATTTCATCGCATTTATTAACACAGCATATACCTACCTAGCTGTGTATTAAGTGGTTGTTTCACAGATGATTCCTCGACCCCCCTCCAATCCTGTCGTGCACTACTCGGCACACGTTTTCTTGCCTTATTTCCGCGCCAATTCTGGATTTTAAGACTTGTTGCAATCTCCAGGACGTTCCACATCTGCAGACGCATCATATTTTTTGTCAAATTTTGCCCAAGAAGTAACATTAAACCTGTCTTGAACTTTTGCCATGACGGGCTCTTCCTTCAACTTATTTGAAAAAATGAATACGTCTGCATATGTGCGGAACTTCCTAGAGACTGAAACGACACCTTAAAAACCAGGATTGGGGCAGGAATAAGGCGTGAAAACGTGTGCCGCGTAGGATAGATGAGGGCGTAGAGGAATCATTTGTGAAACACCTCCTTAACTGTAGGCCAACATCTTTGGCTGTGAATTTGGCCAAATACGTTTAGGGCAGAAGTGTTATTATTAATTTAAGAATGACCTTCTTTCTACTCATTAAACTTAACTATAAATGTATAGGTACTTTTCAAAATTTTAGTGAATATTCTGCAAGATATAATTCGTTTCAAAACGTTTGTTGTTTATCCAAAAAAAAAAAAAAAAACAAGGGTGGATGGAGAAATTAGGTAAGTATACAACCTGGTTTTGCGAAGAGGGAACTCTTGGTCTTGACCCTTTTTGATTTCTGCTTTTTCTTCCAGTTGTATTGTCTCTAAGGACGCCAATGATTCGGGTGAAGGTAGGTAAATAAAGCCTATGTAGTCCGATGATCAAAGATAAAACAAAACTTATATTCTCAATTTAATTACACTTGAAACAAGAATTTTCCTTTCGTACTTTTTACAAATCGCAATTTTCATAACCAACAAGGTGCCGTCGTTCACGAGAGTGTGAGCCAAAGCCAATCAATCAGCGGCGGTCTCCCCCCGCAGTGTTGCCAGGATGTCTTTTTGTCGTGTGACGTCACGTATTCGTCGCGGGTCGTTCACATCCTCCCACCTTTAAGTCAGGGACTTAAAATCAAATCAAACAAAATCGTCAAGGAACAAAATTGGATCACAAGTCCAATTTTGCCGGCGCGTTAATCACTCGTCCGCTACGAGAACATCGTGTCGGTAGAACCTTCTCGGACACGCGATCCCGTCAGCTGTCCTCCACGTCCTCGAGTCCCCCATCGGGGCGAGTGGTCTCAGTTTCCTGCGGCGCTTCCGGCAATCGATCATACTTAGCAAACTCTTCCTCGTAGCCTCGAATCTCCAGGGGGAAAACCCGCTGAATGGGGCGGGTCAAAAACCCAGCCTCCGTCCGCAGCTCCACAACCCTCGCCGTACCGTCTCTACCGGGGAACAATTTTGTAATTCTCGCTAGAGGCCACTCGAATCTTTTGGCGTCCCTCTCGATCAATACCAAGTCTCCGACCTCGAGCTTGGTCACTGAGTTTCCCTCGGTTCGGCCGGATGGTCGCAAAAACCCTAAGTATTCACTGCGGAATCGCTCCCACAACTGTTCTCGCAAGAGTCGCCTATATGTCACCCGTTTCTTTAATGCGTCTTCATTCTTAATAGCATCGACCTCTGGAATAACATAGTTTCTTCCATCTCGCAGAAACGAATTCGGTGTTATCGGCTTCAAATCGCCCGGATTATCTGACAAACGTGCCAGAGGTCTGTTGTTCACCATACCTTCGACCTCACACAACGAAGTCAAAAACTCCTCTCGATCGAGGCAGGCGCGGCCCAAACACCTTCGCATTACCTTTTCCATCAAGGGGTGGAGGGGGGAGAAAATCTCCACTCGATTGGATCGGCCGAACCCTGCGCCGCCACCGCGGTCCAATCAACATTCCGCAGGAGACCATAAGCGCCTCGGAAATTTGTGCCGTTGTCGCAGAAAATCAATCGCGGTTTGCCTCGCCGGGCCACAAAACGCCGAAGACTCAACAGAAACGCTTCGGTAGACAGCGCTTCCACCAACTCCAAATGCACGGCTCTGATAACAGCACAGGTGTATAAACACACCCAATTTTTCTCGTCGTTTTTCAAATACAAAGGCCCGAATAAATCGATGCCTACCACCTCAAACGGTGCCACCTGTCGGATGCGCTCAGCTGGCAAATCCGCCTCGCATGCATGCGCAGGCTTCGCCGAAAATCTTTTACAACGTATGCATTGCCTCACGATGGGGTTGACTGTTTTGCGCCCTCCCAAAATCCAATACTTTTCTCTAGAAATACTCAGCATTGTCTGAGTACCGGCGTGGCAGTTTCTCAGGTGAATCTCCCGCAACAATCGTTCCGTGACGACATGATCACGCGGAAGAATTATCGGGTTGCTGAAATCGGGGCCGTCATTTCCCTGATACAGTCTAGTTCTGAGACGTAACAATCCGCCGCCGTCGGAAAAAACGTTAAGAGTTTTTAATCGCGAGTCCTTTATCCCAATGAAAGCGTCTTCCTGCACCAGGCGCAAGACCGATTTTTCAGCTTTTATAAGCTCAGGAGCTGTTAACTCACCCGACCGTCTAACAGTCGCTCGCGCGTTGTAGCCGAACCGCCGAATCGAGCCCACCAATCGGATGATCTGCCCATAATTGGAAAATCGCCTGTGTATCTACGCGGATTTTTCGTCTTTCAATTCCGTTAAGATCTAAACGACAGCTGTTTTCCTCTTTTCACGATTTATTTCTTCCTCCGTTTCCTCTGAATTTTCGGAGGGCCATTCCTCGGGTCTTCTTCGGAGCCAGGCGGGTCCCTCCCACCATCCAGAGCCCCACAACATTTTCGCGTCACATCCTCTAGACGGGAGATCCGCTGGGTTGTCAGAACCAGGTATATGGTGCCAGCTCTCAGTCGCCGACAGCCGCCGAATCTCATCTACCCGATTCTTAACGAAAGTAGCCCAATTGTCTTTCCGATTCAGCCACGCCAATCAGGGGGGCCATCCTGGACTTTGCTGCGATTAAATGCACCTCTACCCCTTGATTTGTGTCTCGCTGACTGAAAATGACTGCGGCGTAAGCAATTTTGCTCGCGTCAACAAAAACATGCCAGGTGTCAAGACTATGGTGCCCTCCGGTCCACCGAGGCACGCCAATATCGAATAGGAACGGCAGGCAATTCGTCGATCCAATTTTTGAACGGTAGTGCTATTTCTAGCGGTACTTCTTCGTCCCACTTCAACGTCATCGTCCAAGTTTTCTGAAGTAAAAGTTTGGGTTGGAGAGGAAAACCCAATCTGGTCGAAAACTCGTTGTGCCATCGAAAGAATAATTCGCTTGGTCACCCTTACAAAGTTGGTGTCGGTTAGGCTGTCGGAAGAAAGCTTGAATAAGTCTGTAGATCGGTCCCATACGATCCCCAACACCTTTTCGACATGGTTGTCATCTTTTTCCGTGGGTAGTTGAGATCCTCTCAATTCGAATTTTGCTTGTTCCAACGCCTTACAAGCTGTAGTCTTCAATTCGTCGAGTTCTTCGGGAGTTTTAACGCTGCACACCAGATTGTCTACATAAAAGGATCTTCTTATTTCTGGTACAACGGTGGGCGAATAAAGGAGGGCGCCCTTTTCACATTCGTTTTCGATTTTTTCCAAGAGAACTCGCAATGTGGCTCCCAGTAGAAAAGGACTGCATCGCACGCCAAAAACCACACGCGCATGTCGGAAATGTACGATTTCATTTTCTTCGTTGAACCAAACGAATCTCAGAAAATTCCTCTCTTCTTTTGCCACCGATATTTGAAGAAAGGCCTGTTTAATATCTGCGATGACGCCAATTTGAAACGCGCGAAAAGGCAGGAGCAGATTGGGCATTAGCTCTATCAAATTCTCCCCCGTCTCCAGACAATCATTCAACGATATAGTGTGAGGAGTACTCTTGGCGGACGCATCAAAGACGGGGCGTACCTTTGTCGTTCCTTCCTTTTTAAACACTGGCCGATGCGGTAAATAATGGCAATGCTCGTTGCTCTGAGGCGCGTCACACTGCTCGGAAATTCCTTCGTCGAGCCAAGTCTCAAAAACTTTAGTATAGGCGTCAATTTGGTTTTTCTCCTTCAGTTTCCGCGTAGAGCAAGTGCGTAATTATCCTTTAGTTCCGAGGAGTCTGTCTTCCAAGGAAAACGAACTACGGGGCGATCTTCGTCATCAAAACGTAAGGTGTCTCGAAAAAAATCATTAATGGACTCCAGGTGTTCGGCTTTAGACTGTGTCGCAGTCGGGTCACGTATCCCCAACGCGTCTAATTCCCACAGCTTGACTAGCGGCTCAATTGTTGTAAGACACACGACGGTGGCGTTGCTCGCTTCGTTCATTTTCTTCGAATTTGCTAGTTTACCCAGTGCCGTCCACCCCAAGGAAGTTTCCACTGCCAGAATGTTTTCATTTAATTTTCTACATCTACCAGTCAATAACTTGGCTCCAATCAAAACATCGATCGGGGCGTCGGGTTCACCATCCTCGAAAAGAAGCTCGGTGGGGGGGGGGGGGGGAGCGCGGCGTCTGAATGGAGGGGCCCTGATAATTACAAATTGTCTCTTGATCCAATGCCTCAAAATTACAGTGGTAGTCGTTGTTGAAAACATGAATTCCATAAACGCTATGCTTTAATGTCTCAGTTTGAAGACCCGAGAAGAGCGCATGCGTGAGTTCTTCTGTTCTTAAGGGCGTATAATACCCCATCTTCCACACCGTTTTTTGCGAATAAAACTTCGTTGTGCACCCGAGTCAAATAGTGCCTTAACCATTTTTGGCGCTTTTCCCAATGTTGGACTTTTAAGATAGATTTGAATAGTCTGCAAAACCACCTGTGGTCGGGCCGAAAAACTGGCTAACACGTTGTCAGTGGGGGTATCGCGGTAGCGTAACACATACTTGTGGCATGGCCTTTCATACATTTTGCACATTTTTGCGTAGTGGGACAGACTTTGCCTAAGTGGCCGTATTTCAAACATCGGAAACAACATCTTAGAAACAATCTGACGCTTTTGGTCGTATGGCATGGCAGACGCCTTACGACATTCCGATGATAAATGTGACCCATCGCAAAAAATGCACATTTCCTTTTTAGCCGAACTAAACAGACTAGTGGCGGTGGGGGGATCTCTTTTAGCATGCATTTTAGTCAGGTCAGATAGATGAAAACCACTCACTGCGATTTTTATTAACTCTTCGCCCTCGACTTCCGCTCGGATGAAACGTCTTAACTGTGTGAGCTTTTCCGATGCCGATGTCCGTTCGTCATTGTCAGCCGTAGCATGTAGTTGGCGTCGTTGCCATTCTCTGATGAGCGGCTCTGGGAGGCATGATTCTACCATTGGGTAGAGCATGATGGCGCAATCCGAAGACACCTTCAACGCTTCTAAGGCTCTTAAATGCGCCTCGAGCTGATCATAAAGTTTGGCGAGGTTGACCTCTTTATCCTGATGAGAATTAGAAACAATTATTCCGATGAGCTCCCTAACATAAACTTCAATGAGCACGTCTTCCTTTCCAAATCGCTCTCTTAGAGCTGTAACGGCTTTGTCATAGTTCCCACTGGAGGGGGGTATGATTCTATAACTCGCCGAGCCTTTGAATCCGGCTTCGTCGCCTGCAACAGGTACTGAAATTTGTCCGCCTTATCGAGCGAATCATCACTATCTATCTTCGAAAACTGCGCCCAAAACGGCACCCATTCTTTGAGTTCACCTCCAAACTTCCTGAATTCCAAAGTGGGCAGCTTATAATTCCGAGTATTGGTGTTGTCAGAAGAGCTGGACAGAAGAAGCTGGGTTGTTTATCAAAAAAAAAAAAAAAAAAAAAAAAAAAACAAGGGTGGATGGAGAAATTAGCTAAGTAAACAACCTGGTTTTGCGAAGAGGGAACTCTTGGTCTTGACCCTTTTTGATTCTGAGGGCCGACCGCACTGAACACGACCGCAGTTCTCCGAGGTATTTATTTGCTACCCTTTGCAGGTATAGGATTATCCTTTTTTAAGGGGACCGCAAACCTCCGGACCGCAAAACTCAGGACACCAGTTTTAGCGCCGTTACGTTAAACTGTCCGATAATTAATTTCTACTTCCGGCTGGCAATGACGTACTTTGTCGATTGTTTTCCGGCTTCAAAATCACACTTTACCACCATGTAGGATAAACAATTAATTAGTTCTTTATTTTACACGAGAAAAGGTAGGAAAATGTAAGGATTCGAGTCACGACGGCGGAAAAAATAATCACGCTTTTTCTCTCGTAAATCGCGGCCGCTCTTGCGAGGCACCCCCTCCCCCCAACCGACAATAGAATAGGGTGTTGCCGGCGAGAAAATACTTTTTGACGCGTTACTCCGCTCGTAAGAGCTCCTGGGGGGCTTTTCAATAAAATTTAGCGCCGGCGTAATCCACCCGTCCTCTCCGAATTGGAACATAATAACGATGAACAACCATAAATTACTATGAATTTAGCGTTGTATTGCCTCGAGGCCACTGCAATAAAATTAGTATTATTATTTTAATAAGTGTATAAGATACATATATTTTTTGACGATACGGGTGGATAGCACTTCGGATATCACTGAATAGGCCCTCAGTTGTGTTTTCCTGTTCTTAAACACTCTAGTTCGTTGAGCACCAGCCTTGTTAGTAATAATTAATAACTAATAATTATTTCAAAGCGAAATTGAATTCTAAAAACCGTTGGGGAGGGGGATGACGCCTACTAGGGAGGTGTGATCTCGGGGCACCAGCGGTCATGTGATAGGCATTTCGTTAGTGGAAGGGGGCTTATTTCTCGGCGACTGCGTGACCTCCCTTCGTCCCTTCCCAAGCTCAGAAGTCAGGCTGCCGGTAGTGCCTAACGCTTACGTTAGTTCTTCTCTTTCTCTTTTGATTTCGCTATAGTTGTTACGTCTGTTGTCATGTTGTTTTGGTCTTTCAGTGTTTCAGTTGCAAGTTGCAACACGGGGAGCGACCGGCGACGGGTAATGATCACTATTTCGTTTCAAAAAAGATCTGTCCAGGGGGGGCAAGTACGAAGGGGTATTATAATTTTAACACTGCGTTATCCTATCACAATTAACATGGTTGTCACGTGGATACCACCCGTATTATTCCATATAACACCCCTTCGTACTTCAGCCCCTGTAGTGTTATAGTCTAAAGTACGCGACACGAAATAAGGCGGGTGTGACTCATCGGCCCTCCCATGCCCTGTTGCCACTCCGTGCGTTGTGGGAGGTGATGTGGGGTGGGGTTGTACGAACGCTCACCGGCTCACAGCTCTCCAAAGTGACAACGATGGGAGCGCAACGTTGCCAGCTATGGGTGTAGACTTGAGCTTTTCATCGCATCTTTGGGACTATAATGCGCAACGTTGGTTTTTTAGTCGATGAGTCACACCCGCCTTATTTCGTGTCGCGTACTTTAGTGTCAAAAGTCAGCAAAGTGGGCCTCTTTTTAAAATCAACTGTTCTATTATTTATCTTCTTTCATTGTTAGCTATGCTGAAATTAAAGGGCAATAATGAGGAATCGGATGGCTGAACGACTTTGGGGTGAGTTACATAACAATTAATTACCTTTAAGTTTGAATGCCATCTACTATGTTTTTCCGTGATCAGAGGGATCATAGATAGCTCATCGTTTACCCGCAACATCAATCCAATTCGGCATATGGCTAGGTAACCGAAACGTCGACAATCATGAAAATCTAATAAATAAAGAGGGACACACAGTCTCTAAACTATGACTGCAATGCCTCGCCACCCAGAAAATCAACTTATTTTTACTTTTCCTCGTGTCTTGCACACTGAAACAATTTTTTATATTTAACAAAATTGTTAAACGTATCTCGGCATGATAATTCATAATTTTCTGAAATTAACAAACATGAAAACATGTCCCGCCAAAACAGGTCGGACGGCAGCCCTATATTAAAGTGATGGATGAGCGATTTTCTTGGATCTCATTTTGTTTTTGGCAATCGAAAAAATTATTTCTGAATATGCAGTTAGATGGAATGCTGATGATGAAGCTAATAATTTTTAACAAGTTCTCTATACACCTTTCTCAACACGCACGTTTTAGCCATGGCGAATATTTTGACCCATTTGCTTTCGTCATTTCTGTCCCAATCAGACCAACATTTTTTAGTTCATCACTTACAGCTTGGCATTCTTCGTTCAAGTCATCCAGCTTAGTCTTTCGGTTAGTTAAATTGAGTTTCTTTTGTTGTATGGACAACAAATTTCTCACAAATTTATGGTTGATTGTATGTTTATAGTTGGTATGAATGGTTGTTGAAACTAATGAAAGATGTTGATCTCACCCAGATGGTCATAATTATGATCTTAGTCAGGCCACATATCCAAATATTGCATGAGTTTTGTATGAGTGGTGCAGCATTCCATTTTTCGGGAAGTTCTGATTTGCGAAATGAACAAAAGCTTGCGGAACGGGGTATTCTTAATTTTTCACGGTGTTCAAAATGCACACCCAACCTACCCTAAACACCTCACACGTTATGCTAGAGAGTTATGGATAATTTGTCGTGAGTACTAGTACTTCCCCCCGAGAGGCACCCTGCGAAATGAACAAAAGCTTGTGAACGGGGTGTGGTGACTCGAATACATCGATTTCCTTGAAAAACTTATTCCTCAATTCATCTTTGAGAATTATTATTATTATTTTATTATTATTTGGCATTTACATATTATTTTTTGTAGTACAACATATTTTTTATGAAAAAGCTTGCCCACTCCCTTCAAGTAAAGAACTTGTGCAGGGAGTGGAGTTAAACTCAGCCTATTCAACTAAACGCTAAAACATAATCAAACAAAAGTACAAATTAAAACAATCAGGTATGTTTTCAGTTGCTATCTTTTAATGCATCCACATTTTTTTTTAAAATTTAAGTGCTGTCGGATACCCAACCGTGCTAATTTTGTTTCTAAGAATAAAGGAGAGAGCTTGGTATTTCGCAGTACGCTTGAAAAATTCAGTTTTGGGGCTAGGTAACCTCACATTCCCAAATTTCGCACTCCTCGTCATCCGCTGAAGCACTACATGTTCCTCTTGAAACCCTTTTTTATACTAAATATAAGCATGACTAGAGTAGAAATGTATTACGGACATTTAAAACATCTAGCTCTTTAAAATTCATAGCCGTGGCTTCCTCAGCATAATCTTATGTAGCGTATTATGAGCAACATTAAGTGATTTTAATTCAGTGGTGGTCACACAACCCCATCCGAGAATCCCATATTTAATCGTCGCGTCTTAGTTGCGGGCGTATCTTTTGCGGGAATCGTTCAAAACCGTACTTTTTGCGGGATGAATATTTGGGCACCCCTCGTTTTTACCTGGTTTCTACCTAGAAATTAATCTTCTTCATACCATTTTGAAAATAGTATCTGTTTAGGCATGAAGGCAAGGATCGTAGTGAAGGGGAGGAGATAAAAATCTTTCTTCTATATTATCGCCTTTTCTCAACATCAAAAGGGAAAAGGGCCAGTTGTTGTTCGCCGTCCTCCCAGCCACCCGAGCGAATAAATACGTAGTGTTCAAAGAAGTTTCAATGCTGTTTTACCCAGTTCAATTATTATTGCACACCAAAATTACGTCGGTCTAATTAAACGGTCGCGCCTGCAGTTCCCCGTATCCCGCAACTCCTTCTCCTATACATAACCTACCGTTCATAAGATTTGACTTAGCGAGTTCCTCGTGTGACCTTGATAAGACGATGGTGTGCCGAAATACGCACCGACTGCTTAGACTAATCGTGATTTACTTTTAAGAGAGATTGGTGAGTGGTTGGATCACTTGTTGATATTGTGGAGTGCTACCTACATGTGGTTTAATTGTGCCTGTCTTGTCAGAGTAGGCGAATCCGTGAACATGCCCTAACAGGGGCGAAACGTCGGATAGAGTTTTTGTTTAAATAAAGTTTTACTACGGAGGTCAAATACGGACACTTTTCTTCGATACCATTTTCATTTTTCCGTGGCCGAAAAAAGACGAAGTGGTGTCGCACGAATGAATGGAATTACTTTTGGCTTTTGCAAGCACTTCAGTAAAGCATTGCTGGAATATATGGCGTCCATCCCTTTACTTCGGCCACATTTTTTGAAGAAAATCTCGCGCTGAGGTGATAGTCCGGTGAGGATTACCAGCATATCTATGTCCTCATCCACGATTGTGACAACGTCATAGCTTGGTGCCAGCGTGATTACGTCGTCGTGACCATGAGGTGATCGGCGTCCTCTTCCGCAGAACCCGAAAATGAAGTCTCGTCAAATACAATTTAAGGAGGCTAATAAAACGAATTTTATTGGCTTCGTTCGACAAAAAACTTTCTTGTGAAACCGTTGCGATTGTGTTTTCATCAAAAAGAATAACCGGTGATGAATGGGATTTTTACTCGGCGAACACGTTCAGAACACTTCGTGGATTTTCGTGCAGCTTCCGTGGGATACCCGTCGAATACTATAGCTATATACGTTTGAGCCGTAGTGACGAATAATGAATTGACTATCTTTCAGCTATCGATCCAAATGATGAGTTCCTGGGCCACACCACTTTCTGGAGTAAAAAACCTCCATCTACCACTACTAAATTTCTTTCTCCTTTTTCTTCGATGTTTACTGGTCGAAATGCGGCATACAAGGAGGATTTGGTACCCTTTCTCATACCATCTTCAGTAAAGAGCGACATTGGGGTTGGTGAACGTTCGTACGTGAAATAAAGTTCCAGCTCCTCTTCTGATTTCTTCGATACGCATAACCTGTGATCATCCACCCATTCTCTGGACTCAACCCCCTCCCCCCGCCATTCACTTTATCACATGAATATTTGGTACGCATCATTCCAGGTAATAAGTCAAATTAGGTACATTATTGGGCTAACGGGAATGCAAAATAGGTAATAGTTTCATGGGTGGTGGTGGCGAGGGGAAGCCAATTGGGGAGTGGGGTTACCAGAAAAAGTTAAATCACAAAAAAAAATATATAAGGCATCCTTCCAGGCAATGAGTCACATAAAAGCTCTGCCTGAAATGATGGTTAACAGTTGTTACAATTTTGATTGGTCTCGGAAAGAGGTAGGGGCGGGGGAAATTTTAGGGGGGGAGTACCGAATAATTCTTTGTGAACCTAAGCTTTTAGGAGGGGGGGGGTTTCATAAAAAATACCTTACATTGTGAAATCCATCACAAAACATCAAAATTAAGCCCAAAATGAGCAAATCTAAAAAATTATGCAATTTTCGAGATGCTGTATCTCCTGAAGTATTGGACCTATTTGGACCGCAAGGGTCTCACAATTTAGTTAATTGAGCATACGTATTAAGCTTAAATAGTATGTGTCTTCATAAAACTAACCGTTCTGGGCTAAAATGGCCAAAAACTGAAAAAAGACTAAACTTTTGGCACTTTTTTCTATTTTTGACGAGGTTGCGTTTGGAGCTCGAGGTCGAAAACTTGGATTAGTCATCAGGTCAACATCCTAAACAAATGTGCAAAAAATCAGAACTACCCGATTTGACGCACGGTCCGATGTACACAGGGTGTCCAATAACGAGATGCTCAGAGAAAAACCTGAGTTTGGGGCCATCATTTGGGACAAAAATGCATATGTGACATTTTTAAAAATTCCTTTTAGTTTTCTCAGAATCGTCCATTTTACGTTATTTTGGCTTGTTGCTTCTTTTTTCGAAATGTGCATGTTGCAAGCCTCGTAATTCTTGCAAACCCAAAACTAAGGAGCTCGTTAAAGACCACAAAATGTTCTTACAGAATAAGTAGTTCATTTTAATCATGATTAAACTACATTTATTTGGCATGACAGAAGCTCAAACGGAAACAAACTTCATTTTCCAAAAATTTGGAAAATTCCGGACGTGATTTTCTAAACTTTCCTAAATTGTCGACTATTATTTTTACCGCTGGAAAAACTTCCTAATTTAGTGAGCTTTCGAATGATCTATTTACTTTTTGATATTCCTCCATTTTGGTAGGAGCAATTAGGCAAAATGTCTGAAAACCCTCAGGCAACACTTGCAAAATGAGTTACATGAGACATATTTTTTTCTGGTGTCTTTTCACTGAAATTGGTTTTCAACAGGAACAACGATCTGAAAACGACTAGGTATGTTTATGTAGGACCGGTGACCAAAGAGGAGAGCGCCTCTAGGCAAAAAGTATGGCTGTAAAAATTGCACCGGAACTAACATGACAATTTTCTCAGTCTGTAATGAAGAGGAGGGGCAAGAAGTAAGATTAATGAAATATGTAATTAAGCATGCATAAAGCTGTAGCCGTACGAACCTACATTGTCTTTCTTCTCTCGATGAGGTTCGTACCTCAACGAGAGGTTCCAGTTGGGAAACCAAACGCTGAAGATGGCGAGCAGCCGAAACCGGTCCGTTTTTGAAGAACCAACGAGAGAAGACAGACAATGTAGGCTCGTACGGCTACAGCTTTATGCATGCTTTATCTACTAACCCTCGTAGTTTAAGCGCTTCTACTAACAATTTAGAGATGTAAGAAGAACAAATTAAAAGAAAGAAACAAATCAATTCGTGTATTAATAAAGAAAAAGTAAATCTGGAGACTACTAACCAAAAATATGACAGTGATAATAATAATATTATTATTATTATCACTGTCATATTTTTTTTTTAACACCTCACACGTTATGCTAGAGAGTTATGGATAATTTGTCGTGAGTACTAGTACTTCCCCCCGAGAGGCACCCTGCGAAATGAACAAAAGCTTGTGAACGGGGTGTGGTGACTCGAATACATCGATTTCCTTGAAAAACTTATTCCTCAATTCATCTTTGAGAATTATTATTATTATTTTATTATTATTTGGCATTTACATATTATTTTTTGTAGTACAACATATTTTTTATGAAAAAGCTTGCCCACTCCCTTCAAGTAAAGAACTTGTGCAGGGAGTGGAGTTAAACTCAGCCTATTCAACTAAACGCTAAAACATAATCAAACAAAAGTACAAATTAAAACAATCAGGTATGTTTTCAGTTGCTATCTTTTAATGCATCCACATTTTTTTTTAAGAAGAACAAATTAAAAGAAAGAAACAAATCAATTCGTGTATTAATAAAGAAAAAGTAAATATGTATGTAAAGTAAAAAATATGACAGTGATAATAATAATAATAATAATATTATTATTATCACTGTCATATTTTTTTTTTTTTTTTGGTTAGTAGTCTCCAGATTTACTTTTTCTTTATTATCGTGAAAAGCACGGGCTGCACCATTTTTCTTATGTTGAGTTGCTCCGATCGAAGGACACCCAGATCCAAAGAGCCTTGTTTAACTACCTACGCGAGATTAATTACTTCTATCAAATTTAAAAAAAAAACAAATCCTTCCTCTAGATCACAATAATTAATCACTCTCAAAACAATAGCCACATAATACCCCAGTCATTTTAATAACCAGTCATTTTTGTAACCAGCCTCAATCTTTGCAATCTTTTAGAAAAACAAAGTAGGAGGGCTAATGACCTCAGCAGTCGATGCCCGGAAAAGGGGGGGTGGTTTTAGCCGGTAGTCTGCCATTCGGCAGGAGTCCGGCACTCTGTGCGTAAAGGCATTTCCACCTCCCTGCTCCAAAAAAAAATAAAAAAATAAATAAAAAATAAAAAAAAAAAATAATAATAATAATAATTATTAGAAATGAAATGCTTACCTGCATAGCACTAAGACAAGTAAAAGCCTTGAGAGGAAATGTGAGTGTGTGTGATTAAATAACTGTGATGTCAAAACGGGTGATAATTTTTGTGTAAAATGTAATTTATGTGGTAAAAATGGGCTGTGATGAAAAATGAGATAGACCAGAGATGCATGAGAGATAACTTAGTGATAAATTACTCTAGTCTGAACAAAATAACGAAGTAGGATTAAGTACAATATTATTAAATTCATAATACAGCAAGAAAGATGGGCTAATAACCATTGGAAGTTGATGCCCTTAAAAAAAAAAAAATAATAATAATAATAATAATATGCTGCTCGAAGTGTCCTCCATGCTCCGGAAGACACAATTCCGCTCTTCGTCCAACTGCATTTGTAGCACGTTGGAGCTCCGCGGGGTTTCTTCTCAGCTTGTTGCTCGCCGCTTAATTACATATTTCATTAATCTTACTTCTTGCCCCTCCTCTTCATTACAGACTGAGAAAATTGTCATGTTAGTTCCGGTGCAATTTTTATAGCCATACTTTTTGCCTAGAGGCGCTCTCCTCTTTGGTCACCGGTTTTACATAAACATACCCTTAGTCTTTTTCAGATCATTGTTCCTGTTGAAAACCAATTTCAGTGAAAAAACACCCGAAAAAAATATATCTCATGTAACCCATTTTGCTCGTGTCATCTGAGGTTTTTCAGACATTTTGCCTAATTTCTCCTACCAAAATGGACGAATATAAAAAAATGAATAGATCATTCGAAAGCTCACTAAATTAGGAAGTTTTTCCAGCGGTAAAACTAGTAGTCGACAATTTAGGAAAGTTTAGAAAATCACGTCCGGAATTTTCCAAATGTTTGAAACTCGAAGTTTGTTTCCGTTTGAGTTTCAGTCATGCCAAATGAATGTAGTTTAATCATGATTTAAGTGAGCTATTCCGTAAGAAAATTTTGTGCTCTTTCCAACGAGCTCCTTAGTTTTGGGTTTGCAAGAATTACGAGGTTTGCAACAAGCACATTTCGAAAAAAAGAAGTGACAAGCCGAAATAACGTAAAATGGACGATTCTGAGAAAACTAAAAGGAATTTTTAAAAATGTCACATAGGCATTTTGGTCCCAAATGATGGCCCCAAACTCAGGTTTTTCTCTGAGCATCTCGTTATTGGACACCCTGTACTGTAGCTCTCCAGTAGTCTTTCGTTGACATCGAAGGGCTCTCGAAAAAATCCTTATTTACAATGAGGAAGAAACATGATTTTTTATTCTGAAAGCGTGGTCAACCATAAACACGATGAGATGTATTTCTAACGAATTATTCATCAATAAAACTGTTGCTGGAGAGCAGAGGGGACTGTATTTCATAGGGAGAGCGATTGATGTAGTTTGAGAGACCGGAAAATGGAGTTAACTAAATTTTTGGAAAAGGAAAGAGAGAGAATGAGACTGACTTTTAGTAGGTACCTTGAGATTTGAGACAACTTCAGCGAAGGCGTTTTTTTGACTTCTTTCCTCGAGGAAACACACACACTTCTTCTTTTCCCGGCTCGATCGCGAAAAAACTCATTCCGAGAGGGAGCGGGTGAGGAGCATAGGAGGATTGGGGTAGGGAGCGTCTCTCCTATACTAATTTTTTAAAGAACGGCAGTTTAGCAATAACAAACCGCCCACCAAAAGCGAGAGCTTTTTACTTTGGAGTAAACTTAACTAGAGTTGGGTAAAACTAAAACATAATTTAGATTAATGAGAACGAGACTTTTCTAGGCAAACTTAACTTAACTTAACCTAAGTAGAGAAATTTGAAGCTAGCAATAGGTTTAATCGAGATGGGGCAGGGGCAGCAAACGGTTTATGGCTCGCTGGTATGTTTTCCCTTTGATGAGAACATCTGCGACTCTAACTTGTTGGTCAGGGCCTGGATACGTGGTAATTACCCTGCCGAGAGGCCATATAAGAGGAGGAGCGTTTACATCTTTGATAATTACAATGTCGTTTTCTTGAAGAGAAGGCGAATTTTTTGTCCACTTCGTCCGGATTTGGAGCTCCTGGAGATATTCTTTGGACCACCGATTCCAAAAAGATCTCAAGTTCTGGTGTATCAGAGTGAATCGTTGATTGAGTCGAAGACCATCGGGATCTAGGGGCTGTGGAGGAACGAGGAGAGGACTACCCACGAGAAAGTGGCCTGGAGTCAAGTAATCGACGCTGTCGTTCGGGTCATTAGACACGTATCCAAGCGGTCTGCTGTTGAGTATGGCTTCGATTTTTGAGAAAAACGTCGACATTTCTTCATGGGTAAGAGGGGTTTCCCCGACAGTGCGAATGAGATGCCGCTTTACTTCCCGAATCATTCTTTCATGGAGACCGCCGAAATGAGGGCTTTGCGGCGGATTGAAATGCCACTTTATTTCCTTCGAAGTCAGGAGTTTCACGATCTCCGGAGCGGAGTCCCGGATAAGGGTTGCCACCTCTTTGAGATGGTTCGAAGCTCCAACTAGGTTGGTACCTCGGTCTGAGAATATGTTTGCACACAGTCCTCGACGGGAGATAAAGCGATCCAGAGCCATCAGGAGGGATTCCGTTGTCAAAGAGCTGAGGAGTTCCAAATGGACTGCTTTGGTGGAGAGACAAACAAACAAGATCAGATAACCTTTAGCTATTCGAGCATTACGTCGTAGGTGCTCCTTGAGTTTAAATGGGCCGGCACAGTCGAGAGTGGTGTTAAGAAAGGGCCGAATTTGTTCAAAACGAATAGCGGGTAAGTCGGCCATTTTCGGCTGAGGGGGTTTACCTTGAAAGCGGTAGCATTTGAGACAGCTACGATTCTGGGACTTGATGAGTCGTCGCAGGCCTAGGATCCAGAATTTGCGTTGAATCAACGATTGGATGAGCTGGGCGCCTCCATGCAGCGAGACGTGGTGGTAAAAACGACAAATGAGGGATGAAAGCGGGGCTTGACGAGGAAGGAGAAGGGGAAATTTCGTTTCATCAGGAAGTATAGAATGCCTGAGTCTGCCGCCCACCCTAACAAGCCCGAGGGAATCAATGAAAGGAGCAAGTTTCGCGTAACTGCGTGGCAATTGTCGATTACTTTTCAGGGCAGCCACGAGCTCCTTGAAGTAGAGCTTTTGTGAGGCAAAAACGCATCGTTTTAGGGCAGCCTCACGTTCACTTATTGTAAGTTGCTCTGTTGGAGATTTACTTCGGTTTGATTTGGGAGACCAGCGCAAAATTCTGCATGTCACTCTTATCAGAACTTCAAGGGAGGAAAAACGAGTTATGAAATCAACAGTTTCGAGTTCTTTTACTACTGCTAGAGCGGTTTTGGTTTTCGCTTCAGGGAGAGGAGCTGAGTGTTCCAGAAGAGAAGAGTCAGGCCAAGTTTGTGGATCGTCAAGGAGAAATGAAGGTCCCTCCCACCAGAGAGTGTTTTCCTTCAGAGCTTTAGGAGACAGTCCTCGAGATGAAATATCCGCGGGGTTCAGATGTGACGGTACGTGACGCCAAAAGGAAGGAGAAGTGTTTTCTAGAATTTCGACGATTCTGTGTGCGACAAACGTTTTGAGAGTGTGAGGAGGAGTTCTCAGCCATGCCAGAACTGTGGCTGAATCTGAAAAGAGACTTATTTTGCTGAGGAGGTCGAGAGTTTTGAGAAAATCCTCTAGGGATTTGAGAAGGCGGGACAGGAGTAGAGCGCCACACAACTCGAGTTTTGGAATAGTTAGCGGCTTAATGGGAGCGACACGAGTTTTCGCTTGAAGCAGCTGGACTTTCGTGCCTTCCGAGTTTTCGCAGCGTAGATAAATTACCGCGCTGTATGCGATAGAGCTGGCGTCACAGAATCCCACGACAGATACACTGGATTTTAAGGCTGGAATTAACCGAGGAATTTCCAATTCATTTAACAGAGGGAGTTGGATGACAAATTTGCGCCAATCTAGAAGAATGTTGTCTGGTAACGGATCGTCCCAGTCAATTTGGAGTTTCCACGCTTCTTGAATCAAAGTTTTGGCCCAGAGAACCGTGGGTGAGCACAGACCTAATGGGTCAAAGAGTCTTGCTACGATTGACAGCATGCCTCGCTTGGTAGGTTCTGAGACGGGTTCTTGGACCGTGAAAGAGAAAGTGTCACGTGAGGGGTTATATTTCAATCCGAGGAGCTTTAAACAGTCCGAAGTCGAGTCCACTTTGTCAAACGACTGGTGCTGAGCTTGATTTTCTGGCAAAATATCTTCGAGCAAACAAGGTTCATTTGATACCCACTTTCGGAGCTCAAATTGACCTCGAGCGAGGAGTTCGATGACTTGATTTTTCACTTCCCGCGCATCTTCAATAGAGGAACCACCAAACGCTAAATCATCAACGAATGTGTTCTCGAGAATCACTTGAGCACCACGAGGGAGAGTCTCACCTTCATCGAAGGCAAGTTGCTTCAAGACCCTTTGAGCAAGGAAAGCGCTTGGCGTAGCACCGTATGTCACCGTCTTCAGCTCGTATTCCAATATAGGTTGAGAAGGGCTGCCGCGCCGGAAGATGTGTTGGTACTGACGATGTTCGGGAGTCAGCATTATTTGTCGATACATCATTTTGATGTCAGCACAGAGGACAACTTCAAAAAGCCTGAATTTCATGAGAATGACTCCTATGTCTGGCTGTAGCCGAGGTCCAGCCATAAGCTGCTGGTTTAGAGATGGGGAGTGATATCCGACAGTAGCGCTGCAATCGAAGACTACGCGGACTTTGGTCGTGGAGCTTGCCTCACGCAGTACTGCTTGATGAGGGATCACGAATGGTGACGGTTGTTGAGCCAATTCCATGTGACCGAGCGTTTCGTAATCGCTAAGAAATTTGTCGTATTCGACACGAAGAAATTTATTTTTTGAGAGTTTTCGCTCAAGAGACACGAGTCTTTTTTCCGCTACTTCTCGAGTCGAAATGGGAAGAGGATAGCGGTTTTTAAAGGGAAGGTGGACAGTGTAACGTCCGGTGGAGTCTCTTGTGTGAGTCTTCGCGAAATGGTTTTCACAAGCCTCTTCTTCAGGGTTAGGCGGAATAGATTTATTTATTTCTTCAATTTGCCAAAACTGTTTTAATTGGCTTTCGAGAGGGGCGAACGAGAGTAAGCACGTGTGGGGTGACGGAGATTTTTGGATTTGCGCTTCCCCTATGACCATCCAGCCAAAAACTGTGTTTATAGCTGAGGGCGTACCATGCAGCAAGGGTATTTGAGGCTTGAGTAAGTAGGGGAAAATACCGCCTCCGAGAAGAACATCGATTTCGCTGGGTTTGTGGAAAGTATCGTCTGCCAACTTGAGATTGTCGAAGTGGCGTTTGATGTCATCATCGAGTTTGACGGTTGGCAATGGAGGAGTGATTTCGTCGAGAACGATAGCTTGCAGGGCGAATTTCAACGATCGGTCGTCTTTAGGGGTGATTTCAAATTCGGTGAACCCTTTATTAGATGAAACTTTGGCATCGCTTATGCCTGAGACAGCGGTAGATGATCGTTTCTTCGTGAGGCCAAGGCGTTGAACGCACCGTGAAGTGACGAAATTGAGTTGAGAGCCGGGGTCGACGACGGCTCTGACGAGGTAAGCAACACCGTACGCGTCAAAAGCTAAAATTTGAGCGGTTCCAAGTACGACGGTTACGTCGTCAGTGGATTTCTGAACGAAAAATGTGCTGGCACTTAGCTTATTTTCTGAGGAAGAGGTGGGTAATTTATTGGTTGAGTCAACTTGCGGGGCTTTGGCTCCCCCCGGAGAATGCAAGAGCGTGTGGTGTTTGCCGTTGCACACACGGCAAAGGCCTTTGGACGAACAGTCTTTGACGAAATGTTTGCCCAAACACACATAGCATCTGCCATATTTTTTAGCGAAAGAGGATCGTGTTGCCACGTCTAGAGAGAGAAACGAGGGGCACTGGATGAATTTGTGTGAGCCTTTACACAAGTCACACGGGGGCCAGCGATTCTTTATGGAGCGTTTTGAAGGATAGAATTTTGTTGAGATGATGACTCGCTTGTATGCGGACACAGTCATATTTTTCTTTAAGAGTGGTATAAGCCAATTCGTAGTTATTTGCAGTGAGGGGAATTTCGCTTATAACGGAAGAAGCTTTACCTTCCAGACATGTTTTTAAGTAATGAAATTTTTCAATATTTGAAAGGGGTGTGTTATGAACTAACGAATCAAACAACGCTAAAAAGGGGGAGAATTCTTCGGTTCTTTCACCGTCGAAAGTGGAGAGCCTTAATCTAGGGAGATTACTTCTATCAAACGCTACCGGTTGAGGTTGAGATGAGCTGGTTGTTGCTGAAGCTTCAGCCTTTTTCTTTAGCGCTTGTTGAAGAGCTAAATACGTCTCTTGTACCAGGAAGTACATGTTGTCGAATGCTGCAGAATCCTGTGAATAGGCTTTTCCAGCATCTCCTAGCATCATGATGTTGTCTTCTATATTATTTTGAATTTCGTCATAACTTTCGTATATACCACCTAATTTTTCATACCGAGCGAGAAAGGAGTTGTGGTCGCTGATTTTGAGCTCTTTTGCAAGCTTATAGCAGTCATTCATTCGTCTGAAAAGCTTCTCTCTTTGTTTTGAGAGCCGTTGTATTAATTTAACGCGTTCATCTTCTTGAGGATTCATTTTGTTTTAATTTTGAGAAAAGACCGTTAAATGTGACAATGCAAGGAGTTTGAAGATTTACCGAAAAAAAAAACTTACTAGAGAGGTTTGAGAAAAACAATTGATTCCTAGTGATTAATGATTAGTGTGATTAAAACTAAAATTAATTGTAGTGGTTAATTAGAGTTATAAAAAACTTGACGCTAGAGAGAGCTTGAATGAAATTCAGTGCAATGAAATGAGCTTGTGAATTGACGCCGGAATAATTCCACAGAGAGGGGAAAGAGAGAGATGGAGTATAAACTTTTCTGTTGAACTTTGTACAATCCTTAAAACTTAAACTACTTTAAATAAAATAAAGAAGAGATATATCTAGTTTTATCCGTTTTTGGAAGCTGAACTACGTTAACTGACCTACGATTAAATGAATAATTTTAAGGACCTATCTTACTTATCCTAACTGATGATATTTTAATTCAAATTTTTTTTTTTTTTGATCGGGGCCGGAGGACCAAATTTTGTTGCTGGAGAGCAGAGGGGACTGTATTTCATAGGGAGAGCGATTGATGTAGTTTGAGAGACCGGAAAATGGAGTTAACTAAATTTTTGGAAAAGGAAAGAGAGAGAATGAGACTGACTTTTAGTAGGTACCTTGAGATTTGAGACAACTTCAGCGAAGGCGTTTTTTTGACTTCTTTCCTCGAGGAGACACACACACTTCTTCTTTTCCCGGCTCGATCGCGAAAAAACTCATTCCGAGAGGGAGCGGGTGGGGAGCATAGGAGGATTGGGGTAGGGAGCGTCTCTCCTATACTAATTTTTTAAAGAACGGCAGTTTAGCAATAACAAAAACCATTTAAAAAATGTTTGAAAGTAGTTAATTCGAAATTTCTGTTTTCCCTCCAAGCGATTTTATACTCTGCCCCTCCTGCCTATATCATGTATAACGTAATTAATTCAGATTGAGTCCTACTGCGGTAGCTTATACATTATACTGAAGCAAACTATTATTATCTTTTTTGTTTTGATAGTGATTGATTAAATCAAATAAGTTTTTTTATTATACATATAAAAATTAGGTGCCTGTACTTTTACGGAGCTTCCCTCTCTTTTTCATTGGACGTAGCCAATACTTTGGTCTCCATAAGTTTTTCGGCCCGACCTGATTAAAAAAATACGGGAGAAATGATGAATCTGATAATTATGCGCCATTTATTAACTTACACTTATACACGCACCTCTACAATTTGGAGTTTTGAATTTCCGTAGAGATCTTGAAAACTTCGGAAATGTATTCACAAAGCTCCCAGTTTGTCATTGTCGCGGCAGATTATTTGAATCGGCCTTTCAAATTCCACCTGGGTCATTTATGATCTCTAATGGGACAAATATAAGTGTAGTAAAACAATGTTTTAACGAAGTAACCGTGAAGAAATCGTTCGCAGATGAAATGTCTCACCTTTTTTATGGATTGAACGAAGAACTCGCCTCGAAGAAAGTAAACACGAGCCCGCACAAGCCACACGGATATAATAAACCAAAAAATAAACAAAAACGTATGTGAGAGGTTGATGAGTGAGAAAATATGCCGCCCCAATGCTTCAGAAGTGTATGTAGTAGCCTCGTGCAAGCTCTGGTACGTCACACAGGGGCTGAGGTAGGTAGTTACCCCCTCGAACCCCGTCAATACATAAAAATATACTATTTTAAATATATTGCATTCATTTTTATGGTGAAAAAGGATGCCAATCGCGTTATTTAACCGAATTTCACAATAAAAAAGCGTCAGAGACCAAACTTTCTGATACGTGCACCTTCCTCATTACAACGGTTGACATCACTATGGTATCTGATGATCGGATTTTCTTCCTTTTTGAAGAATTTGGAGGTTCGAACGAAACGTTCTTCGCCAAAT
Organism: Corythucha ciliata; assembly: GCA_038030265.1. NCBI lineage: Eukaryota > Metazoa > Arthropoda > Insecta > Hemiptera > Tingidae > Corythucha > Corythucha ciliata. The sequence goes on along the minus strand of CM075940.1, from coordinate 1,625,984 downwards.
GATTTTACTTTTGCCCAAAATACTTCGAAAGAGTGGATCATTCTTTTATCTTCAAAAGTCGAAATTACCCCATTTATTACCTCAACTGCTTTTCCTAATGCAGAGGTCTCTTTCTGTTATTAATTAATTATTGACCCACTGGGCTTATTGTTAGGGAAAAAGGAGGGTTATTAAACCAATAACAACCTTTTTCTTTTTTATTAGTGACGTGTCGTCGTTCCTGTGCGCCATCCTCTACTGGTTATAAATATCCTTCTACTTATCTTCTTTCTTCCATGAAACCCCTACGTGATTATTTTTTACACCACCTCCCGTCCATTCCGAAAAATGTTTGAAGCAATCTCGAGGTAACGGTATATAAACTATATTTATCACACCACAATGACTAGAATTCGTTTTCACAAATGAAAGAAGAAAAATTAATGACGACTTCTGGTTTAGTGATTTACGCGACACAATCCTTGTCCCCTAGGCTTCGGCTGTGTTAAGGACAACTTACCGAGCAGGTCGCGTGAAAAGTAAGTCACCTACCCTCGAGTGTTCCTTATAAACTATGCCGTCTGGACTTGGTGCGGTTCCACCGCCTCAAAATAACAAGAAAAATACATGTACACGATATATCTTGTGATCTCTGCTCGTTAATCGACTTTCTACGAAGACCGCGTGTACAGAGTACAGACTGAACGTGTACAGACGTGACAGAGCGAAAAGATAATTGTGAATTGCCCGTGGCGCCAACTGCGGTGTATAGTTAAATATTCGGTAATGTAGAACCGTAAAGGCCCCTACACACGTTCCCGTCCTAGCTTCCTATCCTGTCAAATTCATCCTGCCTCCTTGCTAGGACGCTCGTCTACACACGTTCCGACTGAAAGCACCCTTTGGGGGGCTCTTGACGAGTCGAAAAAAAATGAGAGACGAAAAAAAAAAATGCCTCAAGTCACGAAATCGATGCCGAACCGTTTCAAAAATATACGAGGAAGACTGCAGAACTGTACACTAGCATATATGAATGGTTCCCAATGCCCGTCACAGTACATAAGGTACTCGTTCACGGTTACCACTTAGTACAGCACTTTGCGATACCTCTGGGACAACTTTCTGAAGACGTTCAGGAAATAAGGCACAAAGAATTTAAAAGATTCAGAGAGTATTATTGTCGAAAATCATCAAGAACTAATTCGAATCATGACGTCCTCAACCACCTACTCATTACTTCTGACCCTGTAATAAATAGTAACCGCCCTCTTTTCACGGAGAGCTCGAGAAAGAAGCAGTGATGTTACTCAAAGACTTTCCTGAAGAATACGAAGAATCTGATAAAAGTGACAGAGATTTCGGACTTGGTGAATTAACCTTGTGAACTACCTTAATTCCTGATAATAAGCAAAGAAAAGACGTAGTCACTCCACGATTTCAATTTATTATACTCCAGAGCGGTTTCAACCGTTCAAGGTCATCTTCAGTGGTCCTAACGATCGACAGCAAATCAGAAACTATGAGCTCACAATAAATTAATAATAAATAAGAAGGTAAACGATTAAATAAATAGCCATAAAACGTGTAAATTGACTAGAAAATTACTAAAACTAAAACTACCAAAATAGAACCTAACCCTCAATTAAAACAGTGTACTTACTCCAGGGGCAGCGAGTCTGGGAGAAATTCCCTTAGTCAAAATTAATGTAAAAATTTTATGAAAAAGTGATTTCCCATCACTTGTCTAACGAGAACTGAGCAAGGACCTAAGGTTCATTGTTTTATATTTATTTGAAGGTGGGATTAAATCAACGAGTGAAGAAAACATGGAATTGGAACCCTCTAATCTATCATTGAGACAAGAATCCCCCGTGATTTTTATTTCTCTGTTAATAAACAACCCTTCCAATACTTCCCGCGCCCTATGATTATCCTCGCACACAAGGACCTCAGCTACATGGTCGGAATCTGCATGGCACGTGTAATTAATGTGCGAATAAAATGCCGAATTAGTGCGTTGGAGATGTTCCTTGAATCGTGTGCAGAACTTACGACCTTTGGGGAGCTCTTGACGAGTCGAAAAAAAATGAGAGACGAAAAAAAACCGGTCTGGAGTATAATAAATTGAAATCGTGGAGTGACTACGTCTTTTCCTTGCTTATTATCATCGAAGAGCTCCACTACAGCGGCATGATGACTCATAATATCTCAGCCCGTCAAGCAACAAGCCAGCACACCACATCGACAGCATTAACTAGATTCTATGAAATTAATCATAGCACTCTTATGCTCGTTGATTCACTCGATTTGATAACCCTGAAGCATAAATATTTTGATTTAAAACTCAAATTTGGTTTAATCAACAAAACGTTATGGTTTAATTCGACTTGTAAGAAAAGGAGATTATATCCTAACTATATTTTAAATAATCGAGGGGTTAAAAACTTTAATGGGAGTAATAAGTCTTTAATAAAATTGAATACTCTATTGTTCACTGATGAGATAAAACGAAACTATAAAATTAGGGACAGCTTGAGTTTTTATTTGTACTATATCTGGAACAAACTGGTTAAAATAATGAATAGAATTGAATGGGATGTTTTCGATTCCATAACGAGGGATAAGGTACACGATGTGTTGTTGAGGAAGAAAACTTGCCTTGATAAAAAGTTGTCAACATTAGAAAGTAAACAGTGCTGTACACCCCCTCCTACCTCTAGGCAGGACGAAGGTGTTGAACTATCAAACGCCTTCCCGAGAACAGTAGTTCTTGCTCCCATTATCTTTAGTGAGACTGAAATGCACATTTTGAATAAGGGCCTGAAATATTCTCTTAAAACAAGGGTTAAAGAGGAACATATGTACAAGACACTGGAAGCTTTGGAGAGGGGTGTAAGAGAGACTGAACAACAAAAAAAATGTTTGCATTTTCTTAGAAAAGCGATAACATCTGCGTCGTCAACAAGTAAATTATTGTCAGAAGAGGAAAGAAGTGTTCAATTGTTAAAAAAGAAGCTAAAAGACAATAACCTTTTAATAATGAAAGAAGATAAGGGGCAAGCTTCTGTTGTTATGGACAAATCTCAATATTACAAAGGACAGAGGAGTTTCTTGAGGAAAACAAATTCATAAAATTAAGAAAAGACCCCACTAACGATTACGACAAGGACGTTAGATTAGCATTGAAGAATTCGAGTTCAATTTTTGATAGCGCAGAAAAATTGTCGCTGGTACGAACGCTTCTGCTCCTAGGCTTTATTCCCTTCCTGAGTTACATAAGGAGTTCTCCAATGGGTTTCCAAAACTTCGTCCTGTTGTTTCTTTTAACAGTGCTCCAACTGAGAAGCTGGGCAGAGCGATATGTCGTCGGTTCTTGAGGGAGACTAAGTTTAAGCCTGCATATGGCCTTAAGAATAGCACGGAGCTGGTGGGTTTGTTAAATACAATACAGTAGTCGCCGCTTATTGTGGCCACCTCGGGACCAAGCCCGTGTGGCTACATTAAGCGAATGGCCTTATAAAGCGAAAAGTGGGAAGAATGACAAAATGCGTTAACTGAATTGAAAACCTGTTTAATTAAAATATATTATACATTATGTGAAAAACGTTAAAGGCCCTTAGCGATCTTCTCAGGTGAAAAACGTATCAATTTTTGCTTGAGTCTTCGATGATTCGATTACTTTGCGGACGTATCGCTCAAAGTTATACAGTTGTGAAAAATCATCGGCTCGGTGAATTACTCCCCTCTTTATTACGTCAAGAGCGTCCATCATTTCTTGGCTAGATGGGGGCTTGTTACGAGTACTGTCATCCTCCTCATCACTGCTAGACTGTTCTTCTTGAATTTCGTTTTTCTTCTGCTGAATCGTCGCACAAATCTGGTCTTCGGTGAGACACTCCGCTATTGTTAGGTCATCATCAATGGTCATCCATTGATCGTAAGTTTCTTTGTTGAGACCATGAAGGTTTCCCACGGACGACTTTTCTTCTTCATCTTCCAGCTGCTCGACTTTTGAAAACCCTCCGTGTCGAAAACAGTTCCGAATTGTGGTAGACGACACTTGACCCCAAGCTGAGGCGGCTAAGTGAAGAGCGTCCAATAAAGTTATTTTTTTGGCGACATCGTTAGCGCGGAGGGAAGAAATCCCGCTTTCAAGACCATCATCCAAGACGCCAATCACTGTTTTCCTCATTTCTGTCCTGTAATGTGCTTTAAATGCGCGTATAATCCCTTGGTCGCCAGGTTGTATGAGGGATGTTGTGTTTGCGGGAAGAAAAACAACATTGATGTTCTTTAAATGTTCTCCGACGATGTGCGCTGAACAGTTATCAACAAGGAGTAAAATTTTGTGGTCAAGTTCGCGGTCCCAATTTTTGATCCACTCCCGGAAAATGACGCTGGTCATCCAAGCGTTGTTGTTCAGGTCGTTTCGAAATCCTGCCCCAGGTCGTTGGACAGGTCGTAAGTTCTGCACACGATTCAAGGAACATCTCCAACGCTCTAATTCGGCATTTTATTCGCACATTAATTACACGTGCCATGCAGATTCCGACCATGTAGCTGAGGTCCTTGTGTGCGAGGATAACCATAGGGCGCGGGAAGTATTGGAAGGGTTGTTTATTAACAGAGAAATAAAAATCACGGGGGATTCTTGTCTCAATGATAGATTAGAGGGTTCCAATTCCATGTTTTCTTCACTCGTTGATTTAATCCCACCTTCAAATAAATATAAAACAATGAACCTTAGGTCCTTGCTCAGTTCTCGTTAGACAAGTGATGGGAAATCACTTTTTCATAAAATTTTTACATTAATTTTGACTAAGGGAATTTCTCCCAGACTCGCTGCCCCTGGAGTAAGTACACTGTTTTAATTGAGGGTTAGGTTCTATTTTGGTAGTTTTAGTTTTAGTAATTTTCTAGTCAATTTACACGTTTTATGGCTATTTATTTAATCGTTTACCTTCTTATTTATTATTAATTTATTGTGAGCTCATAGTTTCTGATTTGCTGTCGATCGTTAGGACCACTGAAGATGACCTTGAACGGTTGAAACCGGTCTGGAGTATAATAAATTGATTCGTGGAGTGACTACGTCTTTTCTTTGCTTATTATCATCGAAGAGCTCCACTACATCGGCATGATGACTCATAATATCTTAATTCCTATACCGTTGAATATATTGGCAACTATTGCCATATTCAGGATAACATTTCCAGATCAAACACACATTTTATTGTATAGGTTTTTCGGAAACCGGTTTTTGATACACCCTAAACCTTGATGCCAATATGCCGAACGCGTTCTCCACCAATCTCCTTGCACGAGAGAGCCTATAATTAAAACTTTTCTCTTCGTGATTAATATTTTTCTGAGGGTATGGTTTCATTATATGTTGGTTTATCCAGAAGGCACTATCTCCAAGAAACACATAGGGAACAGATAAAGTGGAGTCGGGTAATGGAGATGGATTGGGTAAACGAAGTTGATCGTTGCATAATATCTCGTAGAAGCGACTGTGGTGGAGAACGGTGCAATCGGAAACACTTCCATTAGTACCAACGTGTACGTATATAAATTCGTATTTGGTGTTCACAATACCGAGTAGTATTTTACTAAAAAACGTTTTGTAATTTTAGTATAAAGTCCCACTGCCGGGTGGCTTCAAAATGGCGACGTGCTTTCCGTCAATAGCACCGACTGCATAATTGAAGTTCCACGTTTCATGAAAATCCGTTGCTAGTTACTTCCATTCCGATTTATTTTACGGTAGCTAAAACATGAATTAATGAAGAATCGATTACTTTCAGGGCACAGATGAAGTTGGCGAAACGTCTTCAAGATCTCAACCACAAGCAACGAAAAAAAGGAAGACGTCCATAGAAAAAAAACAAGAAGCCATGCTCGATGCAGCAAACGCATCGAAAAACGCACTCGTTGTCAAAAGAAGACAACGAGTGGGAATTAATTGGGCGATCATGGGGCATTCAATTAAAGAAATTGTCAGAAACTCAGCAAACAATAGCCCAAAAATTGATTTCTGACGTTTTGTTTTATGGGAAAATGGATAAATTAACGGCGAATTCCTTTATTAACTTGAGTCAACCGCATTTTCCAAATACCCGCAATAACTATTAGGTATGTACAAAAAAAAACCGGCAATAAAATGAACACGTATACAAAATTATTTTTTTTACCTTTATGTAAGCCTTCAAGGCGTTGAAAATGGCTTCGCAGGTTTCCGGTATAATGCTTGATAGAAGCTGGGGAGATATTGCGGCGCAAAACTTGAGGTCCTCAAGAGACATGCCTGTGGCTAAAAATCGCAGTGTCGCAATGAGTCTCTCAGCTGCACTCACGGGTTCCCTCATCACTGTATTTTTCTTTTCTATGAACGGCTTAACTTTATCCAGCAGTGCTAGAAAACAGTCCTCATTCATTCTGAGAAAATTGCGGAAGTCGGTTTTGTCCAGCTCTTTCAGTAAGTTCACGTGCGTGAATTTTGCCCTCTCGAGTAGCCATGTTTTGGCCCACAAACGCCTCTTTTTTATTTTCAAGAAGATTTACTGTAACCTTGGGTCAACCTCATTTCCCCAGCCCCCCTTAGCATTTTTCTCCACGACACGAAATGTGCGTTTTTTGGGCCCTCCTGGACACTTGTCGATTTTTGACGGACACCCTCTTGAAGTGCACACAAAGTTCTTTTGCTCTAAATCTTCTCACATGTGTCCTGTACCCTTGGGTCAACCTCATTCCCCCAGCCCCCCTTAGCATTTTTCTCCACGACACGAAATGTGCGTTTATTGGGCCCTCCTGGACACTTGTCGATTTTTGACGGACACCCTTTTCAGACGTGCACAAAGTTTTTTCGCTCAAAATCTTCCCACATGTGTCTTGCTGTTTTGTGGGTCATTATTTTCACTCAGTTATATTGTGTTTTCCAGGGGGAATACAATTTATGCACTTGAATGTTTTTATAATAATTGTTTAATGTCTTATCAGTAATGCCTGTCGTTTGATAAGGATGTTATCATTGATAAGACTTGTAGATAATCGATTTGGTTTTGTTATCGTCTCATTTGCTTCCCGTAGATTGTCTGTTCGGTCGTTTTTAATTTTGGAGGGGTAGGTTTCAATGAGGTTATAGGGGGCTTATCAAAAGGAGGCTAGCTTCACGATCGTACAGTTTTAGAGCACCGCGAACATTTTATTTTCTTCGCATTAACGCAAAAATTTGCAATTACGAATAATTCAGTTATGGCATGTACGGCAAATACCAGTAGTGAGTTTAATTACGGACGGGTGTGAAGTTAGCCCCCTTTTAGCCCCTTTTCGGAGGGTGAAATCTACGGAAAACAAATTGTGTGGCTAACAATTCTTAATATTCTCAAAAACAGCTCTAGGCATAGCAAATACAGATGCTAATTTCATGAACAATGTTATGAAGAACGTATACAGCAAGCAAACATGACGCTAAATTATAAAATTCCATAGAATAGAGACATGTAGATAAACCTGAACCAGGCGCGTAACCCGGGGGGGGGGGGGTGGAGGGTTCATCGGGTCCGGACACACCCCGAAATTTCAGATTTATTTCCAATGTTCTGAAGGAGATTTTTTATTTTCAATTTCTCCGCTCACGCATTGGAATGATATCGCACAATAATGATAATAGCAATGATAATAATAATAATAATAATAGTTATGTAGTTAAAAACTGAAAAGAGTAGGTATAGAGTGGAAATCCCCCCCCCCCGGCGCACGGGACCAACACCACCCCCCCTCCAAAGAAATCGTAGCTTCGCGCCTGACCTGAACTTAGAATTAGAACTATAATTTATGTATTTTTTCGTATAGTCCGGGTTTAAGCCTATCCAATCACTTTGGGAGGGCACCAGCGTCAAGTCTACAAGTAAAGCATCGTCAACAGAGTGAACGTAAGAAGGTATTAACCTTTTCCATTATTCTGCATCTCTTTGGACTACTTTCCACACCACCCAAGGGGTAAAGTCAAAGGGCGCGTTTTATTTTGTTATAGCAGTGATATCCCCATTAGGCCTAATTCACTGCTCGTGACAATTGTTAAATGATGTTCAACGTTAAGGAATAATTTAGCGCAATTCGTTATGATTTTCAGAAAGAATTAAAAAACGAAGACGCTCTGCACACGTGGCAAACGTACACGTAATCAGGATCTTCAAGGCGAAGAATACATTCTTGAAACAAATAACCTAAACACTGAGGAAACGTATGCTGCCATCGTAAACATGCATGACACTGAATCCATGTTTCACTATCTTTTGTTCTTGATTGAAACTCTTTCGAACAAGATAAACAGATATTTTCCATCGACAGGGAATTCGTCAAAATATCATTGAAAATAACTCTTCTTTGAGCGTCGCAGTCAATGCGGGCAGAAAGATTGCTGTTATTCAAAAATCTTTCGGCGTTGACTAGAACGTGAACGCCGCAATTGTATCCGTCCTGCTGCTGAGGCGTATACAAATGGCGATAAGAATAATAACTCAATTTGTAGTTGTCATTGTGACATCTGTCAAACAGCAATTTAATTCCTTGCAAATATTTTGTCCCTATGGCTTGGCATTGCTTCTCAGAAGCATAGATGGAATCGCAATAAGAAAACGTTTCAGCAATGTGATCAACAATGAGGAGTGTCCAATGATTACTATTAATGTTAATGGGGACTAATAGAACCTCATGTTCCCCAATCGTTGGGTTCATCAAATCCCAGTGGTAGTAATTCTTATCCATGCAGTATGTCTCCACAAAAACTGGTAGGGCCACAGCGAGGCGGGAACTCTTACGCACGTATACTTGAAGGGCGGCATCGATAACGCCTTCAATTAGCCATTGTTTGCCAGTAAGTGTCTTCAAGTCTGACATATATAAGCTTTCGATTTTCCCACTCTGTGAGATATATCTCGAAACAACGGCAGTACTGATGCTTTGTCCAATTTGTCTTCATCAATACTAGCGTAGTAATCAACGTCTTTTACGTGATTCCATTTCTGTTGTATTAATGATGGAACTGCATCAGCTGAAGCCATTGAACTGTGAGAATCAGTCACAATGCATTCGCTGGACGATTTGGGCAAAGCACCAAGCACCTTTTTGGCATACGTGTGAGACAAGTAACCAACTGCTTTTCTTTTTTGCTTTTTGCTCCAGGTTTCTTCGTCTTCTTTAACTTCAGTTCTTTGTGCATTCGTGTCATCTGCTACTACTTTTCTGTTGGTAGTCTTTATCCTTCTAGGAGACTTGGTAGATGCTTTTTTTGTGCATCGTTTCGAAGGAATGCCGCAAGGAATGCTCTTACTTGAGCATTTGTCAATTCTTTGGCCAACGTGATGAACCTATCAATTCGTAATTTCGTTTCATGCTGAAGCACTGAATTTTTTACGATATTGAAGTATTCTTCAACGATGGCGTTACTTTCACGGCCACGCCCATTGACGCTTTGTTGAACTATTCCTGACCAAAAAGGTAAATATGGAATATACTTCTTTATAAAAAGGTTCAGGAAATCAGGGTTGTGAAACACGTTGTTGGTCACATTTAACCCTGTCGAGTCACTTTTCATGAACTCAATTGCGTCTGTTTTGATGTCTTGGGCGGCGAGAAAGAATTTGTTGCTCAAGTATTGCGGTGATGATTTTGGAGGTGCATCTTCTCGGTCAGTAGATTCCCATTCGGCAACAAGTAATTCTTCGTCAGAGGCACTGAAAAGCACCTTGAAACCCTCGTCAACGATTGCAGTGTGAATTTCACTCAACAGTACGCAGCAGAAATGCTTAAACTTCACGGTAAATTCAATCCAAGTTTAGCACAAAACTAAAGCACAAATTGCTGCAATCATGTGCTTTCTATTCTGCTTATTAAGAGCTGCGTGTTTCGACACATCCTGGCCCACAGTTTTAACGAAATGTGAGCAACACAGGGAAATGAACACAATCCCGGTCTTTGGCGCCGAATTGTTGACTGTCCAGTCGAAACATTTGTCCAAATAACTTTGCAGGCTCATTTCATTGAAGACTTGCACAACCGACTTGATAATGGCAAGGCTCCAGTCACTTACAACTTTACTGATCAAATCAGAAACTCTAACAGGAGCTAAATACGACGCGTATGTATACAGCCACGAGCAAATGTCGCTGGTGGAGTGCTTACAGGACACAAATTCAGAAATCGGGAAAATCACGTGTTTGCGATTATTAGTTGGAGGGAATGCGGAAACAAATGCATAGTAATATACCCGCTTTACATCTTGTCCCTCTGTCTTGAAATCTCGGATGCAAGACCCAGTGGCATCAATGTGAGCCACAACCCGTTTTCTTGTTAATTTCTTCAGCCCCTTCAATGCCTTTACCTGCTTTGAGCTAAATAATATACATGTTAAAGGCGAACCCACGTGTTGTACGTACAGGTCACCATTCTTAAATTCCTGACGCTGCATTTTTATCACGCTTATAATGGGATCTTTGTCTAAGTCATTTTTTGACAACGCCTCCTGCTTCATTTTCCTAACAACCGCTGAAGATTTGATCTCTTGGAGATTTCCCTCGGCCATTAAGCTTTCTTTCGCTTTCAGGATACATTCCAACCTGTACTTGAATGCTGTTTTATTCAATAATACATCCTTAGCGGTAACCCTGTCGTCTCTGTTAATCGCAGTGGTCAATTTTTGAGAGTAGTGGTCAGGAGATACTGTCTCCATATCACTCCTAACTACCAGACTCTTTGATGTAACGGTCAGTTTAAACGTTCTGCACCCATCGTGCTTACAATAACCGTACACAACCATGAAGGATTGCAATTTTTTAACCCTCTTCACACAAAACACACACAATGCCGTTGTCGAGGAGCAATTTCCTGAGGATGTTGGTGTAATTGTAGGTGAACTGCCGCGTACACTTTGAAAGTAGGGAACATTGCGTTTCCTCAGACAATTCAATTTTTTTCAAGAAGCAATCTATTCCTTTCCTTCGTTTTAGAGGAATGTTAAGGTTGCTTTTTACTTCTTCGCCATCACAATGATCAATCTTTTGATCGATTTGGTCAACAGCCATTTCAACCGTGTTGTCTTCTGTTGACATTTCAGGATGGTTTGGTTCTGGATTGTCACCATCAACCGTGACAAGCTCAACACCAGAAGAGACGTCATTTTCCTTTAATCCGTTTTCGGGTGTAGCATTCGCAATCATTCTATCATACACCTTGTCACGAATTTGCTGGCCGTTTCTGTTGAACTTGCAACGAAACTTTTGTGCAACAACAGCAATTTTTCTTCTTATTTCTGTCGATGCTCTGCCACAGCATGTGTTTTTGGAAACAGACGTTCAACTATGGCTAGCGACATCGGTCTTGAAATCTTGAGCGATGGACAAGATAATGCATATTCGCTACTCAAAATTTCGGCAAGACCGAAAATCAACTCTTCCTCAGACAATTGATTCGCAAACGACATTTTTTCAGAGTTGAACAATGGCAAATCGTTAACAGAAGAGCTGTTCCGTTTCCTAACAATAACATCACATTTATTTTTACAATAATTTATCGCGAATCCTAGGGCGTTTATTCAGAAACCCACCTTTACAAAGCCTTAACTGAAGGTGTTGAAAAATGTGATAGTTTATAAAAATGTGTTATCTGTTTTGAAGCGCTTAAAGAACATGATGTTGAGGTTGGTTTCTGAATACGGGCCCTATAACATACATACAGGTGGAGGACATAGATAGGGTGGATGTATATGTTATTCGCAATGGCCGAATTCGCCCACTGCCCGAAAAATGTACCCACAACGCGTTATAGGCAGTGCGAAATGCTCACAACGCGTCGTTGGTAATTTTTTTCGCCCAGTGAGCCGAATGAAACAACCGTAACTCGTTCTGGGTAATTCATTCTACTCATTAGCCGAGGCGCGTTGTGGGTAAAATCGGAGGACCCACGACGCGAAATAGACTCACCCTAACCTTTATTTCGGCTATTGAGTAAAACGAATTACCGAGAACGCGTTATAAGTATTTCATTCCGCCCACTGGGGGAATAAAATTACCCACGGCGCGTTGTGAGCATTTCGCACTGCCCATAACGCGTTGTGGGTACATTTTTCGGGCAGTGGGCGAATTCGGCCATTGTAAAAACATGTACAACATACATGTACTGGGTGGAAAGAATATTGCGTTAAACTAGACGTCATTTGCTGTCGAATACGCCCCATACACCATGCTCCTAAAATAAAAAACCTTCGAGATATAACATGCATCAAGCTGTAGTCTTAGGAGCCTACATTGTCTGTCTTCCCTCGTTGAAGTTTGTCAAAAACGGACCGGTTTTGACGAACCTCAACGACGGAAGACAGACATTTTAGGCACCTACGGCTACAGCTTTATGAAAGCTTTATCCACCAACCCTCGTAGTTTTGTTTGGAAACATCCTTTTTTAATCAATAACAGCGTTACGGTCATCACTATACCTACCTAAAGCAGCGTACATAAGTGTGACTCATTACTTGGGCGCCTAAGTTAACTTTCATTTTGTTTTTGCCTGATGGTTTTAAATGCTCATCAGTAAAAAAAAATTTGTTTGTCGGCACTATGACATTCCTCGAGGTGTCTCCACTCTGCTAAATTACCCTCAAACTTAACATTGTACTGCATGAAATTGTTCCTGATATTCTTAAGCAAGTGGGGAGGGTCAAACAGAACGTAAATTACCTGATCGTTAACTTCAAAAAAACAAACCGTGGTTTGTCAATTGCTTTAAAGCTGCAACATTCGAAGAACCCTGGTCACAAATAGTAACCACAGGGTCCGATTGACTGTAATTTTGAAATTAACAATGGAATTAATTTCACCAATCTGTCTGCTTTTGCTGAATCTTTGCAAAAATAAAAAGCAATTGGCATTTTCCACGATCCGGTAACTGCCTTGACCATGAAAACTAAGGCGTGATTAGCTACTAAATTACTGGTTGGAATGTCTTGCCCAAAATCTTCATAACCTTCGATGGAATCCAATTTTGAATTATACTAAGCCCCTCCTCCCTTAAGGAAATTTCATCGAACATCAAAATGCACAATTTTTGTTTTGGGTCAACAAAAGATTCTACTTTACTCCTTAAATTTTCGAAAATGAAGTCATTAGTGCCATTGAAGAGGGATTGATGACAGTAAGTTATTCAATGTGGCTTTACAAGGGAGGGTCATTATTCTGCGGAGAAAACGATAACATTTAGGGCTTCTTTTAAAAATACTGAGGCTCTACAACTTGTCTGGAAACGTCCACTTCCTACCTTTGGGTTTAAGAGAGGCATTATTAATTTGGGAAGGCGCGAGAGTAATGAATGACTGAGAAACTTTTTTTCTCTCTAGAATAATAAAAAGATCGGACGTTTCTTCTAAATTACTCAAAACGTTTCTAAGTTCTTAACTTTAACTTTACATTTATTTTTAATTTTGGTCACATTCCGCCTAGTAGTTCGAAGACTTTGAAGCAAAAGTTTTTTTCTTGGGGTAATATCGTCATCTGTCAAACCTAGTTGCAACATAATTTACGAAGGTGGGCAACTGGAAGCAGCCAATGTTCCGTTCGAGTACTATGGGTTACCTGGCATGCTACATGATGGGGTTAGGGACTCGACACTTGGAGGCAAATGTGCTGGATCTTTTGACAGGGGGTTATGTTCACAAAACGAGGGCACAACATTAATCTCTGAAGTGGCACAAACTTTGGATTGGACAGTTGGAGCCAAAGGTATAGGATGATTTGACGTAGGGTCAATGGTGGGACATTAATTGCAGGGCTTTTAGAAATATTTACGTTAGGAGCACACAACGTAGGAATCGCAGTTCTACACAAATGGACACGGGATGACGCAACGAGTAAAAACTTATCTTCAAAATGTCGGGAACAATTTGGGCACTGTGCTCCAATCTGTTAAATTTAGCGAAGGATTCTGGCAAAATTTGATCTACGTCAGGAGTCTAGCAATAAAAAAAGGAAAAATCATGAAGGACCTGTGCCTGGCAAATATTCTTGTTCGACATGGCACCCCAAACTGTACTTCCCACGCCCCAGGACGCCCTTCTGGGCATCAAAAATATTTATTAGGTATACTGGATTTTGTGAGAATTCCGAACTTTTGCTCAAAAATTCCTCTCGCTTGAACAGGCTGTACTCTCGGCATTTAAAAACGCATCTTTTGGCACAAAAACCACCGCAATTATAAAAATTAATTTGTAAATAATTTTAAAGTGTTTTTTCTACGCAAGCCCCACTTACTCAATTCTGTATGCCAATTTCAAACTTTTAGCCCCGCTCATATTTATTTATTTTATTTTTTTTTTATTTTATTTATTTATTTCCAGCTCTCTAAAGCAAAGCTTGAGCAGAGGCTGGAGTTGCAAACAGCTTTCCCCTAAATTATAAATTATATATTCAATACCTAATTTAAAACACAGGAGGCATTAATAAATTAACAAATTTTCAAAAACAAAATAATAATATTAATAATTATGTGCTTACAGGTAACTTTAGAGACTTCTCCTTTATTAATTTACATAAATATTTTTTTAAGGAACTAGGCTTGAGAAAATGACAAAAATTAAATTTATTTAATAAAGCTACTCTAAGAACATACACACTAGCATGACTAGAATAATATTTGGTATGACATTTAGGGACTAAAACGTTAGTATATTTAGAGAGTCTGGTCCATTGTGAATGTGAATGCATGTGACTAGAAGGATTCATCTTATAAAAAAGACTACAGGCAGCAATGGTACATATAAAGAAAATTAATGGGCATAACATCAAAAAGATCGAATAATAAGTCTGATGGAAATCGATAGGGTTTTTTCAAACATATCTTAATCACAGCTTTCTGAGCAATGCTCATTTTATTCAGCACGTAATTACACGTATTTCCCCATACAACAATACGATAAGTCAAGATAGATTGACAGAGAGCAAAATATACTGTCCTTAGGGTCGCGGAACAAAGAATATCTCTCAACGCTTTAAATTTATAATATAACTTTCTAATCCTCCCATTCAAACAATGAATATGTTTATCAAACTTCAATCTATTATCAAAGATTACCCCTAAGTATTTACAACTATCCGTAAAATTTATATCATCACAGTCACATGGATAATTATTTGAACAATTGGTAGAATGAAATTTAACATTACATGGTGTTGGTAAGAGACCCGTATTGAAAGAAAACTGGACTAGGGAGGATTTATTACAATTCAATAAAAAACAATTTGCACTGAGCCACTCTCTAATAATTTTAATATCCGCTAGAATATAATTAAGCACCTCATTGAAACTACGGCCAGTGAAAATAAACACAGTATCATCAGCGAAACAATAAGGTGTTGAATTGACATGCAAAAAAAAATGCTATTGTAATAAATCGAGAATAGTAGCGGCCCAAGAACTGAACCCTGGGGTACTCCTGGACTCAGTTCAATGGGTTCACTAATAAAATTACCAATCTTGACACACTGAGTGCGACCTACCACATAAGTTTTAAACAATTTTAGGGCAATACCCCTTATTCCACAATCATACAACTTTTGAAACAATAACTCGTGGCTTATAGAGTCAAATGCCTTATGTAGGTCCAAAAAGAAACCGACAACCGTGTATCCCTTATCAAGACTCTCATAAATCTTTCTAGAAACCTCATACAAGGCGTGATCTGTTGACAATCCTGGCTGAAACCCAAATTGCTGCCGGGAGATAACATTATGTTTAAGTAAAAACGACCAAGCACGAGCCTTGATACATTTCTCCAATATTTTCGATAAGGTCAGACATAAAGAGACAGGTCTATAATTTGACATATCAGTACGATCACCCGACTTAAACAACGGAATGACCATGGATCTTTTCAAATAAGAGGGGAAAACGCCTGTTTCCAGCGCTAAATTAAAAATGTGTTTGATCGGAACAATTATAAATTCCCGAATTCTGCTCAACAGCTTATTTGACACACCGTCCATATTGAACGAATTTTTCTTAGATATCTTAATTAACAAGGAATTGATCTCATCATCATCTATTGGATGAAGGAATACAGAATGAGTTAATCTTGTATTATTTACCAGACTTGAATTTTCAGAAACAGGGGCACTATGTGAAATCTGACTTCTTACATTAGTCCCTACGCTCGCAAAATGATCGTTAAAGGCATTTGCAATTTCACCCAAATTCTCGCACCATTTATATGTACACTTGACACTATATCAACTTTAGTTTTAGAATTGGTAGCTGTGTTTATAACATTCCAGATTTTCTTACTGTCATACTTTGCTTCATCAATTAATTTTTTTAAATATTGTGTTTTTGCTAATTTTATAACATTATTCAATATATTTCTATATTTTCTAAATTTATTCAAAAGCGTGATATCACCCTTATGCCGCTTTGTTTATTTAAACAGTCTATCCCTATTTCTGATAGAAGTCACAATACCTCCTGTAATCCATGCCTTTAATTTTCTACATTTACTTTTTACTTTATATTTTTTATCCACCGAGCAATCACTGAGTAATTTCTTTATAATATCTATAAATTCCTTAAGCGAAGTATCCACATCCACTTGTGACAATACTGAGCTCCAATTTTCTTTTGCAATAAAACCACGTAAAATGTCGAAATCAACTCTAGAATACTGAACAATATTACTTGTCCGGATGGAGTCTTCAGACATATTTTAAATGGACAAGGCAACGGGAAAGTGATCTGTAATATCAGAATTTATAACAAAGCCTTCGCAAATTGCATTAATTGGATTCTTAATGAATATGTGATCTATGCAAGATTTACTCTCATGCCTTACTCTGGTGTAACAGTTGATTGCAGTGACCAAACCAAATTCATGTAGGATATCCAAATAAGTATCAGATATGTCTGAAGATGACAAAATATCTATGTTAGGATCACCACAAACAATGTGACACTTGAATCTCTCCATATCTCTCAAATATAGATGTAAACTTTCCAAGAACAGCCCAGGATCCCGGTCAAAAGACCTATAAATTACCGTAAGTACAGACAAGGTATTATTTATGAGAACAGAAACTTGCACAGAATTACATTCATTTATTGGATTTACTACAAAATTTGATACATCAATGAGCTTCTTAACAAATAACGAGACACCTTCTGCTCTGTTGATGGAATTTGAGGAATTAAATGAATAGTACCCAGCTATCTCAAAATTAAGATAAGCAGAATTCTACGTTTCCGTAAGGGCTATAATATGAAACTCAACTGAATGCGACAAAGGCCTTAAAAACGTCCAAATTTTTACTAATACTTCTGATATTGAAGCAAATAAGATTGATACCATTTAAATCAGTAATATAATGCTCTATGTCACTTAAAGCAACATCAGAATGACATGAGACCGCTTTATATGCATCAATTAAGTTATTTAGATTTGACATTACAAAAAGAAATAACGAATGTCACAAAATTTAGGTTACACTCAATTTATTTATTATTTACGAAAATGTGCTCAAGCTTATTTTTAACATCCATCGATTTTAACTGAGACATTGAACGAACTATAATATATTATGCACCTTCCTTTTTTTTTTTATAAAGATTGAACCATTATTGGTCCAAACGAAGCGATAATTATATGTTTTTGCTATCATTCGAGTTTGCCAAAACAAATGACCCATCTCACGACTAAGCCTATCATTTATAAAAATTTTATCCTCAGATCAGGTATTATCGATTTAACCAATATATTTTTATTTTTTTTAGCAAGCATAATCTTATCCTTAATCTCCGAAGATACGAACTTGACAACAATATTAGATTTAACAACCTGTTTCTCTTTGCTCTTCTTTGTAAGTTTATACACAAAACAAGATTTCAAACAATCTTGGGTAATATTTACCCCCAACTCCTCCCCAATTTTCAAGACAATATTCTCAATTTTCGTGTCAAACGGCTCATTTATTCCCGAGATGACCACATCAGCGTTAAACGATTGTTGTTCCAGCGAAGACACTTTGAATTTGAGTTCTTCCATTTCTTTGACTAATTCAACATTACATTGTCTCAAATCCATATTTTATTTTGAGACCGCTTTCATTTCCTTGGTAAGTTTTCCCATTTCTGTAGTGTAATCATCCAATTTCTTGGGAAAAAATTTGATAGATCGTTCCAAGTCTCCAAGTCTTTCGTCCGAAGAACCCACTTTTTCCAAAATCTTTTTAACATGTTTCTGAAGGCTTTTCATACCCTCGATTTCCTCATCGTCCACAGAAGAAACAGAACATCTCCTCACATTGACTTCCTCATCCTCTGATTCAACAGTCGGCTTTGTCTCAGTTCTTTTCTTCTTCGAGCGGGTGTTGATCCTTTTATCACAATTTTTACATTTCCAATCATTTTTAGGATTGATCTTTTTATAGTTTGAAAAAGTTTGAAACATTGTACATTTCGGATGAAACAAACTTTGACATTCATGGCAATTAACACTTTTCCGGGGAGAAACCAATTCATCGCACTCTTGACAACTCATGACGAAACACTTTTTATAGGTCCTTACTACACGAAGGCTGAAACGCAACTGATATAAGCTTTATGCTATACTTATGATATAAGCTTTATGCTATACTTATGATATAAGCTTTATGCTATGCGTCTGTGGATTCTACGCAACCAAACGAACTAATTTCGTAGAAAAATTAATCATTTTTATAGGTAACATGAACGCAAAGCATAGGGCTTCTGAACGGGGCCTTAGTATTTTTTTACTTGAAATTTGCATAAATCATAATTATTTTGGCAGGGGTTTCGGGTGACACGTACTGCCAAGATACAATTGCACTGCCGAAAAATATATTTTGAGCGGAAATTCAAAATTGGCTAAATGCATGGAAAAAGTAAATTCCCTGCTATTTTATCTGTATTTCAAAAAAGTTGTATGGACAGGACGATGTTATTTTTAACATAACAACTTGATAAGTATGCAATTATTACCGGTTATATACCATAAAAATAAAATTATTTCACCAACAGCATGGTTAATAAAAAAGCCAAAGAATGAGACTCAACTACTCTTGCATGATAGTGAAAAATACGAATAATTGACGCAAACGGATGGGTGCCAGCTATCCATTTTGTGAAGGTTTTAGGTTAAACACTTCAGGATGAATGAAATAAACAAGAATAGAAAAGCTCCTTCAAAATGACTACATGTATTAATAATTAATAATTTCAGCCAATAAGAAAGAAGGAGGGAAAATCGACTTAAGCTGGGCCCGTTCAGCTATGTTGCCTTGGGCGTGCTTCAACTGAGTCAACACGTGCTCAACACCCGCCACGTTCATAGCCCGGCCAAACTTATGAGCGTAAAAGCCGTCCCATTCAGCACAAAAGCAGTCAGCAATTTGTCCATTTTCACCTTCTCTTCTATAAACGTATGCATCTTGCCTATAGTTTCGGAAGCCCGGGTAGTTCGTTGTGGGCACAATCGAACATATCGCGTATGGGTATCCATAACAGTAAATATATATTTATAATTAAACGTACTTGACGGTAAAGGGCCTACGTGGTCCCCACTGACTATTTCTAATTTGCCTGATGTGACTATGGCATGTATGGCACGACCGGAGAAATTGATTCAATTTGGTACGTAATTTGCATATGTGTATAGAACAATGACGATATCCGATAAAACATTTTATTAAACTCCATATGTAAACCCTGTTCGTGAATAATTGAAAAATAACGTAGCACAAGAGATTCGGGCATGACTATAAAATATTTGTCTTAAATTTTTTTGTAAAGTTTATTCTGGTAGACAAAGTAACGAAGGGGTTGCTTTGTACAGAGCGCTTGAAACGTGAGATATTTTCTTTGTTGACTTATGAGCTCTTCCATGAATTTATTTATATCGTTATTACTAGTTACATTTAAATTTAAAATCGCCCAGTTACAAATGGCTTCGCATATTGCTTGAGGCCTGTCCTCGAACGGAATTAGGCTAGTTTGCATGGGGCATATCATCAATATCCTATTATTTGGTACTGATCCTGCGGTGGGGTTCCTGCTTAAAATATCCGCTACGATACTGTTTTATTCTTCTATGAATTCAAATTGAAGATTTAAATGTTACAAATAAAGTAACCATCGTGCGACTAGTGGTGACGGATTCTTACATGAATT
Organism: Corythucha ciliata; assembly: GCA_038030265.1. Lineage (NCBI taxonomy): Eukaryota > Metazoa > Arthropoda > Insecta > Hemiptera > Tingidae > Corythucha > Corythucha ciliata. The sequence continues at coordinate 1,605,788 of CM075940.1, read as the reverse complement.
TAAATATATTAAAGCTTTGTGATCTGTTCTAACTATCGTTGTGCTGATTATCTATAAATGTCTTCATCTCGCTTGATTGACGATCGAGATCAGTTCGTATTTCGTCAGTGATACTATACTGAGTGATAGCTAGGGCCCGGGAAAGTTAATTGAAACGTCCGTCTAAATCCCCGTCCGGAACATTTGAATGAGTCAGACCCGACCTCGACCCCCCCGACCAAACTTTCCTCCTCGCCATCAGAAACACTTTCAATAACGTGTAAAGTAGGATTTTTAGAGATTTGCCGGTGGTTTATAAACGGTCCGACCGCTGCGGAGTTCAGTCTTTGATAGTAATTCCTTCATATGAGAGAGGGGGGGAAAAATTTAAAGAGAGAAGAAAACAAAATCTAGATCAAAGGAAAGCAAAAAACTCCCGAAATGGACCTGTCGACCCAAATCTCAAGGCAGCGGTAAAGATCTACAATTGAATAGCATAAAAATCACAAAAAAAAAAAAAAATAATAATAATAATAATAATAATAATAATAATAATAATAATAATAAGTGCACAATAAGCACAGCGGGCCGGGAGGCCTCCTCGTGGTGCCCCCTGGGTAGTGGTCGACTTTGTCCGCAATGGCAGAGGCGGGAAGGGGCCGTGATTCAGGGACACCTCCCCTGTTGAGCCTTTTCCTTCACTCCCGGCGACGGGGGGCAGGTCGGCAGGCCCTGAGGTGGCAGCCCCACCAGCCGACTAGGTGGTTTCGGGCTAACCCCCCGAGCCACTGAATTAATTACGTTACGAAAAACAAAACCAAGGCCGTAGCCCCGGAAGGCCAAAATGCCGGCAGGACGAGTGGTGCGACTCCACCCGCTCCTGAAGACCGTAGTCGCAAAGGTACCAGACCCGGATCTTCCCAGGACTTTTCAAGAACCACAAACACCTTACCTTCAAATAAGAAGGCTAATAACCCTAACAAAGCAACAAACAATACGTTGACAGACACCAGTGCAACTCAATCTTCAACAAAACGACCTATTTCTGCTGGAACAACAAGCGAATCAAGTACTCAACCATCTATGAAAAAACAGATGACATCGATTGAAGAACGAGAACTTTTACGTGATAAAATATTGAACCTGAAAAACGCTAAATTTCTTGTGATGTCCAAATTAACAGGCAACTTTGAGAATATGTCCCCATTCAAGGTCTATAAATTTATAACTTCCCGCGTTGGTAACGTTGAGAAAATCACAAAGACAAAAACTGGAGCCTACGTCATTGAAACCAAAAATTCGCAACAAACAAATTACCTCCTTCAGTTGAAACTATTCGAAGACATTCCCATCAAAATCGAACCACATAATACATTGAACATCTCGAAAGGATTAATCCGATGCAAGGACTTGAACAACGCCACTGATGACGAAATTCAAGAAGAACTCGCTGAAATTAATGCAATTAGCTTCAAACGCTTCAATAAAAGAACTGGCGACTCACTTGTGCCGACTGGAACTATACTGCTAACATTCAATACACCAACGCCCCCTGAATCAGTGAAACTAGCAATGTACAAACTACCCGTCACGCCATATCTACCTCCTCCCCTTCAGTGTTTCAGATGTTATCGGTTTGGTCACAATGCCACCAACTGCCGGGCGCCAGAAGCACTCTGCAAGTGTGGCTATCCCACACACGAAGACACAATGTGCCCACAACCAGTCCGCTGCATTAACTGCACAAACACACCCACGGCTGAAAACGACCACGATGCCAGATCTCCATTATGTCCGAGACTCAAAATCGAAAAAGAAATAATCAAAATGAAATATAACAGCGACTTACCATACAAACAAATCAGGGCTATTGTCACTAATCCGTCGTACGTGATGGGAGCTACATACGCTCACACTGCTGCCAAACCGGCTGCAAATTCTACTTATACCCTTGAACCCTACCTTCCCAGAAAATCCTTCCCCCTACACCCTCATCCCTCTGCCTACTCATCAACAAAAACCCCCAAACCAACCTCAACATCAACCACCTTCCAACCACCGACTTTTCATGAACCTAGATCCACTCGCTCTCGCCGTGCAAGTGTCATGGAAACCGACGCTCCGAATACTGACATTGATGATGCTACAAGTGGCGATACCGACTCCAGTTGGCAAGTTCAAGGCAGGAAACGAAAGCCCGGATGGAAGAAGGGACGCCCGCGGAAGCTCCCTGCTTCCGACTCCCAGGCCAACCAGTCGATACAAACTTCACGACCAACAACTCCACAAGATCAACGTGCACCACCCCCTGCGCCAAAAGACCAAAGACCACCAACAACTCTTCAACCTCAAACAACACCTGCTGTCGACGTTCAGGCCCTTGAGGCCCATCTCATAGCACAACAAAATTCTTCCCAATCCACTACTCCGATTACAACTGAAGAGCAACCATCTACCAAAGAATAATATACTTCCTAGTCTAATCACTTCTTTATGCCTAATCAGAATAACTCAAATCAACCTACGAATTTCCAACCCTCACCTCTAACTCAACCTAACATTTTCCTTCAGTGGAACATCAGAGGCCTCTTTGCTCACATCGATGAGCTAAGAAGCCTCATAAATGAACATGATCCTCTTGCTATAGCAGTCCAAGAAACGCATTTTAAACCTCACCAAACGTATAACCCTGTCTCATACACGTCCTTCCATAAAAACGTCACCACCCAGTCGATGCGTAGCCACGGTGGCGTTGCCTTATACATCAAAACCTATCTTCAGCCCACACCTATCAATCTCAACACCAACCTTCAGGCCGTAGCTGCCCGAATTTCCTATCCCCTTCAGCTTACTCTTTGTTCCTTTTACCTCCCCAATACTCATTGGGCGTACCAAGAAGTATACGACTTTCTTCATCAATTACCACAACCGGTACTCATCTTAGGAGACATCAACCTCCACCATCCTGCGTGGGGTTCCACCGTCACCACTCCTAAAGGGAATCTCTTCAACCAGATCTTGCAAACTTTCCCACTTATTCCCCTCAACGATGATACCCCTACACACTTTATTTCGGCTTCCGGTCGATTTAGCTCGATCGATGTTTCCATTACTACACCCGTGTTATCTACCTCTTTTACATGGCGAGTTGCCGATGAACTCCACCACTCCGACCATTTCCCAATTATCATAACGCACAATAGTAGTCGCCAGAGATTTACATATCCCCCTAAATGGTACTTTAAGAACACTGACTGGCATGCTTTCAATAGTTCACTATCGTTCCCAGAACTCACTAACGACGCCAACCAAGATGTCTTCAACTACACCGAATCACTCTATAATGCAGCCTCCAATGTTATCCCACAATCCAAACCCACCACTCGACGACAAAAAGTCCCATGGTGGAACTCTGAAATCCACAGCACCAACCGCCTGAAGAAACAAGCGTTCAACCTTCTCAAACGCCACGTTACTCAAGACAACCTAATTCGTTTTAAACAGCTTCGAGCCCAAGAAAGGCGACTGAAACAAGAGGCTAAACGCAAATCCTGGAGTGAATATATTTCCCAAATCTCATCCTCGGTCGATGCCAGAGAGGTTTGGAACAAGATCCAGACTCTCAAGGGTAAACCGGTCAACTCTCTCCCACCATTTATGATGTCCTCTGATAATACGAAAGTGGAAGGCCAGGAAAATATAGCTGAACTCTTCTCCAAATTTTTCCATCATAATTCGGCCACCTCTCAATACCCTTCCCACTTTCAGGCGTACAAATTACACGAAGAAGAGCATCAACCCCTAAATTTTTCCACCATAGAAAACCTTGACTACAACCTTCCATTTACTTTACCTGAACTTAACCGAGTTCTGGAAAAAATTAAAAATCATAAATCACCAGGGCCGGATCACCTTCCTAATGAAATATTTAAGAACCTATCCGAACCTCACAAATTATGCCTTCTGAATTTATATAATACTCTTTGGCAGAACAACGCCTATTCTGACAACTGGAAAACGTCTACGGTCATCCCTATCCCCAAAAATAGTCAAAACCTCTCGGACGTGTCCAATTATCGCCCGATATCACTCACATCATGTATGGGAAAAATTTATGAAAATTTAATTCAATACCGGCTGCAATTCTTCTTGGAAAAACACCGACTTCTAAATTCCTCTCAAACAGGGTTCCGTGTGAAACATTCAGTCTTGGATAATCTTATAAAATTGGAAAACGTCATTCAGACCTCATTCCTCCATCGGTCACATACCACCGCCATTTTCTTTGACGTCAAAAGTGCTTTTGATCGCGTGTGGCGACACGGCGCACTAAAACAACTCCATGCCTGGGGTCTCCGAGGGAGTTTGCCCTTGGTGTTACAGGACTTCCTCACCAACCGGTTTTTCCGAGTACGAATTGGTAACCACCTGTCCATACCGCGGGCTCTTGAAAACGGTGTCCCCCAAGGATCAGTCCTGAGCACTTTACTTTTTCTTATTGCCATTCAACCTTTAGGAACCAATCTTCCCAGGGACTTCAACATCTCTTTATACGCTGACGATATTGCCATCTACAAATCATATCCAGCCCACCCCAGCGACAGGGATGTCCGCAGCTTTCAAACAGCCGTAGATATTCTGGTCTCACAAGCCGGAAACCTTGGCTTAACATTCTCCTCTCAGAAAACCGTAGCTATTCATTTCTGCCATCTAAGACGTCCGCACAATCCTCCAGTTGTTCATATACAAAATTCTCCGATTCAATACGTCGACAAACACAAATTTTTGGGACTTATCTTCGACAATACCCTCAGTTGGAAACCTCACCTTCAACACCTTCACCGAAAATGTCAATCAGACCTGCGCGTTCTCCAGGTCATAGCACACCATCACTTTGGCAGTGATACAACCATGCTGCTGCGAGTAGTTCAATCGCTCATACGCTCGAAAATCGACTTCGCTTCTATTATCTACGCTTCGGCTAGAAAATCGTGGCTTCGACCGATTGAGCGTCTCTACACACAGGCTCTTCGCATCTCTCTTGGTGCATTCCGCACCAGCCCAACCGACACCTTATACGTATTAGCTAACCATCCCCCACTAAATCACAGACGTAATCACCTTTTATTAAAATATGCCAATACTATCCGGAGTAGACCTCACCACTTTCTTTACTCAATTCTCGATTCCGATGATTCAACAGCAGAGTTCCTTCACTCTGTAACTCGAACACGTCCACTCCCAATTCGCTTTCGCGAACTATCGACTAGAATTCGTTTCGAACTTCCGCCTGTCCTTCCTGTCGACGACTTTTCTATCTACCCCTGGCTTATCCCTAACCCATCTATCGATCTTTCCCTACATACCGCAGCAAAGTGTAACCTGCATCCAACTGCAATCATGCAACAATTTCGAGCACTTCTTTCCAAAAACTCTGATTCAATATTAATCTACACTGATGCCTCTAAAACCATAACTGGCGTTGGTTGTGCCTTCTATGTTGACAACACCAACAACCATTCCTTTCATCTCTCTCCTGTAGTGTGCATTTTAACAGCGGAGCTTGAGGCGATTTCCCAAGCCCTCAACTTCTGTCGTGATAATCCGTCTACCAAATTTTTCATCATTTCTGACTCTATGAGTTCACTTCAGGCCATACAAAACAAATTCTCACTAAACCCACTTGTCCAACGCATTCAGCATCAACTATTTGCCCTCCATTGTTCAAAAAAATGTATTCGTTTTCTCTGGGTTCCAAGTCATTTCGATATCACGGGAAATGAACTTGTCGATGCACTTGCTAGAGACATTGCCAATACACCCGTTGATCAATCTGAAATATTCCCCCCATTACCGCCCCTCGACATCGCAAACAACATTAAAACAATCACTAATCAACAAATCCAACAAGACTGGGATCGTAGCCCATCCACCATGCACTCAGTTATCCCCCAAATAAATCCAGTCCAACATATCAAAACTGCTGACCTCACAAGAAAAGATGAAATCATAATCAATAGGTTACGTATAGGACATACACGTCTCACTCACAGTTACCACCTCGTGCGCCGAGCACGCCCAGTATGCGAACACTGTGACCAACCACTAACAACGAACCACATCATCATAGAATGTCCCCGTTGGAGCGCTCTTCGACAACAACTTCATCTCGATAATCTACCCTACCACGAACTACTCAAACCTACGTCCAAGAAATTGCCCGAAATTATCAAGTTCCTCAAAATGACCAATTACTACTACACCCTGTAACAGTTCAATCACCTAATACACTTCATGTAAATTCCGTACAGTATATCAAATATAACATTAACAGCCAATAATCACAGTAACATACTCCTGAAATCATAACATCATAACACGTCTTCAACATCCATTGGGCTAATGACCCCAGTAGTCGATGCCCATAAGGGGGGGTGGTTTTAGCCGGTAGTCTGCCGTAAGGCAGGAGTCCGGCACTCCGTGCGTAAAGGCATTTCCACCTCCCTGCTCCCCAAAAAAAAAAAAAAAAAAAAAAAAAAAAAAAAAATAATAATAATAGGGGGGCGAAGGTTGGGGTAACGCGGCGGGGGCTGAGTGAAAATGGGCGCGGAGCTTCCTCAGCTTTAGCGATGAACCTCGGACGTATAGGGCCCGACCCCCTTGTCCGGGCATTAGTCCGCCGTCGCAATCCCCAACTAGCCGACTGCCATGGACTTGGGTCCTCTCTCGGTGCCGCGCAGTTCAGGGGTTGCAGCCACCCCTGGCCTGACTGACCGTGGCTGCGCAGATGCAAACTCAGGCGCGTCTTTGACTCCTCCAACGCTCACAGAGCAGAAAAATCTGGAACCAAAAGAACAAAGAACAACGAACTTGAACAAACGACCATTAAGTCGAGACAGTGAAATTTCAACCATGCCCATAACGAAAAAACCTTCTGACTCGCAAGTTTCGAACCAAATTACCGACATGGAAATAGTCCCACCGAATGAAAACACTCTCCCGCCTCCAGTTCGAGCGAAACATCTCATCATCAGTAAAAACTCGGGCTCTTTTACCAATGTTTCTCCTTTCTTAATATCAAAAATACTAACTCATTCAATTGGCACGTTAGATTCCCCCCAGCTTATCCACTGCCTTCGAATGGATAGTGCTCCCAGAGCTTCATCATTCTGATCACTACCCAATTCTACTCAGACACCATTCACCTCAAGCAGATATCACTTTCCCCGAACGTTGGATGCTCAGCAAAGCTGACTGGGAAAAATATTGCAATATCCTAGAACTACCAGAACTTACTGATGACCCGGATTTAGACGTTGAAAATACTACATTAGCCATATCTTCTGCAGCAATCCAATCTATTCCTCGCAAAACGAAACGTTATCCACGTCCCCCTGTCCCCTGGTGGAATGATGAGATCCACGCTGCCATTCATCTAAAAAAAACTGCCTTCAATAAATTCAAAAAATACCCCTCAGAAGAAAACCTCATAAATTTCAAACGTCTCAGGGCCAACGAACGCAGACTTAAACAACAAGCCAAACGAAAATCATGGGCGACATACGTGTCTGGTATCAATACCCAAACCTCCTCGAGCGAAGTTTGGCGCCGAATCCGAACCCTGAAAGGCGTCCCACCTACCCTACCACCAACTACACTCACCAATGACTCCGGTCAAACTTTTCAAACCCCTTCCGAAATATCTAATCACCTAGCCCAACATTTTGAATCCAACACAGCTGCATATAATCCAACACATGACCAAATTCCTAATTCACAACGAAATCTCTTCACAGCTACAGACAGTGATTACAACACCCCTTTTTCGATGCCCGAACTTGAACACTCCATCTCACTCCTTCCTGTAGGAAAATCCCCAGGACCTGACGATATACCCATCAACGAATTTTTAACTCACCTTACCCAACCTTCTAAAAAAAAGCTCCTTTCCCTATACAACTCTTTATGGCACAAACACTATTATCCCAGGGCATGGAAAAAAGCAATCATCGTACCGATACTAAAACCCGGAAAGAACCCCCAAAATGCCAACAGCTACCGCCCTATTTCTCTAACCTGCTCAATGGGAAAATTATTTGAAAAAATGATAACCGCCTAATGAAACTACTTACAAATCGCAACCTTCTAAATCCCTTGCAAACAGCCTTTCGTTCCGGACACTCTACCATAGACCAGCTCGTTTCACTAGAACAATTCATCCAATGTGCGTTTCTCAATAGAGAACACGTCACTGCGGTTTTCTTCGATCTGACAAGTGCATTTGACCGAGTTCTCCGTAAACCAATTCTAAATCAACTGTCCCAATGCGATATTTCAGGAAATCTACCATTAATCTTACAAAGCTTCCTTACGAATCGAAATTTCACCGTCAGAATAGGTAGCACCTTTTCTAACCTGTATGAACAAAGGAATGGCATCCCCCAGGGCTCAGTGTTGAGTACCACACTCTTCCTGATTGCCATGAACCGAATCAACAGCAACCTCCCAACTACTATCCACACGTCTATTTATGCCGACGACCTTGTTGTCTATACCAGTCATCCTAACAAATCAACAGAACACAACCACCTCCAGTATGCAATTAATCAACTTGCGAAAAACGCTAATGCAATTGGCTTGACCTTCTCTCCTACCAAGACCTCAGCTATCCACTTTTGTCGACTTCGCTACCACCACAACTCCCCCGAAATTACTCTTCAAAATTCACCCATAACGTACAAAGAAACACAAAAATTCCTTGGCATTACCTTCGATAAACAGCTTCGCTGGAAACAAAACATATTTGAAATTAACAAAAAATGTAACAAGACCCTAAACTTAATGAAAACCCTTGCTAATCACAACTGGGGATCAGACGCCTCACTGCTTATAAAAATTCATAACTCCCTCATCCGTTCCCGTATGGAATATGGGCTCCAGGCTTACGGCTCAGCCCGTAAATCCTGGATGATGACTCTTGACCACACGTATCAAGCCGGTTTGCGAATAGCACTGGGAGCTTACCGATCAACACCTTGTGCCGATTTATACTTTCTATCTCAAAATCTACCTCTACATTACCGCCGTCAACAAATCTTGCTAAACTATACTCTTTCAATCAAAACACAACCTAACCACTTCCTCCACTCTGAACTTTTCAATCCTCCACACTTCCAATTTTTCACCCAACTCCCCTCGCGCACACGTCCCCTTTCTGTTCGTCTGCGCGAAACCTTAGCCAACTATTCTACAAATTTGAACCCCGTGATCCCGAAATTAAATTCTGAAATCTATCCCTGGAAATACCCTGAAATACTTATAGACTATACCATTAAAAAGTACAAGAAAAATGACACTCCCCCTGCAGTCATGCAATCCCACCTTAATAGAATATTAAATACCAAGTATACTAACCATCACCTTGTCTACACTGACGGATCAAAAATGACCTCCGGAGTAGGCTGTGCCCTCTACTCCCCTCTTGAAACATCTTTCATCTGTCCTCTCCCAACCCATTTTTCCATCTTCACTGCCGAGTTATACGGCATCCTTTTTGCGTTAGATCACTTCCTTCATTATAATCACACTTCTTTCCTTCTTCTAACCGATTCGTACAGCTCTCTAGAGGCAATTCGTAACAAATTTACCACAGACCCGGCCATAACAAATATTCACCACAAAATTGTCCAACTTGCTTCACAATCAAAATCTGTAAATTTCATGTGGGTCCCAAGCCACATAGGCATTGCGGGGAACACCCAGGTGGACTCCCTTGCCAAATTTGCAGCGTCACACCAACCTTCTGACCTTTCCATCCCGTCAAGGCAAGATGATGAAAAGCATCGACTGAAACAAATAATTTGGAATAAATGGAACACAGAATGGAATAGAAATCACACAACATTAGGATCTCTGTACGACAACCCACAAAAATACGCCCCCCCCCCCTATTGGCTTCACACGAAAGGAGAATATTATTATCCTCCGACTTAAAACAGGTCACACTAGACTCACCAAAAAGCACTACATAACACGAAGCGCACAACCATACTGTTCACATTGCGAAGAACCTCTTACCATAACCCATATCCTACTGGACTGCCCACTATTCACCGCAGAAAGAGCCACGTGTAACTTCCCACCGAATCCAACGCTTACGACCCTTCTAACTACATCGAACGAACTACTGAAAAACGTCCTACAGTTCCTAAAATTAACTAATATATACAGTAAACTATAAAAACACCATAACCACGGATCTTACCTTAGTGACCCGCAGCATCTGAAGATGTGAAACACACTGATATCCAGGCTAATGACCCCAGCAGTCGATGCCCTAAAAGGGGGGGTGGTTTTAGCCGGTAGTCTGCCATCTGGCAGGAGTCCGGCACTTTGTGCGTAAATGCATTTCCACCTCCCTGCTCCCAAAAAAAAAAAAAAAAAAAAAAAAAAAATTATTATAATAATAATAATAATGCCCATTGACCCTAACGGGGCAAGTTCTGAAACGAATTCGGCAGGCTAAGCGTGCGCGCGGGGTACCCTATTATAAAATATCATGCACGTAGCACAGTGGAACCCCGTTATACCGACTTTGGTGGGACCGATCACTAGGTCGGTACCTCGAAAAGGTCGGATTAAGCGGAGCACCCATTATCTTCCCTCAAGTTTTTAATTCAGAAGGAAAACTCCTAAGCCGGCCACTAGTAAGGGAGAAAAAAATGCATCAGCAAAAATACGGCTTTTGACGGAGAAATAACTACACCGACAGAAATTAGCAAGCAACATTTTGTTTTCTTCTTTGCTAGGGAAGGTCGGACTAAGCGAGGAAAGGCCGAGCAATAGGTCGTTTTAACGAGGGTGTTTCTGACCAAAAAGCAGGTCGGATTACGCGGAGAGTCGGAATAACGGGGGTCTTTATAACGGGGTTCCATTGTACCTAAATTTTTCAAACTTGCATTTTTTTCATATTTTTACCCTTGAAAGGAAAAAACAGAGCACACCAGTATCAAACCAAAAACTGTTCAGGGCGCCATTTGTGAAGATTTCGGGGGGGTATTTCGCCCCGATTTAAAAAAGAAAATTGAAATATAAAGGAATTCAAAAAAATTTTGTTTATTTTTTTCAGAGTTCGTAATTATGGTATGCGATACTGGTATTTTATATTTTTTCCCTTGCTCAAAAAATAGAAAGACTTACAATTAACAGCGTCTTTTTTTTCACTGATCGGTGAGTTAAAAAAAATTGCCTCACTCTAAACAGTTTTCAGGGCGAAAGAACCACTTTTCTTGAGACACATACTGAATGAAAATGTTATTTCTCCATACCCTAGCAAAACACAAGCTATAAGACAAGTCAAGCCTCCAAAAAATGCGGATGAGCTAAAGCGGTTCCTTGAAATTGTAACGTGCGCTACGCAAGGGGGACAAAGGTTGCCGGTCCCGAGGCTGAACAACATTACGGTATGGGACAGGGGGCTGAGCAAAGAGATCAAAGCTCACTTGAACGGCACGGCAAGTGTCGCAATAGGCAACCTAGTTCAATTCCCCTCTTACCCAATCCCGAGTTTTCCAGGCGGACGGATTGCCGAAATAAAGGAGTCGATCGCTAGCCACCGGCTCGTGGAAGTGTATCTCGCCCTGTTCAATTGTGCCTTGGGAGCCATCGTGCCCCCCCCCCCCAGTAGTCACATAGTTATAATTGTAAGTGGTTTTGGTTTGCTTAGTTAAGTTAATAAAGTTTAGTGTGTTAACTCGTGATTTCATTATTTTGTCCTGTTCCTCCCCTGTAACGGTCCCCAAAAGCCCCCAAAAAAACCCCCCCGTTACAAAATCTATAACCATCCAGACCTCTACAAGACCTCCTGAAAAAGAAAAATGTATACTACTGGGACATTATTCAAGACCAAGCGTTCAACAAGATAAGGAAGTGATCTCTGAGGCGCCAGTTTTACAGAGCTACAATCCAAACGCCGAGACCCGAGTTTGTACAGATTTTCGTCATAACGTTTGGCAAACGTTCTTCGAACGGTCTGTTGCGGGTGGGGAGGGCGCCATTTGTGAGGGTTTCGGGGGGTTTTTCGCCCCGATTTAAAAAAAGATCATTGAAATATAAAGGAATTCAAAAAAATTTAGTTTTTTTTTTCAGAGTTCGTAATTATGGTATGCGATACTGGTATTTTATATTTTTTCCCTTGTTCAAAAAATAGAAAGACTTACAACTTAACAGCGTCTTCTTTTTCTTTCGTTGAAAAAAAATTGCCGAGGCGGAGGCGGCGCTGTGAGGAGATCGACCAATCTAAACGAAAAAAGGGAGAAAAAAGAAACTGCGGTGATCCGCCCCGTTAGCCCTATTGCATTTTTATGATTCCCTGATTTTTATGATGATGATGAACGTACCCTTTGGCAAGGGGTTCTTTTTGATATTTCCCTTAAAGCCTGTACACACGGAGACTTTTCTGTCATGGCGGAAAAGTCTTCGTGTGAACACGAAAAAGGTATGACATTTGATGTTATTCCATATCTGTCATAACAAATTTTGAGAATTCTACGGTGTCATCTTTCTATCACTGGGAAAAAGGTCGGTTGTTTTCACTCTGTTAAGACACTAATTCGGTCAAATTATCGGTCAAAATCAACCGGTTTCGACCGACCGTGAAAAAGTTTACTCTGTTGAAGCAGCATTTCGCCGAGTTAATAGGCTGAAAACACCAAAAAGACCGTGCAAATTGGTCAAATAAACTAATTTCTAACGCAGCTCACGGCTAATTCAAGAATTAACCGAGTCCTGGACACTTGGTTAATATAAGCGAGGGTGTTGTGTTAACCGAGTGAGTTGGAAATCCCCACCACTTCGATTTCTTTTTTTTGGAGATAAGACTGAGCTATTCGGTTGGTATGCCTTTAACCAACTCAAGTCGGTCAATTTTATTCGTATTTAACAAAGATGTCCAAGGACTACAATGGTGAAATTTCCCACTCGGTTAAACTTGTCATGATTTAACCGACTGTTGTCACCCGCTCGGTTACGTCAGATGACTTAACGGAGTGAACTTGGTTATGAAAATACGGCAGTGATGATGCGCATGCGAAGAGCTCTGCAAACTAGGGTTTCTAGCCTCACATCATAACTCACTTCTTCATGTTCCGCCACCACTGCAACGAGATTTCTAATTATTTGTTTATTTTTTTAAAATGAGTGAATGTGAGAAACTATTGAGACGCAGACTGTGATATAGACTTCCATCCTGAAATACAGAGCGGGGCCCCTCCAATTTGAGAGAGTGGAAGACTCCTGAACCATAACTGGTAAATACCTATTTGTTTTACAAAATTTTACACGTTTTTTCGGGTCATTGAATTGAAGAACTGATGAAGCGTCGAACCAAAATTTAGGAGATTTTAAATGAAATTTGTTTCTTGCTTGTTTGTTTTGTTTTGTTTTTGTTGTTGTTTTTTTTTTTTGTTTTTTTTTTGTTTTTTGTTTTTTTTTTACAAATAAGTAATAATTAATGTGTAGTATAATTCATGCGTAATGTAATGCTCTGTTGAAGACAGTTCAATCAAATTCAGTTCAATCAAAGACGGTCACTTCGTGTTTTAGCAGAATCGGGTGGTACAGCTCCCTCACCACCTAGAAGCTTTGACCCAGCTGAACGGTTGATATTCTTCCGGCCTGCTCAGCTCGGTTGTTAGAACCGATTTTAGTGTTGTTGTATGAGTGTATGTGGGCAAGGGGCTGTGAATCACAAATTTTGCCTCTTTAATCAGTCCATTTTATTTAGTGATGGTAGATATTCGTTTATTTAGTGTTTTTTTTGTTGTTTCGGTTTATTATTCATTCTGAATGATTCAGTAATGTACTGACTACTCCTAACTGCATTTTTAAAAACCTCCCATCCTATTTTTTTTCTTTGTACTTTCAAATATGTTTAGATTCTATTACACGTCGCTTCGCTCCTCGCAATGACGGAGCTTGTACGCTGTCTGGGCCACATTTTTTTTGCCTTCTGATTTTCCCCAAAAAAACTCTTTCTTTCAGACTTCATTTAGGGTTTAGTTGGTCCTATGGTCCCAACTTCTTGCCAGTCTAACCAACCAACTTTCGGGACTCTTGTTTTTTTTTTTTTTTTTTCTTGTTTTTTTTTTTTTTTTCTTTCTTCAAGAGGAAGCCTGGAATTGAACTTTCCCATTTCTCAACACGCTAAAAACAACAGGTGAAAAATGATAACCAGTCATTCGTAACACTCAGAAATAGTATAAATTTAAAATTGTATGGTTGTTGGTTTAATTCTTTATTAAATATTACTATATGTATTTTCTTGTTTAATAATGTTTTCTTTTATTCATTTTCTCATTTTTTTTGAAGCCAATAAATGAGTTTTCGACCGAACTAATTCTATAATACTTTCTATATTAACCGGATTAGGGTCAGTGGCGTGGCGTGAGTAAAATGGTAGGGCAAGTGCAACTCGGGAAGTTTTTATTGCGGACCAGTCCGAAAGCCCCCTCTGAATAGACTAGAGTGGCATAGGTGTGGGGAGGGGGGTACGGAGAACGTGCTTCGATTTTTAAAGTTTTGTTTGGAAATAATTTCCAGTCAAAAATATAACCAACAATGCAATGCAACATAAATTAAAAACAGCATAATATTTTTAAATTAACATGGTTGTTAAAAATGGGTAAATTGCGAGATTTAGTATTTAATCCGCCAGAGTTATTGATATTTCAGAGGACATATTATCGAACAATTTAGTTCACGCGCAACAGAAACCGACAATTTTTTAACGCACCTCAACAAGGGATAGAAAACTCAGGCTCCTACGCCTACAATTATACGCAAGAATTGAATTCATTAAAAAGTTCTTCACTGAGAAAAAAAGATTCCCTTTTTCGGCTCAAATCCCGCCCTACCTTCGGGCACAAGTGCAAGATGACGAAGGTAGTGCGAAAAGAAAGACTGGACCGAATTTTCCTTAGGTCAACTTTTCGCTCGAGCTCTTCGGACGCTCACGAACCGATGTTCGGTCAAATGGCATAGAGTACTCGGTCGGCTGCAAACCGAATATTCGGTTTGTTTTGGAACGATGAATTTTCTTTCGGTTCGCAAGCCACCCTAGCTTCAGTTCCCTTTCGCCTCAATTTCGTGCTGGACAGAATATTTTCAGTTCAAAAACGACCTTAATTCGGTTTCCAAATTGATCGATCGGCCGATCATCAGTTGGAAAGCAACCTAAAGTTCGGACAAATATTCACCCGAGGCAAGGTTTTCTCCCGAAGCTCGGTTCAAGCATTTTTTTTCCTTCGGCTGGCTTTTGACCCTTACGGTTCATTTTTCGGTTGGGGAATACACTTCTTTAGGGTACATCACATTTGCAATGCAGGGTGTATGTTGTACACCAAGCCAAAGATTGCTAGAAAAATTCCGTTGAAGAAAGGCAGTGAAAAATTGCCGCCTCCGGACGAACAAAATTATGTTCGTCGCAGAAGTGACATTTTTCAAATGCAATTTTTCTACCACGTTTCTTCAAAATACCTTAAGCTCAGTCAAACACACAGCCAGCATTACAAATTTGAAATAAATTGGTACAATAAACAAAAAGTGTCCTAAACTGTCTGGATTGGATTTTTATTGACTTGATTAAAATACAACAATTGACGAATTTAAAAACTATATTAAGCCCCTTTTACACGAGTAAGTTTTTTTTTATTTAATCAAAAGTCATTTTTTTAAATAAATTAACAGATTATCCCTGATGGCTGAAATGGTTTGTGAGTGACCATATTGAACATATTTTTTTTACCACAAATTGTACTCTTGTAAAAGGGGCCTTAAGAAAAGTGCTTAAATTCATAATTATTTGTTACACTTACGTTGTTAAAAGCTGTACAGATGGGTTTAGCCCTATAAATAATAAGCCCTACCAGAAGTGTGGTGATCAGGAAGTTAATCGATAGAATTTCGGAACACAACATAGGACTTACCATTCGAAAGTGTACAGAAAGTGTTAGGAAGAGGATTTGAATTGCTTACTTGGGAATACACGATTTCGTGAGTTTTTACTACCTCATAGCTAAAAAAGTGCTCGTCGAAGCATTTTGTTATGAGTTTATAAGCTTTACAAATCGCATTGCTTTCTGAGGTATTGGTGTACAGGGAGTGTATTATAACGAAGAGAGGGAGGCTCTCATTTTCATTATCAAGACCCGTACATAAAACCCATCCTGGCTGAATTCGAATGCTATTAATGATGAAGTATTTGACCGCTTTCAATTGAGTGTTAACGGGTAGATTTAATGTTCGAATTATTTCATTAGCAGCAGTGGGTCGAATACTGGAACAGGAACCGTATTCGAAGGAAGGGGGCACAATGTTGTCACAGAACATCCTGTTCAGTTGCCATTGATTCCTATTGATAACTGTCTTGCAAATATTTACTCTGCTAGCAGAGGCATGTGCGGCAGATTTAGATACCCTATGCTTCCCCTCAAAACGCATGGACCACAGGTTTTCAAGGGTCCAAATTTTTGCATCATGCGCGGATAATGCACCAAATGATGAAACTTTGGTTGCAAGTTTTCCCGACCGCTCAGAGACAGATACAACCGGGTGAAATCTTCGATTATTACGGCCAGAAGTTCCGTAAATCCCGTACTAACCGCGTCAGTCATAACCATGGACAGAATTCTTCTCAAGTGAAGAAACAGTTTCCAATGTTCGCTTTCTCGAGAAACAAGTGCTCCAACAAACATAGAGAAATACCTCATGAAAGTCAGGCATTCTGAGGAAGACATATTCAGCTTGATTAAAGGCCTGGTTATCATTGGCTGGGGTTTGGTTACATTGTCTGGTCCGTAGTCGAAAAATTGAATTTTCTCATTGAAATAATCGGACGTGATCGTTCCTGAATTTGAAAAGTGCTGCACAACAACTTCCAGGGTGTACGAACAAATACCTTCAAGGAAGTCATGCATAACATCAACCGCAACATTTTCGAATATATTAAACCCGTTCACTTCTGATCACACACATGCTTCTTTAATACCAGTGTTGCTGGGGTCTGACCGACGCAGGTCAGAGTCGTAATTATCCATGTCACGGAGGGATTCGACATTTTCAGTGAACGTGCACTGAGAGAAAAAATGAGGCCTTCGGCGGTGAAAATACCACCGATCTTCTTCGAGTAACATTCTCCGGTGATGTTCGGTGACTTTTTGTTCGGTGTAAAACCGCCGAGTAAAATTTCGGTAGTTTGTTTCCGAACTTCGTCTTCAATGAGCCTATGTTCGGTCACCTATGCCTATGTTCGGGGCCTAGGTTCTCCGGCTGTTGTTACGGAAGTCCGGTCGGTACCGCGCTCTCCTGGGAAAAAAGAGAGTTTTTTTTCCTTCCGTGTCGGCCGGAAAAAACCAATGAGTCTTACACCAACGGTCGCTCGGACGAGACGTTTTTTTCCTCTTTTCGTTTACAAAACGAAGTGACGCATTCAATTGGACGACGAGTTCTCGCGTCTTCATAGTTCGACGATACCTCTTTAATTGATTACTCCAGGTCAGTGCCGCATGGTAATTCACTTGACTCTTCGCCGTGTAAAGAACAATTAACTTTTATACATACTTCTCCCTACTGCTTACCAGTACCTAGAATTCAAATACAGTCCACTAAAGAAAATAAATTAACAAAACAAAATGGCCCAACCGGATATGTTCAATTAAAAAAGTGCGTAGGCTGGAAGCACGTTAAAATTAATTAATTAATTACACGGAATCTATTTCTCGTTCTTCAAGGGTTCAAAGTCGAACGCATGTAAACAGATTTACAATCTCTTTTTAACTCTCTTTAACTCTGGCGAAATACAATTGACCAAGGGGCAAATTCCTCTTAAAAAAAAAAAATGAACGTGCAGTTTCCCCTTCATTTCTCTTTTTCTTTTCTTTCAATTCATTCAATAAATCATAACATTTCCTTTTTTTTTATCCTTCTTCTCCTCTCAAACAAATAAAAGAAAAATTCTCATTTATCCTTTAAAATGCCTCTATCCCCCCAAGCACGTTTACAAGTTCTTACGACCCGCAAAGAGCGATTATTCGCACGAGCGCAGCAGGCTTATGACCTAATCCAATCGCTTCCTACCCATCGGGATATCTTTCTCCAAAGAGCTGCGAATCTTGAAGCCACTCATCTTGATCTTGTCTCTACTCTAACCGCTATTCAAGAGTTAGAAAGTAGTACAGAGGTTGAGGAAGAAAATCGGACCAATATTACCGCCGTTTGCACGGCGTTCGAAGGCCTATATTTCTCTGTAAACGCTAAGGCCGCCCAAATACGCCAAGAAATAGAAAAACAAGAGAAGATGGACGCCACCTCCGATCAAAATGTCGCGGGAGGATCCTTTAATTTGGCCAATCAACTCGGAGCCAGATTTAAACTGCCAGCTATTAATATCAAAGAGTTTTCGGGACAAATCACAGAATTTCCTTCTTTCATTTCTTTATTCAACTGTTTAATTCATGACTCTCCCCTAACCGAGATCGAGAAATTTTCATATTTGAGGACACTTTTGACTGGTCAGGCCTCAAAAATTCTTAGTTCCATTGAATTCAAAGAAGAGAATTATTCAATCGCATACCAGAAACTTGTCGAACGGTACACAAATCCTCGAATCGTCGCTTCATTTTATTTAAACAAAATTTTAGATTTCAAACCACTAACTTCGGACAATTCGTCTAACTTACGTTCGTTTTTGGATTTCTTCCAAGACAATTACCTCTCACTCTCACAACTCAAAGTGCCAGATTTAATGGATTTTTTCATGGTTCACCTCAGTCTTCGTGTTATCGATCACAAAACACGCAAACTTTTCGAATCCAAGTATACAGACAGTGAATTCCCCAAATTCACCGACTTGTGTGACTTCATAAAGACTCAAATCCGAGTAGCAGATTTGTGTTCTGATAACCCTCACAAAGGAGGAAAAACTTCCACGTCTTCTACCAAGACGTTCAACGTCCAAACCCGCACAACTTCGCCGTCTTCTTCCATTAAATCAGTAGGTGTCTGTCCGATTTGCAGAAAATCTCATAGAATTCTTCAGTGCTCCACGTTTCTCAAGTCCAACGTAAGTGGCCGTTACGAACTGCTCAAGAAGTTCAAACGTTGTTTTTCCTGTGGAGGAGCCCACAGCGCTTCCGAATGCGCGAGTCGCGGAGCTTGTCGTGTTTGTAGTAGCACGAAACACAACACACTACTACACTCATCACAGGAGGGCTCTAGTAGCAGCCCGATCTCTCCCGTTCGTGCACCGTTGGACTCTACGTCCGCTCATCCTTCGCCTTCTAGCCCTTCAGCTCCTACCTCTGGTGCACCAACCGAAAACTCAGGCGCACATTCTCTTGCGGCGCGGGTAAACTCTAATCCTCACGTTCTTTTGAGCACCGCTCGGGCGAAAATTCGATCATCTTCCGGTGACTGGATAACTTGCCGCTTACTCATTGACTCGGGATCGCAATCTAATTTTATTACCCACAGATCGCAAATCGGTTGAATTTACCAAGACGTCTGATCACGTCCACGGTTTCTGGTGTTGGTAACACGCGGTTGCCTACTTCTCAGCACGAAGTCTCGTGCACTCTTCGTTCGGTTAGCAATTCCACTACAACTTTCTCACTTTCAGCCCGGGTTTTGCCTACCATAGTTTCCTCGGTACCTTCGACGCCTGTTTCTCGCGTGATAGGTCAGCGCTTCTCTACACTTTCGTTAGCTGATCCATACTTCAGTACTCCGGGACCTATCGACTTAATCGTTGGCGCCCAGTTCTACGCCGAAATTCTGAGCGATCCACCTCTCTTCATTAAGGGTCGACCGTCAGCCATTCTCTCCGCACTGGGTTGGATCATTTTCGGGGAAACGGGCACTGAAGAAACATCTGAAGAGGTGCAAACCTTTCATTCCGTAGACCTCATTAATGAGGAGCTCAAGCGCTTCTGGGAAACTGAAGAAGTCGAAGTTCAAATTCCAGAAGATCCTAGTTACAGTTATTGTGAGAAACACTTTCAGGATCATGTCCAACGTGACGATCAGGGTCGCTTCGTGGTGTCCTTACCATTTCGAACGGATGTTCCGTTACAACTTCATTCGACTCGGACTTCGGCGTTAAATCGCTTACACACTCTTGAGAGAAGATTTTCAAGGGATTCCAATTACCGATCACTGTATAGTGCAAAATGCAGGACTATATTGATGCAGATCACGTATCTCTGATCAACAGCCATGGTGACTATTTGATGACTCATCACGGGGTAGCAAAAACCTAACTCGAC
The DNA here is from genome assembly GCA_038030265.1 of Corythucha ciliata. Lineage (NCBI taxonomy): Eukaryota > Metazoa > Arthropoda > Insecta > Hemiptera > Tingidae > Corythucha > Corythucha ciliata. The sequence continues at coordinate 1,585,491 of CM075940.1, read as the reverse complement.
CACTTCACTGTGAATCGTATTCAATGGTTCAGAGCACACTACTGGTTTCAATTCTCTAAATGATTTATTATTGCCAGGAAAACCACTTCAGTAAAATATCGGTCAGATCATTGATAACTTTCGATTATTTTCGGTCGCAATCTCGTGTGACGTCAAGCAAATGTTTCGCTCGATTCGGCTTTCTTCCGAGGACCGGAAATTTGTTCATTTTCTCTGGCGGTTTGACTCCTCCCTGCCCATAGAAGAATACGAGCTCACCACGTTACCTTTCGGATTGAAAAGTTCCCCGTTTTTGGCTCAACGAGTGCTTATCGAACTCTTTGCTCTTTACAGTGCTCAGTTTCCTAACGCATCGCGTTGCAGCGGTGATATTTATGTCGACAACATTGTCTCGGGAGCCTTTACAACCGAGAGTGCTATTCGGCTCTGCGAGGAACTCAACGAACTCTTTTCACTCGGAGGATTCAAGCTCCACAAGTTCGCCAGCAATGACTCTACCGTCTTAAGTACCATTTCGGAAGTTCAACGGGACAATAATCCGTTATCCTTCGATTCTTCGCCGTCCTTTAAGATATTAGGGGTCCAGTGGAATCCGAAATCAAATAGCCTTAGCTACGTAGTCGACACTTCTCAGTCAGGTTTCACCAAACGAGCTGTTATATCGGTCGTTGCTCGAATTTTCGACATACATGGATACTTAAGTCCTGTAACATTTTGGATCATGTTGCTTCTGCAACATCTTTGGTTACATAAATTGGACTGGGATGATCCACAGCCTCCTCCACTCCGGAATGAGTGGGCTAAATTTCTGGAAGATCTTCCGCAACTACAAGAGTTCTCACTCCCTCGTTTTCTGGCCTATACGGACAATTCTTCGTGTATGTTGGCGGCGTTTTCGGACGCGTCTGAGAAAGGGTTTGGCTGTGTCGTTTATTTTCTAGTGGAGACTGCACAAGGGCAGAGATTCGTTCACCTTTTAAAGGCAAAAAGTAAAGTGGCTCCGTTGAAAACTATTAGTATTCCTCGCCTCGAGCTTTGTGCTGCTCTCCTCACCGCCAAAGTTGTTCGTACTCTGCAGCCATTCATTGAAAAAAGCGGCGTCAACAAAATTATTTGTTTCTCCGATTCAAAAAATGTTCTGTGGTGGCTTCAAACTCCTCCGCATCTTCTAAAGACTTTCGTCGCAAATCGGATGGTCCAAATCCTGGAAATCACCGAACCTTCTTGGTGGAGTTACATCCCCACTAGTTCTAATCTGGCTGATTGTGTTTCTCGAGGTCTCACGCCCTCGCAATTTTTGGAACATTCGCTCTACTTGAATGGACCTGATTTTCTAAAGTTACCGGTTTCAGATTGGCCTATCCAGAATTTGGAACCTACTTCTGGTGTTCTTGAACGAAAGACAATTTCTCTAGCAGGTCACAACGACCTGCTCGAGCAATGCGATAGATTTTCGTCGTACATTAGATTTAACCGGATAATGGCATGGGTTCTCCGATTCGTTAATCGACTAAAGAATCGAATTTCCAAAAGTCCCACCCAATGTTTAATCATGGAGGTATGAAGAGAGAGGAGGGAGCGGTTGATGTAAAATCAAGTTAACGGGGTGAAGCCAACATACGCCACATTGGTAGTCCCGGAACGCATTAGGATTTGTGCTGAGGACTACTTTATCACGACTGCTCCTCTGTTATCTATATCTTGAATATTAAGGCCGAGGGACCACCAATATGGCGAAAATCGGCGTCACCCTTTTCAACTTATGCTCCCTCCTCTCTTTTCCTTCCTCCATGTGTTTAATAGCCTTCCGATATCATTGACATTTCAGACCCGGGATCAAGTAGAGCACGGACCACCTGCCTATTTCCCATTTCATCAACAAGAGCAACAAGAACAGTGGCCAAAAGTGACACAGAACGCGCGCCGCAGAGTCAATGAGACTTATGACGGGGCCACAGTGATGTCGGGACACCTGGGGGGTACCCAAAAACTAGGTAAGGACCGCTTTCCTTCTGCAATTTTTATCCATCGCTTTGGACATTAGTTGAATTTGGTTCTAACAGATTCTGTCAAGTTCATTCCTGAGGGTAAAGTTTTTTTTCGCCACTCTAGGTGGATTGTCGTCGTTTTTTTCCCATTCTTCGGCTCGAATCAACCTGCTCGACACTATTGTCAACAGGAGACTTCCACGAGTAACTCCGACACGATGGAACTTTCATGGTAGACTCGTTCATACGGTTCGTGAAAATCGCGAAAATTTGGTAGAGCTATTTAATAGTATCCTGGAAAATCCAAGTAAGTGGGACGACGTTGTTGTTTGTAAGTCCCAGGGGTTTGTGTCTTTCCTACAAACTTTCAACACAGCCTTCTTGTTATTACTTTTCGAAAAAATTTACAATTTGACCGGCCATCTTTTTAATATTCTTCAAAAAGAGTTGTTGTTTGATGAGGTCATTATTGATCAATGAGAAAAAACGCCACTTCCGTCCATTTGACCTCGAATTTATTAAATTACCACTTCACCAACGCTGACGTTTCGCTTTAGTCAAAGCATGTTTCACAGCACTAAAAAATTGAAAAGCGACATAAATAAACACATCAACCGTAGTTTTTGCCACCAGAATACCTCAAGACATAATAAAGTCAATAAATCGGCACAGCCGCGTCGTCATGTACAAAAGAGGAAGAAAAGGCTAGATAATATCATTAAAATTAAACACGAAAAAGAAATCCAAACAAAACAAAACGAGGCCTACTCAAGGTGAGTTAATACAACGTCCAACAGGCATACGCGGGTCGGCTCTTGTCAAAGCAATAGGAGCTACCCACTCCACGCTGATGAAAATAAAATAAAAATTAAAACTTATTATTTATTTTAGTTGAACTAAAATAAACCAGGTTTGTCAATCACAGAAAAAACTTACTCAAATATCGTCATTGAAAGCCAAAAACCAGGAAACAACACAGCCAAAAACGGACCATAGTCGGAAGCTGCGCACTTAAATCAGGTACAAATGACTAGATTATGTTTTTCCCATGAAAAAGGAATACAGCACTCAATTATGACTGAAATCTGGTAACGTGCTACATAATAAATTATAAATTGTACTAAAAAACAATGAAAAGCACCAATTGCCGACAAACGTAGTAGGTCCACAGTTCTCAAACGGATGAGAAAAAGAAGAAAAAGAGCCAGGTTATACCAAAGAAGGTTATGATACGCGGCGGAGTGAACTAACAAAGCTAAAACCCTCTACAATTTAAATTTAGCATTGGATATTATTTCACTATACACAGGGCTACGATTTAGGGCCTCATTCTTATGATTAACGGTTTGCTCAGCTAATTTCGCTATGCAAAGGGCTTCAAGACACTCTCTACGCGCACGATTAGCCTCTCTAATTATAATTTTAGGGTTCTTAAATTGAAAATCGTGTTTATGAGAAATTGCATGTTTACTGAGTGCCGTAACAGTTTTATTGTTTCGAACGCTCGCCTCATGTTGTGCACACCTTGTTTTTAGGCATTGGCTTGTATGGCCAACATATGATAGCCCACACTGACAGGAAATATTATAAACTAAATCTTTTTGGTCCATAGTATCCACTCTGTCCTTAAGTTTGGTATACATCATATTACCAATTTTATGAGCAGGTTTGTGGGCGATCTTGACTTGATCCACGTCATATTTAATTAACGTTCGAGCAACCCTCTCAGAAAGTCCGGGACAGTACGTCACCGCCGAAAAATTAGGTTTCTTGGGTTCCACCTGCACAAGATCCTTACCACCTACCCCACTAGATACATCACTTCCTACCGTATGTTGTCCCGGTTCACCCAGTCCAACTTCTTCACGGGGTACGGCAAAGAAATCCGTAATCCTTCTTTGTTTAACAACCTCAGGGGCACGTTATCACCAGATTCTACTTGTCCCATTTTACCCGATTTTTGGCCTACACCAGGTCTATTATCACGACGTTCGTTTCTTTTATTGTTCAATTTTTCGAACCACAAACGTTTAATAACGCTCCGAGGGTAAAGATTGTCCGCCAGAATCCGGAAAACCTGATCCTTAACTCTTAAAGTATTCAGGGCATGTGAGAGCTATCGCCCGTCCTATGAAATGCTTAGCAGTGTTTAAAATTTGGGAACGAGGGTGCTTAGAATGGTAATTGAGAAACCTCCCACTTTTAACGGCCTTATAGTTCCATTTATGTCTCAAAACCCCGTCCTGGCTACGGAACACCTTAACATCCAGGAACTCCAAGGCGCCCTCTTTTTCCCACTCTATTGTAAATTTCATTTTCTTATTATACATATTTATTCAAAGCATCTAATAGTTTAAGCCCTTCATTCTTCTCCATTATAGCAAAAAGATCGTCTATACATATACTTGAACATAGCTACAGGTTTAGGGCTATTTTCTAAAACTCTGTCAAGGAGTCTTATATACTTATCTATTTAAATAAATCGCAGCGATATTAACTCTTAAAGGACCCCCCATGGAACGCCCCACAACTGTCTACAAATTTCGGAGTTCACCTTGAAAAAACCTGACCCACAGCAAAGCCTAATGCCATCTAAAAACAACTGCTTGCTCGCTATAGCAGTGTGGATCCTGATTTGCTCCCATTCCTCATTTATAATTTTGTATACATCATTTGGTGTCGTGGGAGTTCAGCACGTGGGGATTCCGCACCATACCTGGACAACCCTTTTACAACCCTAATCCCATAATAAACGCTGTACCCTGAAAGAGTTCTCCTTCCATTGCCTCTTCCTTTCTTTCTTGCCTACGAAGAAGGAAAGGTAGTAGTCGCTAGTCGAGAAAACCTTGTTCAAACAACCATGGCAAAGAGGGGAGTACCCCCTAACATTTTCAATCAATGTTGCCAGACGTACGATAATTATCGTACACGTACGATTAAACTGCCTACGGTACGATGTACGATGGAAGCTTTATTATCGTACGCGAATGTACGATAATCTTGATTTTTGCGCAGAAATGGCGTTAACTGATCAATCTTTCTTTTCATTGAAAAATTGTTGGTTTCTTCACAATGTTAGCGCTCCCGGGCTGTCTACAAGCGATTCATAAAACGGCGGTATATTCGCCGACAATTCCGTTGAGGGTTCTGTGATAGTAGTTATCTGACTGACTGTACTCCTTTATGTATGTTCCGGTTTTGGACGAGTAAGTTGGAGTGTACTTTCAAATAGTAACGACATCATTCAGAATGCGCAGTGACGAGGCAACATCGCCAAAGAAAAAGAAAAAGACTGAAAAGTCGAATACGGTAAAACACAGGCAACAAAATTATCGTTCTGAATGGGAGAGGTGTCCTGAATTAGGAGGCTCAGCTGGCGCCTGGCTATGCCAGGATAAAAAAACTGCTCGAGCATTTTGTAAGTGGTGTGCTATAAGTTTGACGTGCAACATCACGACATTAAAATTGCACATAACGTCTGAAAGACACCAGAAAAGCCAAAGAAGCCGAAGCATTCCTTCGACTTCAATAATGAAGAGTTTTCTTCAACCGGCGGTGAATCCACTATCATCCCAAATTACGAATGCGGAAATGCTCCTGAGAGGATATTTTGCTGCGCATGATGTAGCTTTCAATAAGATCGACCATCTTATTCCCACCCTCAAGTCAGCTTTTCCTGACTCAAAAATCTGCCAGGGATTACAACTGGGAAGAACCAAGTGCACTGCAATTGTTAAGCACTCTATTGCTGCATGTCATAAGGCTGACTTAGCTACCACCCTGCGTAACGTGAAGTTTTCTGTGCTCGCTGATGAATCCACAGACATAACAGAGAAAACAAATTGCGTCGTTGTCCGTTACTACAGTGAGATTGATGGCAGAATGGGGAACTTGCACATTTTTCAAAAGTTGGTGTTGCTTAAAGAGGGCTCTTCCACAAGTCTATTGCTCACATTAAACTTTGAAATAAGTCAAGGATGATTTTTTAGGGAATTTTTAAAAATTTTGAGTGGGGGTTCGATCACGTAAAAACTTACTTATTGAAATGGATGATGCGGGTAAGAGGGGGTTAGACGAGTTTAATGGGGGGACATTTTTCATGTTATTTGTAAACAAACAATTTTAGAGTTCCCTCAAATGCTTCACAAGCAAGTATTTACGTCATTTCCCCTCACACCATCCATCCTCTGCTGAAGAACTTTGAACCTTTTTTAAAAATCTTAAAACGCACCAATCGGGTTGCAACTTCCGCTGTTATCCTTCAGTTCACGGGTCAAATCACCGGTATGCTTTTCTACCCAATCTGAGATTCATGCAAGTTCCCCATTGTTAGCAGGTAAGAAATTTGAATAAGAAAGTTTCAATTAATCGTGCCCAGACTGTTTGATCTAAGCAGCGTATTCCCGAGAGGTGATGCCGCGGCAGCCGAAGGAGGCGCTACAGGAGAGAGATTATTCCATCTGATGATGAGCGCCTTTGACAGAACTGGCGTTCCGGCTGAAAATATAATAGGCTTTGGTTGTGACTCAGCAAGCACCAACATAGGAGAGAAAAATTCTGTATGGAGTCGACTGAAAGAGAGGTGTCCAGGTATTCACCTAATGAAATGCACTTGTCACTCCATGCACCGAGCTGCTGATGAGGCGTGCAAATGTCTGCCACGTGCCTGTGAAGCGCTTGCTTCCAATATCTATTCTTATTTTCAATATAATGCGAAGAGGAAGGCACAATTCACACATTTTCAGACTTCCACTCAGGTAATTATCTCAAAAATGTGGCAGATGTGATGATGCAGGTATTACCAATGCTCAATGACTTCTTTTTTAGGTGAAAGAACACAAAATTTTGCGCGTTGTAGCAACACGCTGGCTGTCCTTGCAATCGGTCGTTCAACGAATATTGGAGCAATGGGAACCACTTCGTTTATTTTTCAGGAATGAGTGGGTGGATGAGAAAACCCTTGCTGCGCAGCAAATCCATGAAGCCCTTCAGGACCCATTCAACAAAATGTGTTTCCAGTTCCTTGCATGGGTTCTGCCCAAAGTGGTTCAGTTGAATCGCCTTTTCCAGACGTCGACTGTTGTAGTCACGTCCCTGTACGAGAAAATAGAAGCTCTGTACCGCGAGTTATTTCTTAGTTACATGGAACAGGAGTACGTAGCAAGGACTACCGCAGCTCTTCTTTGCCCAAATAAGCACGACAAATACCTTCGATTAGAGTGTATGTACTTTGGCGTTGGAGTTATGGAAGCTTGCCAAACTCCGGAGGTCATCAGCAGGCCGGATCTCCTGAAGGTCCACAAAGAAAAATACAAGGACTTTATGGTGGCACTTTGTGCGGGGATTCAGAAGCGGTTTGACTTCTGGGGCCCTCTTCTCAAAGCTCTCCCTCTTCTGCAACCCGCACAAGCCATATCAAAAAAAGTGAGGGACAGGGAGCCTTCACTTTTACCACTTGCTACCCTAGTACCACGTTTGAAACCTGCTGGAGAAGAACTTCAAGCCTTTGATGACGAATGGCGGAGGATGCCACTTGAAGTTTTCTCCGAAGAAATCGTCAAGGAGAAGGAAGTGGACGTTTTTTGGCATAAAGTATGTTGGTTTATAGTTGTCAAGCATTATGAACATAATCAGAATTATTGTCTTAACATGCCTAATCCGCCTGTTTACAGGTGCGGAAAATAACGGATTCAGATGGTGTTCCGAGGTTTGAAGTTCTCTCCAGGTTCGCACTTTCACTTCTCAGTTTGCCTCATGCAAACGCTGAGTGCGAACGTATGTTCAGTAAGGCGAATCTCATAAAAACAAAGGCGAGGAACCGCATTTCCATCGAGACACTAGAAGGAACAATGCTTGCCTCGCAGTGTGTGAAAAATAATGCGGGGTGCTGTGGAGCATTTAAAGCTTCACGAGAAATGCTGGCTAATATGACAGCAAAAAGATTATATCCGTCAGACGAAAAAGATGAAGGTGTCAACTCAGGCGATTCAGACAGTTCCTAACTTCCTAAGCATAGTAACATTTTTAATTACTTTTCTATTAAAATTTTGTTTGTTTATAGGAGTGAGCACACTGTTTTCTTCTTATTCTTATTATGGGACATTCATCATATTTTGGTACAGGATTTTGCATATCCTTTGTGAAATACAATCGGGAACGGGCATATTTTGTTATTCATTCAAGTTTTTTCGAACATGATTGGTGGATTTTTGTTTGCCAACGTGTGACGTACGATTCGATAGACCGGCCGGGCGGGATTCGACAACAGTGTGGCCATACGCGCGTCGCTAGAGCGAAATGAATAGAAGGCTAAACCGTTCATGTGCAACATGATTATACCAATTCGAAAAAAACATAAGAAAATTCGGGTTGCACGATAATTGTACCGCTTCTACGATAATATTGATTGGTATGTACGAAAATTGCATTTTAGTCATCTGGCAACATTGTTTTCAATTATCATTTCGCTCCACTCCTCAAGTTAACGCCAGGAGGTAAAGTAGAAATAAAATCTAGCCTGAATGGGTTGTTTTTATTTTTTTTCTTTCTCTCTCTTTTCATTTTTTAAAATATACATTAATACTACCAATTTTTTGGCAATAGTCGGAAAATTAAAGGCGAATGCTGTTCCAGCTTTGTCACGTACGCAAGCCTTGACATGCATGAGACAAGGTCGTCTTCGTCTCGATATTTTTGTAGGATGTTCCTAATGCGGATGTCGAGTTCTATGAAGCGCCTTCTTCTCTTGGTTCTACGAAGCTCCAACTCCACTGAAAACACTCTTCTAGCTGCCTCTTCCGCGTCATCTTTCAAAACTTTAATGAGAACGAATTTGTGAGGGGTGTTCCGGCCGCCAAGTGAATTCAACTTGCAATTCCATCCTTCAACCGGGTTATTGGTGCGGTGCCGCTGTCCAAAAACGTTCCATGTTTTTATGGGTAAGTTCTCATTGTCCATCCATTGTTCCACGAAGTAGTCCAGGAACTCTGTCAACTTATTCGTAAACAAGGACTCAACGTCAAAAGACAACAAAACACACCCCTCCGGTATTTGTAATTCTTTTATTTTATCAACGAATTCAAATGAACTTTTAACGTCATAACTATTGTTCCTTGCGAGAGCATTGAGGCATTAGGCTTTGCTGTGGGTCAGGTTTTTTCAAGGTGAACTCCGAAATTTGTAGACAGTTGTGGGGCGCTCCAATGGGGGGTCCTTTAAGTGTTAATATCGCTGCGATTTATTTAAATAGATAAGTATATAAGACTCCTTGACAGAGTTTTAGAAAATAGCCCTAAACCTGTAGCTATGTTCAAGTATATAGACGATCTTTTTGCTATAATGGAGAAGAATGAAGGGCTTAAACTATTAGATGCTTTGAATAAATATAAGGGATCCGGTGATTTCGTTCCCTGAACGATGTGAGTTCGTTCCACCCCTCCGAAAGCTACTATGTGATTTCGTTCCCCCGTTTTAATCCCCCGTGCGGAACGAACTCACATCACCCCTATTATTTGGGGTGTGATTTCGTTCCCTCATTTTCAATGATATTTAATTAAAAGAAGGAAAGTGAAGACGCTCACCTTAACCCATTAATTACCACTGTCCTATTTTGAGGACGCTCGAATTTCAGGCTCTCTACGCCAACGCATTTGATTTTTTTTTCAAGACTTCATGCATTGAAATTTTGTTTAGTCCATTGGCACCTCTTTTCTTTTTTTTGTAGAATTTTATCAAAAGTGGTTTAGCCAAAATTAAAATTTTAATTTGGAAAAAGAGAACAAAATTTCGACGAATTTTAAAATTCGCTCAAAGCCACCTCGCAATTTTTATACTTGTATAGGCTTATTTTTCTAATGAAATAGAATGCCCAGAACGCCATAAAAATGTTTTTACCTCATTGAATCATACCACTGAGAAATTAACGATTTTCTAATTAGTGTCCTCAAAATAGGACAGTGGTAAATACCGGGGTAAACAGGTTCCCCCTCAACCACATATACTGAAGTAAGTAATAATTTGGTTTGCTGTGAGAACTTGGAAGAGAGAAATCGTTGCAAGGAGCATTATAAAAGAAGAATCCCCCCCCCCTTTACCTTCCATGATCATAAAATGTATCCGATACCGGTAGCGAGCTGAGTCACCGTATGTATGAAGACCTATAAATATACCTAAATATAACCTGCCCTATGATTAAAAGTTAAATGGCCGCGATTTTATCGTGCAAAGGTAGCATAATAATTTGTCCTTTAAATGAGGTCTAGAATGAAAGGTTGAACGAGAGAGTAGCTTTCTTATTTTAATTTTATTGAATTTTATTTTTTGGTTAAAAAGCTAAAATGAATTTATGGGACGATAAGACCCTATAGAATTTAATTAACCTTATAAGATATAGTTTTTATTTTTAATTTTATATCTTATAAGGTTAATTTAGTTGGGGCGACTATTATATTTAATATACTATATTTTTATATTTTTCATTGTTTTATGAAAATTTGATCCTGAATTTTAGATTATAAGAATAAATTACCTTAGGGATAACAGCGTAATCTTCTTGGGGAGTTCTCATTTATAAGAAGGTTTGCGACCTCGATGTTGGATTAAAATTAATTTATAATGCAGGAGTTATAATTTTAAGTCTGTTCGACTTTTAAAATTTTACATGATCTGAGTTAAGACCGGCGTAAGCCAGGTTGGTTTCTATCTATAATATTTTAATATACTTTAGTACGAAAGGACCAAGTATAACAAATATTTTGATTGTTTTGGCAGAATTTATGCAATAAATTTAGGATTTATTTATGTAATTTTTTTTACAAACAATAATTTTTGTGGTAAATTATTTATTTTTAATTATTATGTTATTAATTTCAATTGCTTTCTTGACTCTATTGGAGCGTAAGATTTTAAGATATACACAATTGCGTAAAGGTCCTAATAAAGTAGGTTTTATGTCAACGGAAAGCGGGTACTTGTAATGTCCTTATCCTTAATTAATTATTCCTTCTAAAAATTATCCCTATTTAAATCTACCAATACTACAAATTATTTCTCACCCCTCCCCAGCCCCTCTGCACCAAAACGGAAATCACCGAGACGCCGAGAAAGGGCGAATATTGGAGCGTCAGCAAAACTCAGCGTGAGAAAAGCGGGTTTCCCACCAATAGGTGCCGAAAAACAGATATAAGGAAGGGGACTCTCTATTAACAGGGGAGGGGGGGCAACAGCTAGTTGGTGGTGTTGATGAAGGGAACGCCGGACAGGAACTCTTTTCCTTTTTCCTCGATGCCCTCCTCGTGCTTGGGGATATTGGTGGAAGGAAGGGGAAAATGCTTACTAGGCGTTCTCATGGAATTCCTCCGATTCGTTTCTCTTTTTATTCGGTTTTTCATTTGATTGATTTAAATACTCCCCTTGGCCTTGATGTACTCGTTACACTGTAATGTAACGGGTGGAAACCCCGTTGACGTGGGGGAGTTTTAGGGGAGAAATGGTTGTTTTTTGGGTCCAATAGGTATTTTTATTAGTTAAGTATTTTTAAACAGTATTCTCTCAACTCTTCTCACAATTATTTAGATTCTAAGGATGGCTGGAAGGGGACTCTCTATTAACAGGGGAGGGGGGGCAACAGCTAGTTGGTGGTGTTGATGAAGGGAACGCCGGACAGGAACTCTTTTCCTTTTTCCTCGATGCCCTCCTCGTGCTTGGGGATATTGGTGGAAGGAAGGGGAAAATGCTTACTAGGCGTTCTCATGGAATTCCTCCGATTCGTTTCTCTTTTTATTCGGTTTTTCATTTGATTGATTTAAATACTCCCCTTGGCCTTGATGTACTCGTTACAGGATTGTCAAACTGAGAATTTATTTTAATATTAAAATTAGCGTAAATATGAGTGAAACTAGTGCATTAGCGGCTTACTTCCTAATAAATAGAAGAAAGTGAGTACTCACATCCATACACAAGTTGATTATGCAATCGTTAGTATATCTCTCATTATCCTATCATATAATTATTCTTCAAATCATTTAGGTATTTGAGAAAGTCATCGAGGAAGGTGCATAGAAGCATCGACTTACGAAATGAATTCAATAGGTATAGAGACGTCGAATTTAAAATTTTATTTCGGCTCACTAGAAGAGTAGCGTGGCAACTTGTTGAAAGTTTGAGGCCTTTTCTCCCTGTACCGGCAAAGGTGTCGAGCTTAACCCCAGAAGTGAGAGTAAGTCCAAACAATGAAACAGAGTATTAATTAGATTCAGCAAATAGCTATTATTTAATCGCTGCACGTTTTCGACCGAATGGTATTTAGGTTTTGGTGGCCCTTCGGTTTTACGCCCAAGGCAGCTATCAACTGTCGGTCGGGCGAGACTCGTCCTTTAACGTTTGTCAACAAACAGTATCCAATTGTTTGAGGCAGGTCACCAATGCCATCGTCAACCACCTTCGGGACAAGTCGATAATGTTCCCTAGCTGTGGTGAGATCCCTGCCTTGAGAGCCAGGTAAATCACCCGGTACTATATTGAATTGTGCATTCTTTGTTTTAAATTTTGAACTCGCTCACAGATTCTACCAGCTATACGGTTTCCCTGGCGTAATTGGTGCCATCGACTGCACTCACATCAACATTATTGCGCCTAGCCGCAACGAAAACGTTTACGTCAATCGTAAGGGGGGTCATTCGATGAACGTTCAACTGGTTGGTTTGATTGAGGCATTGTCATGATTGAATGTAATTATAGCTAACAATTTTAATTCTTAGATATGTGACGCGAATTGTAGAATTATAAACGCGAATGCGAAATATCCCGGATCGACCCATGACGCCTTCATCTGGAAGTATTCATCTGTAAGGGAGCACCTGGTTGAACCCTACAGAAGAGGAGAATTGGGATCCTCCTGGCTCGTTGGTAAATCATGTTTAAAAACACTCATGTATAGCTCATCAGCTGAACTGTAATTGCAGGTGACAGTGGATACCCACTTGAACCATTTTTATTGACACCCTACAGTGAGAATACAGCGACCCCTCATGAAGCTCAATACAACCGTTTGTTTAAGAGGGTTAGGAGCACCATTGAACAGGTGAGTGTGATGTTTTAGAATGCTGTAACTATCACAACAAACACACTCTTGCGATAGGTTAACGGTCAATTAAAGTCCAGATGCCGATCACTCAGTCCGAAGTCAGATTTCGATGCCTTCTTCAGCATCGCTCGTTACACTATTCCCCTGAGATGGCTGGGAATATTACTATTGCCTGTTGTGTTTTACACATGTGCAAAGATGCTAGCTTGCCAGACGTAGATATTGAACAAGGATTTTTAGAGGTAAGACCAAAACGATGCGAGCTGTCGGGGACGTGGCACATCAGGCAATTGAAATAATGCACTGAAGTCTATTCAGCCTCCATTAAGGGGTAGTTTCACACGTGATTCCTCGACCCTCCTCCAGTCATGTCCCGCTTCTACATCTACATGGCCGGAATACTTTTAATGCGGATGGAAAAAAATATGTATAGGAAATATTGAGCTGATCAAAAAATACCCCGTAACCATAGGGTCGCAAAGCTTTCGTCTTCGGGTACACTCAACTGAAAACAACTGTTCTAGGGTCGATATTGCTTGCTGAATGAGGAAGGTGCATGCATCGGAAATTTTGGTAAGAGACCCTTTCTAACCTCCTTCTCACCACAGAAATGCATGAAATTTATTTTAAATATTAAATTTTAATGGATGGTTAGGTTAAAAGCGGGAACCCCGCTCCATTGACAATTCTTTAGCGGTCGTATGGATGAATAAATTATAAGAAATACATCTCATCGTGTTAATAGTTGGCCAAGCTTTCAGAAAAAAAATAATGTTTCTTCCTCATCCTGCGTGAGATGAGAACCAGTGCGACTCTTTTTCATCCTTTTTCGATTTTTAGCGATTCTTAAGAAAATGACTCCACGAAAAAACTCCTAATTTTGATTTATTAAAAGAAATATACCCGAAGACGAAAGCTTTGCGACCCTATGGTTACGGGGTATTTTTTGATCATCTCAATATTTCCTATACATATTTTTTTCCATCCGCATTAAAAGTATTCCGGCCATGTAGATGTAGAAGCGGGACATGACTGGAGGAGGGTCGAGGAATCACGTGTGAAACTACCCCTTAATGGAGACTGAATAGACTTCAGTGCATTATTTCAATTGCCTGATGTGCCACGTCCCCGACAGCTCGCATCGTTTTGGTCTTACCTCTAAAAATCCTTGTTCAATATCTACGTCTGGCAAGCTAGCATCTTTGCACATGTGTAAAACACAACAGGCAATAGTAATATTCCCAGCCATCTCAGGGGAATAGTGTAACGAGCGATGCTGAAGAAGGCATCGAAATCTGACTTCGGACTGAGTGATCGGCATCTGGACTTTAATTGACCGTTAACCTATCGCAAGAGTGTGTTTGTTGTGATAGTTACAGCATTCTAAAACATCACACTCACCTGTTCAATGGTGCTCCTAACCCTCTTAAACAAACGGTTGTATTGAGCTTCATGAGGGGTCGCTGTATTCTCACTGTAGGGTGTCAATAAAAATGGTTCAAGTGGGTATCCACTGTCACCTGCAATTACAGTTCAGCTGATGAGCTATACATGAGTGTTTTTAAACATGATTTACCAACGAGCCAGGAGGATCCCAATTCTCCTCTTCTGTAGGGTTCAACCAGGTGCTCCCTTACAGATGAATACTTCCAGATGAAGGCGTCATGGGTCGATCCGGGATATTTCGCATTCGCGTTTATAATTCTACAATTCGCGTCACATATCTAAGAATTAAAATTGTTAGCTATAATTACATTCAATCATGACAATGCCTCAATCAAACCAACCAGTTGAACGTTCATCGAATGACCCCCCTTACGATTGACGTAAACGTTTTCGTTGCGGCTAGGCGCAATAATGTTGATGTGAGTGCAGTCGATGGCACCAATTACGCCAGGGAAACCGTATAGCTGGTAGAATCTGTGAGCGAGTTCAAAATTTAAAACAAAGAATGCACAATTCAATATAGTACCGGGTGATTTACCTGGCTCTCAAGGCAGGGATCTCACCACAGCTAGGGAACATTATCGACTTGTCCCGAAGGTGGTTGACGATGGCATTGGTGACCTGCCTCAAACAATTGGATACTGTTTGTTGACAAACGTTAAAGGACGAGTCTCGCCCGACCGACAGTTGATAGCTGCCTTGGGCGTAAAACCGAAGGGCCACCAAAACCTAAATACCATTCGGTCGAAAACGTGCAGCGATTAAATAATAGCTATTTGCTGAATCTAATTAATACTCTGTTTCATTGTTTGGACTTACTCTCACTTCTGGGGTTAAGCTCGACACCTTTGCCGGTACAGGGAGAAAAGGCCTCAAACTTTCAACAAGTTGCCACGCTACTCTTCTAGTGAGCCGAAATAAAATTTTAAATTCGACGTCTCTATACCTATTGAATTCATTTCGTAAGTCGATGCTTCTATGCACCTTCCTCGATGACTTTCTCAAATACCTAAATGATTTGAAGAATAATTATATGATAGGATAATGAGAGATATACTAACGATTGCATAATCAACTTGTGTATGGATGTGAGTACTCACTTTCTTCTATTTATTAGGAAGTAAGCCGCTAATGCACTAGTTTCACTCATATTTACGCTAATTTTAATATTAAAATAAATTCTCAGTTTGACAATCCTGTAACGAGTACATCAAGGCCAAGGGGAGTATTTAAATCAATCAAATGAAAAACCGAATAAAAAGAGAAACGAATCGGAGGAATTCCATGAGAACGCCTAGTAAGCATTTTCCCCTTCCTTCCACCAATATCCCCAAGCACGAGGAGGGCATCGAGGAAAAAGGAAAAGAGTTCCTGTCCGGCGTTCCCTTCATCAACACCACCAACTAGCTGTTGCCCCCCCTCCCCTGTTAATAGAGAGTCCCCTTCCAGCCATCCTTAGAATCTAAATAATTGTGAGAAGAGTTGAGAGAATACTGTTTAAAAATACTTAACTAATAAAAATACCTATTGGACCCAAAAAACAACCATTTCTCCCCTAAAACTCCCCCACGTCAACGGGGTTTCCACCCGTTACATTACAGTGTAACGAGTACATCAAGGCCAAGGGGAGTATTTAAATCAATCAAATGAAAAACCGAATAAAAAGAGAAACGAATCGGAGGAATTCCATGAGAACGCCTAGTAAGCATTTTCCCCTTCCTTCCACCAATATCCCCAAGCACGAGGAGGGCATCGAGGAAAAAGGAAAAGAGTTCCTGTCCGGCGTTCCCTTCGTCAACACCACCAACTAGCTGTTGCCCCCCCTCCCCTGTTAATAGAGAGTCCCCTTCCTTATATCTGTTTTTCGGCACCTATTGGTGGGAAACCCGCTTTTCTCACGCTGAGTTTTGCTGACGCTCCAATATTCGCCCTTTCTCGGCGTCTCGGTGATTTCCGTTTTGGTGCAGAGGGGCTGGGGAGGGGTCAGAAATAATTTGTAGTATTGGTAGATTTAAATAGGGATAATTTTTAGAAGGAATAATTAATTAAGGATAAGGACATTACAAGTACCCGCTTTCCGTTGACATCAGGGCATACAGGTCATTGGGCTTGAGCCGAGAGTGGTTGTCTCCACAATCCGACAGCCACGTGTCAGGAAGAGTGTTGTGCAAGTTAGAAGCAGTAAAGGAGTTCCTAGAACAGGGAAGAGCCACAAACGAGGAGACTGTCACTCTCCTTAAATCGCTGTACAGAGGCCACTTTGTGAAAGCTGAGCTTTGGGCTCGCATCAAGTGGGAGGGAGCAGTAGTGACCTGGGGACCAACGACCCTTCTAAGGAAAAGGGTCATAATAAGGGAGCCTTGTGTAGACATACCACGGGACCAGATATCGAGAGCAGCGCAGTATATGTTGGGCGCCACGGATGTGAAGCCGCTCATAGTGCCGCGTGAAATGGAGAAACTGAAAGCGATGAGAGAAACAGCGATCACCTCAGGAATGTCACTCTTTCAGCAGTATAACGCAATATGCGAGAACCTTAGAAAGGAGGTCAAATATCTTCCCCTGAAGCAAGACACAATTCCTCAATTAGCAACTTTCTCCTGTGCATTCTCGGGACCAAATTATGTTGTAAACGGATACAGACTGATGCAGGACAAAGGAAGACCAATGGAGGCTAAACTTTGGATGATCGCGATACATAGAGCGCTTTATACCAACCACCGTGCGGCCTTCTATAGTGAAGCTAAATCATTGAAGATTCTGGGAGTTCCTTTCCCAGAACTAGTTAGAGACATTCCTCCCACCAGCATTTCAAACAACCTATGCAGAGCGATATGCGACCTGGAACGCTCAGCTCTGTGGCAATACAAAGCTGTTTACATCTTCCACGAACAACACAAACCGGAGTACAAGAGACACAGTTTTGGAGACTTTACTGCCCATGCTGATATGTCACTGCACAACCTTTTCATCCACTGCAGAGAATCAAGGGTTGTGATGCAAGTAGTCAAAGGGGATATTCTGTCATTCCAATCAAATGAATGCGAGCTCGCTACACTCGGTGAAGTGACCGCGGCAGTCAGCATCTTGCTCCTCCGTGAAACAATAAGGTTGGAGACCTATTCAGCATATTGCATGAGGATTGAACGAATGTGTAAAAAGAAGCCCCTGGAGATTCTACATGAGAGTGCAGCAGTATACAGACACCGGAGAGTGCCCTCCAAGTACGTGACTTCTGGTCTAGAGTTACCCAACGCTGAGACGTGCAAGGCCAAGGTGGTCTCCAACAGATACGAATTCCCATCAGGTTTGAGCTTCAACTTTGGTCGACCCACTTCGGATGGATACCTGCCCTCGGACATTGAGACAAACTCGCCTTGGATCATTGACGCAATGAGCCCAATGGACATGTTACGCAGGAAGATTTCATATTATCTGGCAAACTCTGCCCAACTGCTAGACAATGTAAGAAATCACCGATGGAGGAACTTCAACAAAGGGTTTAAACATCATATCAAGGGGAATTTGGGGAGGATCTCCCGTAACTGCAGAGGGTTGTGCATCGAACTCGCAGGACCTGAACCCATTACTGATTGGGAAATGGAAGGGGACTCTCTATTAACAGGGGAGGGGGGGCAACAGCTAGTTGGTGGTGTTGATGAAGGGAACGCCGGACAGGAACTCTTTTCCTTTTTCCTCGATGCCCTCCTCGTGCTTGGGGATATTGGTGGAAGGAAGGGGAAAATGCTTACTAGGCGTTCTCATGGAATTCCTCCGATTCGTTTCTCTTTTTATTCGGTTTTTCATTTGATTGATTTAAATACTCCCCTTGGCCTTGATGTACTCGTTACAATCCTGACAGCCGGCACAGATAACACGACCTCCAAGCCTAGTGTAATCTTAACGCTAACGTTAAACTGATTTACCGCCAGAATGCTATCATACCACCCATTCATGGTAGCGTTTTTGTTTTCCTTGCGTTATGACGTCATAAAACGACACGGTATAATTCCGCATCCTTTTTACGCCAGCTCATGGTTGACCCCCTGAACTAACTCCAGAACACGCGTAATAGTGCTGCTTCAGGCGAGTCACCAACCCACTCAACATTTGCCCACAAATCTTGCACTTGGCCCGCGTCGATTTTTTCCCTTCTTCCTCTCCCCTCGAGAAAAATTCCCAAACACTATCTCGCGGCCTACCACTCATGACTCAGGCAGAAACAATGGAGTGGGGGAGTAATTAATTGACTTGAATTCTCAAGAAAGAAATAGAGGTAATGAGAATGAGGAGTACCAGACGCAGATAAACAAAACACCGACACCGAGAACGAGAACTAAAAATGAAATGCGCGGGCACTGGGTCTTCAAGCTCGTTCTTACTTATTCCCCTTTCTTTTCGAGAAAGAAAATGCCTTGCACGAAATTTATAGATGACTATTAAAAAAAAGGGCCGAAGAAAGAACTTGTAAAGCGTCCGCGGCTTTTCGTCTATATCGAAGTGTCAGAGGTGAATCAGCCTCTTTCCCAAGTTTCCCATCACTCCTTTGTTTCCTCCCGACCGGCCGGCCGGCTTTTGAAGAAACGTTAGCTTTTGACGTGAGAGTACCCGGAGGCTAATTGTTTTTTAGTGTTTATATGTGATTTTAATGTTTAAAAAAACGAATTTTAAACGTTTTAAACGCTCAAATGTTTTAATCATAAAAAACACGAGCATTTTGTTTTAAACATGGTTTAAAACAAGTGTTTAAAACGACTTGTTTTGAACATTCCAACCCTGCTTTTGAACAAACAAGGGGGTAAGCTTCCTACTAATTTTCTCAGTTGGTGATCCGTGGTTTGAAACAATTGGTCTAATCTTCGGGAAATTATTAACCAACTCTTTATGTGTTTTTGGCAGGGCATACAATTTCGGGGCTGAGGAATTCATTGGTACCACTTTAATTTTTTCCACTGGGTCAAACAAATACCGAACATTTCTGAGAACTTCTCTGGTTTGCTTTTCAAACCCTTTAGTGGGATCCTTTTTCAAAGGAACAAAATTATTTTCTTTAAGGCTAATGAGGACGACAAGTGAGCAAGAGAGAGGGAAGATGACCAAATCAATTTAACCTTTCACGGCTGCAAAAATTGACTGATTTTGTTTTTGCAAAAGGATTTTTACTCATTGATGGCACAGAATTTGCGGAAATTGGGTCGCTGATTTTTTAAATCAGCGTGACTCGGAAATTTTACATTCAAAATTTAAAACAAATATGTTCTTGATGAAAAACGCCTTTTAGCACGAAGCAGCGTAAAATCTTGAATGCGAAATGCATTTTGTTTTTAATTTTTTCCCAAAAACTTCGCCCGAAACAGAAAAATGCGACATCAGAAAGAGTAGCCGCCTCAACGGTATAGACAAGGCAGTGTGTACGGGAGGGGTCAGAAGGCCCTCTTAGCTTCTCCTTCCATTGCACTCATCAATAAATGCACGGCATTTATTTCTCCGAGAACAAATATCATGTCAGGCTCTTTTTTCTTTACCAAGTATTGAGCTTCCACAGGTACTTGGATTAAAGAAAAGACCAAACAAGGGTGGAGGGGAATAGTGATTACGTAATCTCGAATTAATCTAATCAATTGTTCTCTCCGATCATACTAATATCGTTCACTGCGTACCGGAACTAAAACTATTCTTTGCCTGTTATTTACTGGTTGAAATCAGTGCCAAGTTCTCCAGGGGCAGACGGTTATTACCTATTATTTTGTAAATTACATTTATGTTCCATCCCAAAACGTCTTACCCCGTGTCGTACGTAGAATCGCGGGAATCGCGCGATTTTAGCGTTTACAGCGGGTTCAGCGTTTGTAGAGTGTCGGGCTATTTTCATATGTTCTGAACTTTTGTTTCAGTTTCACTTGGGTGGTCCCACACAGTACATAACGCAATGATAAGACTCCATAAGCGTTTCTCGCTTAAATCACTCCCACTGTAAAAATCGCTGAAATTGCAGCGATTCCCGCTCAAGCAGGACAGGACCTTATTTTTAGTGGATATTGTCCAGTTCCTGGTACATAAAGAAAATGGTATTCCGGAGTTTAGTCAAAATTAACATTCCTATCTAAATTAAAAGGTCTTGGACGAGTTTCTGAGGCGTCAGTCAACTCATCCTCCTGCCTGTCCAAATTCACACAAGTCACACTATTGACAGTAAGAGCGAACAATTATAATTATAAGGGTTGCCTATTCATTAAAAATGCTAAGCCATGGATTTGTTATACAGAGTGGAAGAGGATAAGTGTGACAAAAAAAAAAAAAATTAAGTGAAAATATACCTCATTTGCGGTCGAGAACATCCTATAATATACACCATGGTCCGAAATCAAACTTCTTCCAGATATGACTTTTACAACGTTTTAAAAGTCTTACATAACTTTTATTGGCTACTAGAAGCGATTTACTAGCTTTCGAGTTGACTTTCTGCATTTTTTGATGACGGATTCGGAAAGAGCACACCTTTTTTCTGCCGAGATTTGCTATTTCCGTCACAAATGAATTATTTTCTGGGGCCCCAGCATGTCCTCCAAGTTGAGCTAATCGGGGATTATTATTTTTCAAAAAAAATTCAGCCCCCACTTATTCACACTAAATCTACCCCTATCGACTTCCCATGGGTCAGAAAAACATCTTCGATTGTGTCCCTTTCAAAATTACTCCTGATATTTTTCATAAGGGCTTTGCTAATCACATGACCATTTTTTAAAGAAAAAAGAGTCATTTTCTCTTGTTTGACCTGCAAATCTTGAACAATCTCAGCGATTTTCAGCATGCTAAAAGGGCAGAGGTGAATTGAGCCCAAAAGTGGTCGAAAAGAGCCCAGAAGGAAAGGAGATTAGAACGAGGTGGAGGAATGAGCCCCTCCACCGACCGCTACGATTAGGAGAGATAAGGCTTGGTCTAAATGAGCCCACTTCAGTTTCCCATTGTTATCGAACGAGTGAGGTCGCAGCATTGTTTACAAGATGTCCGAGGCAGTCAAGTGCAATGTCATGGTTGGTCAGCGAGGCAATATTCTTCTGGAAGTCGATCGTTTCAAATTTAGAAAACATCGAGATCTAGTAGCAGGAGAAACCAAGTGGAGATAAGTGCATAGGTACTTGAATTTGCAGATGAATGAGATTCTAGCTGAAATGGAATATCAAAAAATGAATTGAGTTTGGACGTTCGTAATTTTTTTTCTTTTGTTCTAGGGGTGCTGAAGAACTCATGTGGTGCTTCCATGAGGACCGTTGGAGACTCATATGCCATCTCGGAGAAGAATTTCGTCCACAACCATGAACCGTCCACGGAGCGGGCTCTACAAACACAAGCTGTCAGCAGTGCCGCGAAACGAAAAGCTACGGACGAACTGAGTCAGAGGCCAACGAAAATCTTGTGTTCTTTGTTGTCCGAAGAAAATGTTAAGGTGTTGAAGAGTTCGGACTTAAAAAAGGTAAAAAAGAACATGTACTATGCAAGGAGGAGATTGCTAGGTCACACCCTCCCAAAAAGCCGTGCAGAACTCCAGGAATTGCTCCGATCTTTGAACCTCAAAACAATCTCTGGAGAGGAGTTCGTCCTCGTGAATGATAGTGATAGCGAGCTTGTTGTGTTTTCGTGTCTGACGAATTTAAAAGCCCTCGTACAAGCACCATGTCTATATTTAGATGGAACTTTTCAGTTTTGTCCCCAGTTCTACTGCCAGTTGTTGACAATTCATGGGTATTTCAACGGAAATTATATACCTCTAGTTTTCTGTTTGTTACAAAATAAAGAACAGCGCACTTATCAGTTGTGTTTTGACGTGGTAGTAGACGTATGTAACCACCGCAACTTGTTGTTAATGCCTTCGAGTATTGTTACTGATCTGGAGGTAGGTTTACAGAACGCTTGCAAGTCTGTTTGGCCGTTGTGCTCTCTTGTCGCTTGCCGCTTCCATTTGTGTCAAGCTTGGTGGCGAAGAATTCAGCAGGTAGGTTTATCCAATGAATACAAAGACGACACTGATATTGGGAAGTGGCTGAAGCTATTTTTTGGTTTGCCATTTCTCTGTAGCGGTATTTTTAGTTGTCTGTGGGGGGAGGAGAGGTGTTAGACGATAAAGAGTCTCTTTCGTTCGGTTTTGAAGTGAACTCTGGTCAGGGAGTCTTTTTACCGTGATATTAAGGAGAGCACGGAGTAAATTGTATTGATTTTTCTTTACTGCAAGAGCCCTGTGGGTACGGTGAAATAAATTTATGGTGAACACTGGAGTTAAGTGTAGGCAGACAGCTTGGTTTATCAGGTATAAAAAAAAAAGAAAAAAAAAGTCACTTGAGCTTTGGCTAACGAGTCCCCTCTAGCTTGTTCGGTGTATACGCCGCTTCCGTGCCGGGGTTGATGGTGCTGTGCATCTTGTGTCTTTTTGCAGAGGATTAAATCTGTTACATTGGTTCCGTCGTACCCTGGGTGAGTGTGTCCTTCCACAGATGTCCTCAGCAGCTCAATTAATTTATACATTATAGGGCTCTAAACGACCCTGGAATTGACCTCCGTACGATAACGGATTTTTTTTTTGTCTCCTCCCGCCTCTCACCGCGAAGGTCAATGTGAGACCGCAGATTCGTCGTTACATGTCATCGTATTTGTCAGCGAGAAGATTTTTTGTTTGTTTAAGCAAGATTAATTTTTATTATTATTACTTTTTTTCCTTTTTACGAAGTTTCTTTGTTTTGTTTGGGAGAGCTCTCCACCTGGCCGAGTCGGATTATATTTAATTTTTAGTGTATTTTTTTTTGTTTCAGCGAAGTAAAGCCTTTATGTTCCTTAGATTTTACAACACTCAGTAAGAACCCTGAGAGAACCGGGTACAAATTTTGGCGCCCAACTTTGTGGCTACTGAGTCAGTCATAAAATAAGTAAGTTATTATTGTTAGACGACAAATCTGCAGAGTTATATTTAAAGTTCTATTAAGAATATTATCAGCCATGCCTACGGGGTGGATAAATAGTCTTGACAAGGAGACGCTAATTAAGGTGATGGTGGCGTGGGGATTTGACGAAGAAAAGTGTTTAGGAAATACGTTGGATACTCTGAGGGCGTCTGCTGTGAAGCACTACAAGGATAAACACATCGCCCCACCCCCTTCCACTATTCCTTCCGGTTCAACAACACAACCTCAAGTTATAGTTACTCCTTTTTGTACGGACTCCCCGTCTTCTATAATAAAAAACTGGAACCTCAAATTCTCTGGGGGGAATTTCGAGTCCGCTTCAGAATTTTTAAGCGATCTCAGGGACCGGTTTGCTTGCAGTACGGTGACGGAGAAACAGCTGATTGGGGAGCTGGGTAATTTTTTCGAAGGGATTCCTCTGCACTGGTACCGGCTGCACAGGGCAGGTTGGGGGGACTCGTTCACTAAGTTTTGCCGTTCGTTTGAAACAAGGTTTATCCCCGAGGAATTTGTAAGGGATTTGAAAAAAGAAATTAGAATGCGTACGCAAGGTGAGGGGGAAAGCCTAGCCGATTATGTAGATTGTGTTAGGGGTTTAATGTCTAGGTTACCAACAGTTCCCACCCCAGAAAAACAACTGAAAAGGCTGAAAGAAAACATGCATCCTTGGCTGAAAAGGAAATTATTTGATAAGGATTTGAATACTATTGAAAAATTACTCGCTATGGGGCAAAGACAAGAGCAATTGGAACGAGAATGCTCCACCTACGCTCCACCCCCCTCTTCGTCCAAATCTGTTCCGCAATTGTAAAAAGGCGAGGACTATTTTCTGTTTCCGTTGCGGGAAACGGGGATGGACAGCGAACAAGTGCTTCTGCTCGGGAAACGGGAAATAGGGCGGGATGTAGGCGGCGATCTCGTCCACGTCCAAACCAGCCGCGAGTATTTAAACAAAATTGGAATTTGTGATCGGTTCTTTCTCCCACTTTTGATACAGGGGCATACTATATTATCTTTAGTTGATACTGGGGCTTCCGGATCATTTGTAAACCCTGATCTTATTCGGTCACTGCACCTTGAATCCTCTTTGGTTTCCGTCCCAACTTCACCCGTCCAATTGGCAGACGGAAGGATTGATTTAGTAGAGCAGACGGTATCAATCTGCGCTGAGTGTGATGGGAGGAAGGTTTTGTTGCAATTTGGTGTGCTGCCACGCCTTTCAGTGTCCTGTTTGTTAGGGTTGGACAGTTTGACAACTTTGGGCCTTGTTTTGTTTCCGGCTACCGGGGAATACGCTTATTCAGAGTCACCCCTAACAAAATACCTATTTCTAACCCGGGAGGGGAATAAACCCACGATGGCTGGAATACAGCAACTTGTCGATGTCCAGGTGGGCCGGCTGAAAACCCTCACGACTCACTTCCTTAAATTAGAGAGCAAATGTTTGGGGAAAGTGCCAATCGAACATCATATAGAGCTGCTACCAGGAACAAAGCCCATCAAACAAGGCTGTTATCGTCACTCTCCGGCCATTTTGAAAATAATTAACGAAGAAGTGGATAGATTACTGAGTGAAAAAATAATTCAGGAATCTGAGTCACCTTGGAGTAATCCTATAGTGATGGTGCCCAAGCCTGACGGTTCACATAGGATGTGCATCGACTTCCGAAAGGTGAATGGGCCTACAAAAAAAGACGCCTACCCTTTACCCCATATGGCGACCCTTTTAGACCACTTGGAAAATGTGAAGTTTTTATCAAAAATCGATCTCCGACAAGCCTATCTGCAAGTACCTCTGAGTGTGGAAAGCAGGCCAGCTACCGCATTCAGTGTGCCGGGAAGGGGGCATTTTGAGTTCCTTTTCCTCCCGTTCGGTTTAACTAACGCTCCATCGAGTTTCCAAAGACTGATTGACCGAGTAATCTCAGCAGACCTCCGGCCATTCGTTCATTCTTATCTAGATGATTTATTAGTTGTAACCCCCTGCTTTGAAAAACACTTGTCTGTGTTACATAAACTACTAGAGCGGTTACAGACCTTTGGACTACAGGTCAATTGGGAGAAGAGTGAGTTTGGGTGTTCCGAGCTTACCTACTTAGGTTTTGTTGTGGATGCCTCGGGCTTGAGGATCGACCCCGAAAAAGTACGCCCAATACTGGACTATCCAGCACCCACCACTCAACGGGCGTTGAAGCGATTTCTGGGAATTTTTGGGTGGTACAAGCGCTTTATCAAAGACGGCTCGTCTCTAGCAGAACCACTGTTCGCTTTATTGCGGAGGGGGAGGAAGTTTCTGTGGACAAGCGTTCAACAACAAGTGTTTGATAAGATAAAGGCCATCCTCACCAGCCCCCCTCTCTTATCCCGTCCTGATTTCTCTGAGAAATTTACGATTCAAACGGATGCGAGCAACACGGGTCTAGGCGCCGCCCTCACCCAAGTTGTTGAAGGTTCTTTAAGGATCATAGCCTACGCTAGTCGGACATTGACGTCTGCTGAAAGGAATTATTCGGTTACGGAAAGGGAGTGTCTGGCGGTCATTTGGGCCCTCGAGCATTTTCGGGCTTATGTGGAAGGAAGTGAGGTTAATGTTATCACGGATCACTCAAGTCTCCGTTGGTTACTGAACATAAAAAATCCAACGGGTAGATTGGCCCGATGGGTAGTGCGCCTCCAGCCTTATGAGATAAACATACAGTATCGACCTGGTTCAGCCAACCAGTTACCAGATGCCCTGTCACGGCAGTTTGAGGACCTCCAAGTCGACGCGATTGGCTCACATGACATTCTAAACGCTTCTGGAACCGATCAGTGGTACCAGGATAAGTTACAGTGGGTGCAGACTCGCTCGCCTCAAGACAGCAAGAGGGGTGATTGGCTTGTGGATGATGGTCTTTTGTATAAAGGAGCCAGACGTAAGGGGCAAGACTCCACCAAATGGTTGGTGGTGGTACCCCAAACCATTCGTGAACAAGTGATGCATAGCTGTCACGATCTTCCCGAGGCGGGGCATATGGGTCGGACAAAAACCTTGAACAGAGTTCAAGCGAATTATTATTGGCCTGGATTGCCTCGTGAAGTTAGCGTTTATGTGAAAAACTGTGGGGTCTGTCAGCTGACAAAGGAGGAGTCACGTAAAAAACCGGGGCAGATGCGACCCCGTTACGCTGGACGCCCTTGGACTGTAGTATCCGCAGATTTCATGGGCCCATTTCCCCGCTCAAAAAAAGGAAATCAATATATTTTGGTGTTCCTGGACACATTTTCCAAGTGGGTGGAGATCATCCCCGTGCGAACGGCCACTGCTCAGGTGGTCTGGGATCACTTCAAACAGAGGATCCTGTACAGGTGGGGAACTCCAGACATATTGATTTCCGATCAAGGAACAGCTTTTCTAGGAAGGGAATTCACGGGTAACCTGGAGCAGCTGGGTGTGAAGCATCAAACGACCCCTCCATACCACCCTCAAGCTAATCCGGTGGAGCGTTCCAACAAAGTCCTGAAAAGGATGTTAACAGCGTACACAGACAGCGATCAACGGGAATGGGATGTGTATATTCCTGAGTTTGCTTTCGCCATAAATTCTAGCCAGCAGGAATCGAGTGCCTTTACCCCTGCTTTCCTCAATCTGGGGAGAGAGATCTACAGGTCGTCGCTTTACGACCGGCCTTCCCCCGGTCAGGACGGAACTAGCTGGTCCAAATGTTTGAGTCGGCTGCGGACTTTGTGGGATAAAGCCAAGTCCAACTTAGCCAAAATGAGTGAACGCCAAGCCACCTATTATAATCTCCGCCACCGTCATGTGGAATACAGATCGGGAGATTTGGTCCAGCGGAACACCCACTATCTGTCGTCAAAAATTAAACATTTTTCTCAGGGGCTTGCACCAAAATACGAAGGTCCTTTCCGGATTGACAAGAAACTAGGAAACGACACATACCTGTTAATTGATGGTCTGGGGAAGCCCCTCGGGAAAGTACATGTCTCCCAAATGAAGAGGTGGAATCCTCAAGACTCTTTAGGCTTGGTAACCGGTGCCAGGCTAGGATCCGGTCCCATCAGGGAGGATCTTTGAGATTAAGGGTGGGAGTGTAGCGGTATTTTTAGTTGTCTGTGGGGGGAGGAGAGGTGTTAGACGATAAAGAGTCTCTTTCGTTTGGTTTTGAAGTGAACTCTGGTCAGGGAGTCTTTTTACCGTGATATTAAGGAGAGCACGGAGTAAATTGTATTGATTTTTCTTTACTGCAAGAGCCCTGTGGGTACGGTGAAATAAATTTATGGTGAACACTGGAGTTAAGTGTAGGCAGACAGCTTGGTTTATCAGGTATAAAAAAAAAAGAAAAAAAAAGTCACTTGAGCTTTGGCTAACGAGTCCCCTCTAGCTTGTTCGGTGTATACGCCGCTTCCGTGCCGGGGTTGATGGTGCTGTGCATCTTGTGTCTTTTTGCAGAGGATTAAATCTGTTACATTGGTTCCGTCGTACCCCGGGTGAGTGTGTCCTTCCACAGATGTCCTCAGCAGCTCAATTAATTTATACATTATAGGGCTCTAAACGACCCTGGAATTGGCCTCCGTACGATAACGGATTTTTTTTTTGTCTCCTCCCGCCTCTCACCGCGAAGGTCAATGTGAGACCGCAGATTCGTCGTTACATGTCATCGTATTTGTCAGCGAGAAGATTTTTTGTTTGTTTAAGCAAGATTAATTTTTATTATTATTATTTTTTTTCCTTTTTACGAAGTTTCTTTGTTTTGTTTGGGAGAGCTCTCCACCTGGCCGAGTCGGATTATATTTAATTTTTAGTGTATTTTTTTTTGTTTCAGCGAAGTAAAGCCTTTATGTTCCTTAGATTTTACAACACTCAGTAAGAACCCTGAGAGAACCGGGTACATCTCAAACAAGAAGATATTGAGCCTTGTTTTCGCGAAATTGTTAACGTGAAACCTAAGAATACAAGACCCGTGAACAATTTCGTAAAATACTTAGGTGATAATTACGTCATCAGCCAAGCGCAGTTCCCTCCGTCTATGTGGGCTTCACCTTCATCTGCACTAAACCTCACGACTAATGCCTGCGAGTCATTTCACTCCCATTTCAACAGTCTTTTTAGCAGTCCACACCCAAACATAATCCGCTTTTCTGAAGTCCTGTTACAATACCGAAAACATATCCTAGTCCTCATCAACAGCCGTCACGATGTTCCACCACCCAGGAGTTCCCATGTCTTGCGAAAGCAAGAATTTATTCAGCGCCAGCTTGATAGATACCTCGCTACTCCCCAACTTCTCACAAGGTACGGGTTGGTCGTCAGGGTCAGCCACCACTATTCGGCTCAATAATTATATTTTTATTATATTTATTTTGGTATTTATTACATTTTATTAGACGATTTGTGTTTTCACGATGATCTGTGATATTATTATATAATACATTAGAGTTAGAGACGAGAGAGATACACATGTGATACCTATTTTATAACGATATTATGCTGTGATGTTTTTCGATTTTGACGACTGTGATTTTGACGATCTCTAATACAGGACTATTATGAATGATGATGACGTTTTCATTGGTTCCTTTTCTTCGTTGCATGGGCTCATTTGGGATCTTAAAATCTGGGCTCAGTTGGGTCGAATTTCTTTGGGCTCTTTTGGGATCTCCCGCACAGGCTGATGAGAGGGGTGGGCTCATTTGGGCATTTAGGTTTTGGGCTCATTTGACAATCACCCTGCTAAAATCTTAAACCAGTGCCGGCTCGTGGACAAAATTTTGGTGAAGTTGTCTATACACAGTATCACAAACCACATGCTATTCGTTTGTGGAGTTTAAACAACCTATCAAAATGCTTCATTTTTTCGAGGGAATAAATTTGTTTGGTTGCCAAGGCTCCACAGGACGCATATGTAGAGCTTGTGAACACTGTGTATAAACAACTTCACCAAAATTTGTCCACGAGCCGGCGCTGTCTTAAACCCTCTCCTACAGTTTTCTTTTGATGAGAACTGACTGTGTATGCCTACCGAAGTATCAAAAAATGTCACTCCAGCAACCGGCTGACGGTTTAGAGTGCATTTCACTACTACGAATGTTATTTTTTGCAGTTATTTAGCCAAAATTAACAAATAGCGTGACTCTCCACTTCTTTCAGCCATTTCTGCTGAATAATTATTAGTTAACTTATAATATAACGTCAAAATCCTTAGGTACCTATAGTACATATAATAAATGCACTCTAATCCGACAACCAGCTGTCATAGCGACAATGTTTTGATAATTGATACTTGGGTAGGCGAACACATCCAGCTCCATTCAAAGGAGAACATTAGATGAGATTTTAAGATTTTTAGCATCCTTTACAATCGCAAGGAATGTTTAAATTAGGAGGAGAAAACAATATTTTGAAGAGAAAAATGACTCTGCATCTGCATGACGCTCAGGGTTTGACTGGTATTAAAACCAAGCACGGAATTTTTCTCAGAAGGATCAATTTAGCAGACCAAAACGAACAGCCAACATCAGAGGGTTGTCTCACCCAAAAACGAATTTCGGGGTTTTACTCATACCAAAACCAAATTTTACATGCTTGGATCTTCAATGGCGGACTCATTAGATCTCATAAAAATCAACTTGACGGGTTTCGCTCTTTAGAAATTACAATTTTGCATGTTTGGCTCTTTAAAAATACTAGTTCGCGTTTTTGGATCTTTCAAAACCAAGTTTCACGATTCTGACACTTTCAAACCAAATTTCACGGGTTTGGGTTCTAGATCGATTTGGCTCTTTCATTTTGGCTTTTTCGTAATCCACAATCATCTTTTAGCCCTGGCTCTTTATTAGTAGGTTTAGCTAATTCGACATATTGAAAAATAAAATTATTGGATTTATGATATTTCATCCCACATTTAGAAAATTTCGTGAGTTTTGGCTCTTGGAGCCCCAAATTTCACGTAGTTCGTCTCAAAGGAAAGTTAATTTCGCGCGTTTGAGCTCTACAATATCAAAATTTGCGGGTTTGACGGAATCCAGTAGGTACTAATTATGAAGCTACATAATTTTTTTCATCACGAGCTATAGAATTGCCTCCAGGCACCCATTTCAGCCCTGAGATGGCCTATGTATTACCTAGTGTGCTCACATTTTTTTGAGCAAAAGTATGCTCACCAGTTTATGCATGGAAATTATGATTTCTATTGAATTGATGACTACGTGATTGAAAAAATTCAAGCATAACGTCGTGCTCGTTTTTGTTCGTTTCATACGACTCAATTTTGTCGATTGAGCCTCGTTTCCGATGCGAAATAATAATAAAACGCTCAGTAGCTCACGCACTCCTTCATTTGGCATGAAGCCGGTGATGTACATTCATTATTCTTTCCGTAATTCACTTCCCGCTTTTATGGTGTCAAAAACGGGACATTACACTTTGTGCAAGTTTGCATTAGTATCATTAATTTTAAATTGCTAGCCCAGCCTAAATTTCAATTACTTCAGCAAAGGAACAAATGTATAATTTTTTAAATTATGATGAGATGAACAAGGCTTCTTCGGTACTCTTTCCCTTCTTTTCGCGCTAAGCCGTAAATTATTTTTTCCTATCGTACTACTGCAGTACATTGCGCCAAGGATTTCGAGAGCCAAAACCACGAACTTTTATTTCTGGTGGTTCTTTTATTCCGCGAAAGGGTTTTTGAAGGAATGAAATCCACTAATGAGTGAGACCGAGAATCTGGAAGAGCGAGTCGTACTAATACTTCTAGCGAGTAAGGCTTGGGCGGGTCGAGGACTGCAATCATCCCTCTACCACCCACTGCTGCCTAAGCACTTTTGCGCCCCGCTTGAATAACTGACGTTTGATCGCACAATATTCTCGTTTTGGCAAGAACTAATCAACATTTATTCGATCTGTTTGGACAGATCTGTTTAATTGTCACTCAGTTTCCTGGGCTGTACACATAATTATCAAAAATATTTTTTTCAAACTTTTTATCCCACGTTTTATGCGTTTCTAATTACAATATTCAGACGTAAAGTAATTTCCGCAACTTCTACGTTATTTTCAGTAAACGTGGTAAGTTGAAAAATTAATTAAGTTCACTTTTCACAAAACTATTAGCTATGTAAATTTCCCATCGAAAGTGTTGCCATCTCTTGTCCGAAAAACAAACCATTAGGCCATCGCTATTCGCCTTAAGGAAGCTCTCAGTGGCAAGTTTTACAGCCTTAGCTCTATTATACCGTAGGTAGTCTAGTCAATAAAGTGTGATACGATGAATTGTAAATTCAGATTTATTTATTTATTTTTTTTTAAAGACGAATGTGCCTGACACATAATAGTATTCTTGGGTAAGTTTTAGTTTTAGATTTCAGAGTTTTATTTATTCGCGCTTTAATTTTGCTCCCTCCCTCCTGTAGAAAAATGAAGGTGTTGAGAATGGTCCCGTGACCGAAAACCGGTTCGACCGGAAAAAAATTAATAAAACTATTGGAGAGGACAACTATTGTTTCATTTTATTTGTTGTTAACCTCCAAAACGTCGCCACTATGGATGGATTATATAATCTTCGACATAGCGTTCACCAAATGGTCCCTTATTGTGTCCTAAAAGACGCATTATTTTACTGAAAATGAAAAGTTAGTTGTTAGAAAACAACTAAGGGGGAGGGAATATTGAGCGGGGGGAAAAAATAAATAAATAAAATAACAGTAATAAAACCCTAATCTACGAAAGTTGCTTTCACCGGAGAATACCAATAATACCAAACAGCTGGAATGACACAAACCAAAACCTTTAAATGCCTTAACTATTGTGTGCCATTTTTGTAGCAGAATGTGGTTCAGGTTTGGGTGAACCAGAGGAAGATTAACGTCAACTTCACAAGAAAAAAAAAGAGTTACAATTTATTAGCCACAGCAGGGGTAAAAAGAAAATAAGATAAACTAACTTATACAGCAAAATATTACGTGGCAAATCTTCTTCACTGGATGTAGCCCGAAATGGAAGGGGGGGGGGGGAATAAAAAAAACCTTAGAATCGGGGAACGTGAGTTCCAAGGATGATAAAAAAAACAACGAAAAACTGTTAAAGCTTCCGCTCTGTAAAGGACTGAATCGGTAAAAGCCGACAATGCCGACAACAGGGCGAAAAAAGGTAATTCTCTTCGACTGTTACCATTTCTCGAGTCATTCCCTCTACACTAGAGAACCTTTAAACCAGGTATGCTTGGCCGCCATATTGTGCTCTTCTGTCAAGAAAAGATAGTGTGTACTGTTCACGTTTAATGGTATTGTTTAGCTAGTAAACTAGCACTTATTGTATATTAATTTGGAATTAGTTCTTCTGATCGTCTGAGAGGCCACAGTTAGGCATTATTTCACCAAATGATATTAATTTAGGTAAAGAATAAGCGCGTGTAAAGTGATTTTTCGTCTATCTCGTTTAAGACCAGTGTTCGTGTTCCTGAGTGCTCCCAGAGGCCTTTTCATCATTTAACAATTCCTAAAAACGCTTATAACTTGAAGAATCATTTCTTTTATTGAACGTTCTTGGCGGGTTTAAAATTAACGTCCTCGATTTATTTCTAACAATCCGCCAGTTTGTCATTTAAAGTTTCCACACTTTAGAATTGCAGTTCTTTTAATGAACGTATTCGACCACGTAACTTGGATGCCTGCTTTTTTTTTTTTTAGATAATGGATAGCTGCTGCCCCGTTAATTGTTCAAATAGCGTAAAAAGGGATTTTGAATGTTTCGATTTCCCCTAGAGAATGAAAGAAGACAGCGCTGGCTTCAAAATTGCAGGCAGGATAAATGGGTCCCAGTCCCAACTATTCATTCAGTTCTTTGTGAGGTAAATATAATTTCTAGTGTTCTAGCGTACTGAAAACAAAATGTTTCTATCGGGGAATTGTTCTCTGTGTTTGTCTTCACACGAGAATAATTTCCAGAAACGACGAGCTCTCCACAATGCCCACCCCACCAAAAAAATAAAAAACCCATCACTTCAATTTTCCACCAGTCTTCACCACCAACATACCATTTTAATTTAGAATGAACGAGTGGAAAACCATATCACTGGGAACACTGAAATCTTACAATTTTCAATTTGCGAGAGCAATGCCTGATGAACGAAATCTTGAACAAGGAAAAGGGCCTTCAGTCTGGGCTGGGTGGTCGAAAAAGGGTCTGCCTGGTCACTCTTTAATACTTGATATGTCGATTAAACTAAATAATCCCTTAAGACGAAGATGCCCAAGACAGTTTTAAAACCACCATTTCTTTGTGCTCTCCTAGTAGGCGATTGATCTCCCGCAATTCACGCTGAAGCGACAATATACGCTGTTCGTTCCCAGGCTATAAGACGCCAATAACATCGTTATCGTCGGTAACATTCACAGGGCGTAGTAACTTACGTTAATTTTCGCCTTAGAATTATTTGAGGAATCAAATTCAGATGGTTGGTGCAAGAAGCTTTTTCAGAGTCAATCATAAATCGTGACTAGAAAAAACGATTATGCAACGTAAAAAGAAGCTCAGCGACATCACCGATCAATAAATTGCAATTAATATGTGAATATAGGAAGCATAAAACCAACATAAAACAATAAAATCTTGAAAAATTCGCTGAAAAAGCATCCTTCATTGATTTCAAAGTTTAATGTGAGCAATAGGCTTGTGGAAGAGCCCTCTGTAAGAAACACCTACTTTTGAAAAAAGTGCAAGTTCCCCATTGTTGATTAACAACCTATTAATTTGTTCTAAGTGAAGATGCCCGATTTTGAAGAAGTCAAGCACTAGGTTTTGATGAAAAATGGTTATTTCTGTCGAATAAACGAATGCTGACGCAATAACCCAATTAAGTGATTAAGAAGATAGGTATATCGAAGAATTTTTCCTGAAATTCTGGTCTAGTAGGAGCGTGATACACTATAACAACCCAACAGCCAAATGCCGTTTTGCCTGCGTATCTATGCTTGAATATTTTGACGTATAAATTGCTCATCGAGCTATTTTATATTTCTCGGCGAGAAAGCTGGCCATTTGGCAACGACATTGCATATTTAGCAATGAATCACGCAGTTGAATCTGAGGAGTTGCCTATACATGTACGATTCAGGGGATTGTGGTATTTAGTCCAGTCAATAAGAGAATATAGACAACATGGTCAGTTTAGTTAATTTTTAATTTTCCAATGTGTTTGAGGTTGTTGGGACGTAAACATACTAAAAGTTCCCCGGATGTCCGATGTGAGCGGGCTCCACCGGGAAGGTCACTTGTTTCGATTTTTCATAATCTTACTATACTTATTAATTATATCCTAATAGTTTCCAACTTACGTGACTCGGAAATATTGGAAAATTGTGTTAAAAACCACCATTTTCTGTTTTTTACGACTCTTTTACTTGCAACGATTCTACTTTCAGTATCTCACAATTATTTCTCAGAAAATAAGTTGAAGAGCGTTACATTTCCTTGGAAATGAGCCCTTTTCAAACATTTTAGACCAATGTAACCTCAAGTTACAGCCGTATGAACCGACCAAGTCTTTTCATTTTTAATAAATCCAACTACAAAACGGTAGAAATAACGGGGTTTATGAGCAGTACAAACCCAAGCTAAATTTCAAGCTTGATCATACTTGATTTTGCCTGACGTTGGATAGTAGGTCAGTTCATACGTCTATACTACGCGACACGAAATAAGGCGGGTGTGACTCATCGGCCCTCCCATGCCCTGTTGCCACTCCGTGCGATGGGTGAGGAATAATTTCAGTTCTCTATTAGCCATTACATGTTCAAATTTCAAAAAGGTGGGGTTTTACGAACCACCAAAGACCACACCAATAAGGGATTAGGGAAGTTCCGACGACCTTTGCCCTTATTTTCAAAATGTTCCAAAACACGGCCTTTCACCAGTGATGATTCATTCTTCAGGGTAGGAAGGGTTTATTATGATGTGGGGTGGGGTTTTACGATTACGAACGCTCGCCGGCTCACAGCTCTCCAAAGTGACAACGATGGGAGCGCAACGTTAGTAGGAGTAGACTTGAGCTTTTCATCGCATCTTTGGGACTATAATGCGCAACATTGGTTTTTTAGTCGATGAGTCACACCCGCCTTATTTCGTGTCGCGTACTTTATAACTTATTGCTACGTTGGTGAAAAGTGTTCGAAAAGGGCTCATTTCGAAGAAAATGTAATGCTCTTCAACTTATTCTTTGTGAACTATCATGAGAAACTGATGGTGAAGTCGTTAAAACCAAAAGAGACACAAAATGCTGAAAATTACGTTTTTAAACCAAATTTTCCTATATTAGTTGGAAACTATTAGAAATAACGAGATGTTCCCAGGGAAAAAGTTTTTGCTAATTTTTTCAGCTGTATATTTCAAAAAGAAGTCCTGGCACTACGATGTGTGGGGTCCGACATTATTATCAGGAAAACCGAAAGAAGTGACCTTCCCGGTGGTCTCCAACAGAGCCCGGTCACATCGGACGTCCGGGGACTTTTAGTATGTTTACCTCCCAACTACTTATAATTATGTACATAATGAAGTTTGAGTGGGTGATCGTATGAAATGCGATGTTCTGTAAAGGAATTTTTAGTACGGAGGATCATTCGTCAACTGAATTACCAAAATAAAGGTGAACAAATTGAAATTGATAAAAGAAACGTCAGTTGTGTTGCCAACATTACAACACAAAATAGTCGAGCATGAAATATAGCACATCACTATTGCTGTTCGCAGACCAACTATTAGGAGAATTAGTTTTTAGTGACAAGAGTGTGATGATTGTTTTCGGACTTGTGTAGAGGGAATGACTCGAGAAATGGTAACAGTCGAAGAGAATTACCTTTTTTCGCCCGGATGTCGTCCACTCGCAAAAATAAACCAAAATTTAGAGGAAAAAAATCATGCACAAACCGAACAGTTTCCACATTCCACGATTCCACTGGGCTCCATCTGATACGATTCCGTCGACACGGAATCCCGAATTTTCGACATGCACGATGGCCTCCAACCGCAGTTGGTACAGAGTGAGGCTATTTTCACACGACTTTGTTAGAAAAGCCCCGATTGATTGGAACCACTTGCCGAGGAAAGGTTGAAAAATCAAAAAAAACATGCATGGTCCCCTTTAGCACATTTTTGGCCTTCTGGGGTGTAGTTACCTATGTCGACGAACCCAGTTACTTTTAGGCTTTCTTTCGAGAAACTCAATTTTTGGCTAAGTTTCATTTCGTCTACGAGTAGTACTCCTGCCCAAGATTTTACAATGCAATGGTCAATTAAAAAAGTCATCATCTTCGTAGCAAGAGTTATATAGTTAAAAAATAACGTACCTCTCTTTTCCCAATCTTCCATGAGCTCGGCTTTCCTTCTCATTATCTTAAATACATTGGACTGAAACCCATACGCTGGTTTCATTTTCTTCATGTATCGGTAAAGCGTTGTGGGTGACGGCAGGCTAAGAATTGTGTGCCTTCGAATGTAGCTGTACGCCGACGAACTTTTTATTTTAAGCAGGAGACATAGAAAGACCCAAGCACGCGTGTAACGGGTTCCGTTCGCCTTTCTCTGTAGCATTTGGAGTGACGCGTTCACTGCTTCCCTTTGGCTTTCAGGGAGATTTTTCAATTGGTCTTGAACCACGCTTTCACTCTTCGATACACATTCATCCCGAAGTTTCGTCACTAATGACGAAATTGACTCAATCTGTAAAAGAAAAATGAAGTTAATATTGTTATTTGATTTTCATTTCTTCTTGCAGCCACCATCGTCCATCCCAATTTCTGCCACCACTCATTGGTATTTTAAAGTGTTAGTAACTTTTGAAACATGGTAAGAAAAACATAAAAATTATCTCTCTGGGGAATACAAGGTTAATGGTTCTGACAAAACGTCCTGTAGTGGAATGGATAATGGATGGTTGGTTTTGACATGAAAGACGACACAACGTATGGTATTGGTCATTACGACATGATTAACACATGCTAACGACGAGAAAACCTTGGTGTTTAGTCGCTTCAGTTTAGGATTCTTGTACATTATAGTGCGACGGATTTTTTCAGGGATCTTTTGTGTGTCATTTGTCTTACAAAGTGCTTTTTAGTGCATTTCATTCTGAAAAATGCACTATTGGTCTCGTCGTGATGGTGGCAAACATGGGTCATGTCATGTTTTTTTCACGTTTCAGAACCTCTAGAACACGAATTCAGTGGTCTCCGGAATTCATATATATATATTTCTTTATATATTTATATATATTCATATATTTATATATTTATATATTTATATATTTATAATATTATGGCCGTTTTCTTGTTAGCACGATAACTCTCGAAGAAATTAGTTTAGCGGAACGCGCTTTGGCAAAAAAATCAGTAGTGATAAGACACCGGTCGGTATTGCATTTGGGCCAAATCGGTCAAGGTGGAGGGGGGGAAAATCGGGCTTGAAGTCGTCAAAAAATCACTAAAAATCACCAGTTGATTCTAGAAGCATCATATTCGGTACGTATACTCCATGTTAGACTAGCCTTTGATTCCCATTTTAATTTTTTGAAAAAGTCATGGGGGAGGGGGTGGTGCCCCCGGGGTGGAAGTAAGTGTGTGGTCTTGTTAGCACGATAACTCTCGTAGAAATTAATTTAGCAGAACGCGCTTTATCTAAAAAATCAGTAGTCATAAGATCCCGGTCGGTATTGCATTTGGGCCAAATCGGTCAAGGTGGAGGGGGGAAAATAGGGGTTGAAATGGTAAAAAAATCACTAAAAATCACCAGTTCATTCTAGAAGCATCATATTCGGTACGTATACTCAATGTTAGACTAGCCTTTGATTCCCATTTTAATTTTTTGAAAAAGTCGAGGGGGAGGGGGTGGTGCCCCCAGGGTGGAAGTAAGTGTGTGGTCTTGTTAGCACGATAACTCTCGTAGAAATTAATTTAGCAGAACGCGCTTTATCTAAAAAATCAGTAGTCATAAGATCCCGGTCGGTATTGCATTTGGGCCAAATCGGTCAAGGTGGAGGGGGGAAAATAGGGGTTGAAATGGTAAAAAAATCACTAAAAATCACCAGTTGATTCTAGAAGCATCATATTCGGTACGTGTACTCCATGTTAGACTAGCCTTTGATTCCCATTTTAATTTTTTGAAAAAGTCAAGGGGGAGGGGGTGGTGCCCCCGGGGTGGAAGTAAGTGTGTGGTCTTGTTAGCACGATAACTCTCGTAGAAATTAATTTAGCAGAACGCGCTTTATCTAAAAAATCAGTAGTCATAAGATCCCGGTCGGTATTGCATTTGGGCCAAATCGGTGAAGGAGGTGGGGGGGAAAATACGGCTTGAAATAATCAAAAAATCACTACAAGTCACCAGTTGATTCTAGAAGCATCATATTCAGTACGTATACTCCATGTTAAAGTAGCCTTTGATTCCAATTTTAATTTTTTGAAAAAGTCGAGGGGGAGGGGGTGATGTCCCCGGGGTGGAAGTAAGTGTGAGGCCTTGTTAGCACGATAACTATCGTAGAAATTAATTTAGCGGAACGCGCTTTGGCACAAAAATCAGTAGTCATAAGGCCCCGGTCGGTATTGCATTTGGGCCAAATCGGTCAAGGTGGAGGGGGGAAAATGGGGGTTGAAATGGTAAAAAAATCACTACAAATCACCAGTTGATTCCAGAAGCATTATATTCGGTATTATGATTCCATTTTGAAATAGCCTTTGATTCCCATTAAGTTCAGCTTAAACAAACCTGGCAGCAAACAGTACGAGGGAGGGTCAAACATAAACGAAACAAATCATGGTCTCAACATTACTACTTCTGGGACGGCTTAGGGTATCCGTATACAAAATGAAATGCACTCTTTCCGACCGCCAGCTGCCGGAGCGAAATTTTTTTTACATATTGAACACTGGTCTCCGCTTCTATACACGAATCCTCTGCATTTTTTAATTGTCCTAAATCGTCCAATGCCAAATGATATAATTATAAGCGGATTGCAAATGGTGAAAAATAGGAAAAATTAGTTTTCAAGTTATGGGCAAAATCTTGTTCATTTAAGCCTGTCCACTTACCGATAGACTGTCGCCCGCCCTTGAGTTTAGCCGAATGTGCATTTCCTTTGCCCCTTCTACTCAAAAGTTTGTTCGGGGAAAAACTGCGTAGGGTAGGCTGGGCACCTTGGGTCTAGGTGAGGGCAGGTTACAAGGGGCCAAGACTGCTGTACTTACATATATACGCTTTTGGGATGCACCGTGAATCAACCTTAAACGGGCATTACCGAAAATTCCAACGCTTCCTAGCAAGAAGAAGTTTGAAAAAACTTACTATTGGTATTTTGAAGAGAGGGGTGCTGCTTTTTTTTTTTTTTTTTTTTTTTTTTGGGAGGGAGGTGGAAATGCATTTACGCACGATGTGCCGGGCTCCTGCCTGGCGACAGACTACCGGCTAAAACCACCCCCCTTTCTTGGCCCAGCTGCGCAGGCTATCGGCCATTTTACAATTGTTCCACACTACTTCTTCTTATATCCAGTTCAGTTCTTCTCTCTCAAGTCTTCCTAAATTAACCCAATTGCGCCAATATTGGTCAGATAAGTAATCACGCTCTTTGTTTGCTGGTTTTCCTCTCCTAACATTTCCCTCATACTTCCTTTCACCTTTGCTCTCCTTCGTTCT
Organism: Corythucha ciliata; assembly: GCA_038030265.1. Lineage (NCBI taxonomy): Eukaryota > Metazoa > Arthropoda > Insecta > Hemiptera > Tingidae > Corythucha > Corythucha ciliata. The sequence goes on along the minus strand of CM075940.1, from coordinate 1,545,345 downwards.
TCAGCTAGATTCGGACAATCTAGAAGCAGATGTTGTACGCTTAGTGTCTCCCCGCAAAGGGGGCATCTTGGTGGCCTTCTTCCCAGGAACATGTAGCTGTGGGTGAGCCGTGTATGCCCACATTTAAGCCTATTAATCGTCACGCATTCCTTCCTACAGAGGTGCGTACTTAGCTTTAACGTGTCGAACTGTGCCTTAGGTTTCACAGTGTTCAATTTGCTTCCTTTATTTGTCCATTCCGTCTCCCACGTTTCCCACACCGCCTCCTTTACCCTCTTTATGTTAGCGGTCAGTTCTACGGCGTCTAGGGTTGCTATTTGTACATTGTTTGCCATCATGCATTCCTCAGCTCGTACTCTGCACGGTCTTTGTCTACTTGATTGGTACCTGTAGATGTTATCTAGGGATGCTATTTGTACATTGTTTGCCATCATGCATTCCTCAGCTCGTACTCTATACGGTCTTTGTCTACTTGATTGGTACCTGTAGATGTTATCCACCCCACACGAATCCTGTAGACAACCCGTGAGGAAGTGATCTTCCATACTGTTTATTTTAATCCATTGAATGATCATAGCCTGGTGCTGCTTTTATTTTCCTCCTTCAACAATTTTCTGTTTTTATGGTACTCAGTTGTACACTGAGGGACACAGCATGTCATATTTCTATGAAATACAGAAACGTAATGAATATAATGAGTAATAATAGCGAAAATAACAAAATTAAACCAACTTACCCTAATTTTCACACCGTAAGGATTACATTAATAGACACGCTATCAGAGGGAGCGACCTCTGGTGCGAACAAAATGCGGAACTTTCCTTGAAACCGCTGTTTTGTACAATGATAAGAGAAGAGTGAAGCAACTTGGTATCTATACAACTTTGATAGAGACCCTCCTGATAAATGTGAGAATAATCCTTGTGAAGCTGACATCGAGGCGGTTCAGGAAGGAGAGTTTGAGGAAGTTACGAAGAACAAGGGGAAGAGAAAAAATAAAAGTAGATGAGGCTAGTGGTAAGCACTAAATCCTCAATTATTAATTGCTTTTATGTTTGGTTTACTTGAAGAAATTAATGAAATTCTTCCGGATTGTAAAATAGCTTGTAACTTTCAGGCACTGGAATTTAGTGATTTCAATGTGCTGTGCTTAAACATCCGGAGCATAAAGAAGCACTTTGATGACCTCAAGACTTATTTGGCAACCACTGAAAAACAATTTTAAGTCATTGTACTTACTGAAACGTGGCTATCTGAAAACATTAGCTTTTACTTGCAGCGCTATATTACGATTAGTTCCTTCGGTCACATAAATAGGGCGGATGGTATTACACTGTTTGAGCACGATTGCGTCAAACCTTCCTATGCATCTTACAATATAGTCGACCATTGTCACTCAGTATTCGTAGAATTAGTAATTAACAATGACTGCATTCAACTTTTATCGATATACCGGTCTCCTAATGGTGAAATGGAACCCTTCTTATCCAGCTTGGGAAATTATCTGTCCGGAGTTAGTAATGGAAACAAAAAATGCATTCTATGTGGAGACCTGAACATTGACATCCTTAATTAAGATACCCATTCCTGTAATTACTTGAATTTATGTGCTCAATTCGAGTTTGAACACCATATAAATCGAGTTACTAGGGTAAAGGATTATTCTGGTACATGTATTGATCACATTGCGTCTAATTTTTCGAATGGGCATAAAACTGAATGGGTAATTCAAAGTGACATTACTGACCATTTTGCGGTTGGATTGACTTCAGACTGTGAAGAGAAATTGGCGAAAGGAAATGCCCACATCGACAACAGGGATATTTCAACGAGCATTAAGACTACGATTGACTTCGATCGACTGAACTTTGAGCTGAGGCAGTATTCTTGGTTGGAGGACTCTGAAATTATCCAAAATGATACAAGCAAGGCGTTTGTGTCATTTTTGGAAAGGCTAGATGCCATGGTACAAAACGCCTCATCATCAATTGCTGAAAATCCTCCTAAGAAAAAAAAAATTAGAGACTGGATGACCAAAGGACTGATCATATCAATCAGGAAACGAGAGAAATTATTTGTTAAACTGAAGAAGCTTCCATTTGACACAGAACTAAAAGAAGAATACGTCAACTATAGGAATAAGCTTGATAGGCTAATCTTATATACTTACTTTAAGATAACTAAAATTAGTTACTACAGTAGAATCCCGGTTTTTCGTAATCCCGATAAAATGAAAATCCCGATAATTCGAACTATACGGCTGGTCCCTTGAAGAAATCGCGGTAATTCGTAAGAAACCCATGCATTTCGGTCCCCTCGTTAAATCGTAACGAATTTTCAAGTGCGAGTCCCGATAAATCGTAGTTTGAGTTCCCAAACGTCTTATAATTCTTAATGGGGTCGACTACAGCAGAAATCCCTACACAACATCTATCAAGCCATCAAAGATGTTTATTTTGATTACCTCTGCAGTTTTCTTTCAATAGACGACGTAGTCCTTTTTCGCTTCTTTTTCATTCTGTTTTTTAAGTTCAGACAGTTCAGTGGTCGGGCCGGGTGTATTGTCAGTTTTTGCGAACAAAATGAGTTCAAAACGTTCGGTTTAGGAAATCCTGGAGGCTGTAGCCGGCGGGGAAATGAAGAGGGATGTTGCGACGCGTTTTGGGATTTCTCCATCGACTTTAACATCAATTTTAAAAAAGAAAGATGTCATCATGTCGTCATCCAATGCTTCTCGCCTACGCCAAAAACCCGGGGAATTTCCCCAACTTGAACAATGTCTGATTTCGTGGTTTTCTCAGTGTCGATGATGACTTCGTTCATTTCGACGACGATACTGCCGTTGCTGGTCCTCTGACAGACGAGGAAATTTTGGCTTCAGTTAATGAGCAAGATGACGAACCCGATGAGGACCATAAGATGAACCCTTACCGAAAGTATCACCGAAAGAGGCTAAGGCGTGCTTAGACACTCTACGAGGATTCATGCTTCAATGTGAAGTTGATGACGACGCCTTTTCTGCTATTGTGAAACTTGAAAATATAATAGATAGAATTCAAGAAAATTCTCTTGTTCAAAAGAAAATAACTGATTTTGTTCACTAATTGTTCTTTTTAACTTTTTCACTAGTAAACTTATTTGAATAAAAAAAACTCTCGATAAATCGTAATTTCATTTTTTCATCCCCATAATTCGTAGTCCCGGCAATTCGTAAATCCCGGTAATTCGAAATATTGGAAGGGTCCCTTGACGGTACGAATTATCGGGATTCTACTGTATAAGGAACGGATGGCTGAAAAGCAAGGGGTCTCATGATTCGTTCGGGGACCAATCGGCTAGGACTCTTGGATTGGGTGGAATATTTGCAAGGGGACAATGACATAAAAACAAATGTATGAACTCTGATGATGTGTTTCCGCCACAACTTGAACTTTCCGAAAGATTAGTACAATTTCCGCAGTGAACTCCGGCATATGGGCCCCTCTCGTATTGAGGACAGGTTTTTTCGGTGTGGCTTATAATGGACATAAACTTTTTTTTACAGTAATAGCAGCTGTAAACCATGATTTTTAAAAAATTAACGGACGTGTATACGAAACGAAACAAAATGAAACTTCTTAAAAACAAAGTGACATTGATAATCAAAATTTCTAGAAAAAATGTAAAATGTAAAAATCGCGGCACAAATTTAAAAAATAATTCAATTTAATATTGTTTCTCATCAATCATCCACAGTTTCATCAGCTTTTTTTGATGTTGAAAGGAAGACAAGAGACTCACCACGCGATTTATGAAACTTTCCCCCACGAGTTTTAGGACCAAAACGCGTACTATCTCGGTTTCTATACAAACTGATGGACTGAGTGCGAGATAGAGTCGAGTTTGAGGAGGAAGAAGTTGCTGCTTCATGAACCAGAATTGCGGAGACTTCGACCTCAGACAGAGAGGCTCAGACGTCGGACTCAGGGGTTCGAACTTCAAGCATAGGGGTTTTACATTCAAGAAGAGAAGGTTGATTTTCCGGCAGATAATTTTCGTCTTGAGGGACCTCGTCAATTAATATCTGGGGTTGTTGTTGAGGAACCTTTTCATTGACCAAAGTGACAAAGTTTTCCAACAATATTTCAGGAAAAGTATCGGTCTCGTGCGTCGTCTCTGCCTCTTCTTCAATTGAGTAGTTTTTGTCTGGAAGTATTTGATCAGTAATTGTGGCTAATATTTCGCTCTCGGGGAGTGAACCTGTACATTTACTATCTTCTAAGGAAGCCTGTTTTGCCTCAACGTTAAATTGCTCTAAATTTTTAAACAGCTTTGCAGCTGGATTGGCACCGAAACCCGCGAAATTAATTGGTATGTCGAAAAATAATTGAATTGTGTTCCACGTAGGAGCACATTCTTTCAAATATTCCAGGTGATACACGAAAAACGATTTGAAGCAAAACGCAACGGCTGAAATAATGTTATCGATGGTTGTTATGTCGTCATCACATATTCAGATATTCTTATGTGACAGATGTCAATGCTGAGGGTTGTTGGGTCGCCGATGACCTGGCTGAACGACAAAGGCTTTTTCGAGACGAAGTTTATCGTGGTAGGTCGCAATCTCATCGTGGGTTCGTACCCAATGAATGAAAAAACTTGCTGATGTTGCTCGGCTGACTCGAGTGAGTTTTCCTTTGGGCTTCGATGAGGCCCCTCCTTGGGCGGCAGCGAAAGGGAGAAGATGTAAGGCAATTGCTGCCTTCCGTTCGGTATCTGTGGAAGATGGGGGACATGCCCATTTTAATAACGAATGCTACAAGCATAGAAGATAATGTGATAAATAATAAGTAATAAAAAAAATAATAAATAAATTTGAGAAGATAGTGTAAGAGATACGTTACAGTAAAGTAGTAGTTAAGATTACAATAAATAAGTTAGAGCGTCTGACCCACACTTACCATCTTCTCCGACGGAACCGACCCCTCTGCGACACTTCTGATGTCCCTAACACAATAGAACACCTGTATTGCCCACTATACAGTGTAGCCAGAACCTCTTCTAACCTTCCTACGAACCTTCCCGAGGCCCTCAGCCCCACTAATGTACAACTAATCCTAACCTTTTTGAGAACCACCGAACTGTACCACCGTGTTTAACATTGACTTAACAAACCTTCAACCTTTAACTTCTCTATAGTCAAAATTTGTACTTGAACGTCCAACTCGTGAAAACATTCGAACATTACCTTATACAGGGTGTTTGGTAAGTCGACGGCAATAATGCAGGGGGTTTTTCTAGGTCCAAAATGGACCAAAAAAGTCCATATAAACATAGGTCCGATTTCCAACCTTTTTCGAGATAATCGATATTTTAGTAGTTTTAGCCATAACGTTGGTTTTATTGGATTCAGCGCTTATAAGTCGAGAACAGTTACACGTACATTAAATCTGAGGGCACTACCGAAAAGAGCAGACATTTTTTAGTGGGAATTGATTCAGTTATCCCCGAAAGTAGTCGCACTTTTCCAGTGACCAGTCAGATTGTGGAGATTTGTACCGATTTTAGGCAGTTTAGCCGTAACTTGAATGCATGATAGAGAATCTTGAAATGCTATAAACACCCTGTATACTTGTCTGCATTACTATAACTCTAGGACGGGCCAATGACCTAAGCAGTCGACGCCCAGGGGGGGGGGGGGTTAGCCGGTTCGGCAGGAGTCCGGCACTCTGTGCGTAAAGGCATTTCCAACTCCCTGCCCCCCCCCCCCAAATGAAAAATAAGACTCAGTACCTTGGTTGATCAAACTATAGGCACAACATTGGATTGTTTTACTGACCTCGTAAATGGCTAATGACCACAGCAGTCGATGCCACAAAAAAATTATTAAAAATAATAATAATAACTTATAAGAGTGTTTTTGTCCACATTTGAAGTCTATACCATTTTTATGTACAAACCAGAATCGAAGATTCCGTTTAGAACACGTTTCACATACCACAGTTCGTTTACAGACAGGGTGCTTGGTTGATCGAAAAGAAGAGCTCTTTTCAACTGATTACCAGTCACCCTGTATACGTTGTGCATTACAGACGTTTTTATTTTCATGCTCTTCGTACAGAAAATATCCCACTTTTAATCGAGGCCTCTTCCGAGCCTGAAGAGATAGAATATTGTCTGAAAGGAAGAAGATTGGTGGACATAAAGTCCATTCTCGATCAGTTAATAAAACATTCAGAACACGGGGTGATGTCATGTGGACTCCAGCATTTCGTTGTCGCTGGAGAAAAAATGTCTGGCTTGCGATCGGAAATTAAGATAAAGTGCAGGTAAATTTCGTAGACCCCATTACCGTAGCGACAATATTGACATGGTAATGCTTCTACAACCCACAGCATATAGGATGTGCAATCACACCTACACCTTGAATACGGACAAGGATAACGAAGACAGAATGGACGCCATTCTCGCCAAGACATCCGGTGCATTTGCATCAGGATTGGGCTTCTCAGCCGTAAAGGAAGTATTCGCCGCAACAGACATTCCATTCATGACGTACCACAAGTTTTCGGAGCGTGAAAAAACTTTGTCAGCTGGTGAGTTTGATTATTTATAGCTTTATTTGCTTATAGGCTGCTTTAGACGTTCCAATAGCTTATAGGGACCGGACACGGCAACGTTGCCGTAGAAATCCCCCCCGGTCTAATAAAACCATATGTGGCATCCAAGAATCTACCAATTATGTTCGATAAAACTTGGATGCCAAAGAAAAGGTGTCCGTTCTCTATATAGTCTGTCCACTTATTGATTGACTCTCGAACGAGTTGATAGTTCGATTTGTTCACTCCCACCAAAACTTTTGAAGAACTCAACAACAAAATTTTTACTACGGGAACTCATTTCTTCTAAAATTATTTCCGGTGCGTTATTTTTAGGAGAAGGGTAAAGGGGAAGCTCATTTCAATAACTTCAAGGGAGGGCGAGAGTCCATCCCTAAGTGGACAGACTATATAGCATTGTACTCTTGAATACGCGCTTATTGGAACACTTAGCCTGCATCATATGTACACGTTTTAATGAATTGAAACATTCATGCTGACGGCCATATATTTACGATTTATCGTTGGGAGTAAAGAAGAAATTGTAACAATAATTCGTGCAATATCCCAGTGACACGCAAAGACAAATCGTTCAAATTTCATCATGACGATACATTTTTCCAATAATTTTGTCTCTCAAAGTTTTCAATTTTCCACGAAACAAATTTCAACCAGAATTGAATTAGCCACGGTTCAATACTAAAAATAATTATGATCTATCGACATGATACAAGCCATTCAAGAGTCCATATTATGTTGACACACAATACCATACCAACATTGCCTATTTCACTTTTCAGCTGTATCACGTTCTGCAGCTATTGAAATGGAGGCTGCAGCCTTGGAGGAGGCTCGATTTGCAAAAGAAAGCGGCGTCATAGATAAAGACGGTGTGCCGTTGATCGCAGTGGTGGCCGACGGCACTTGCATGGGCTAAACGGTCGTACAAAAACAAATATGACTCATTATCTGGCGCTGTAAATTTAACAACTACATATATACATTGTTATGAAATAACAAAAACGAGGAAGTTTCATAGGTCGGGAATTGCGGATAGATTTATTTCTTCCTGGTTATTTAGACTAAAATAGATTATATATGTTATTCCGTTCCTCTAAAAATCATTCGTAGAAATCGCCTATCCTGTTGAGTAGTACCTAATTAGGGGTGCTTTAATTTGGGCATTCTCTTATTGACCTTCATTCATTTAACTGTTGTTGGCTCTTGAATTTCGAATTTTGCAAACTATAGGTTTTCAATGGTTCAAATAATTTGTTGTTGTTGTTGTTTTGTTGTTGATGCGTTGATCGGTAACAAGGTGATTACAACGTCCCTGGGGTATTCTGGCCATTTAATTTTTTAAACAGAACACCAACTTCATTCTTCATTTGTTAATTTTGTATAGCAGTCAGAATATTCCAGAGACGTTGAGCTCACGTTATCCTTATCTCCTTGGGTTGGCAACGGTTGATTTTATTTTCCACTAAGCCCTGTTCACACGATACCACGATTTCACGAAAAAATTACCGGTTTTTTTTTTTTTAGAAAATGTGAAACTTCCTTATCACTTTTGTTGTTTCGTAATACATATTTCATTTAGACAATGGTCATGTACAAGGGAATTCTAGCAATCATGAGTGAAACTTATAAACGTTGCAGGTGTTTTGAGCATAGCTAATGTTTGTCAAATTTCTGGAGGCAAAAAAAATGGTTAATCCACTAGTTTTTCCAATACTCACGTACAGGTCATAACCATCTGAAATTGTGGGCCTCCTACTTCATTAGAAACGTGACAAACAATAATAGATTAATTTTGAGATGATATTCTGTTGCTGTCCTATATGTGACGGCCGTTAATCCAGGTTACTCATAAGAAGAACTTGTAAAGAAAAAAATTGGGGATCAACCAAGTAATTTAATAAATATGGTCCAGTCTCCGTTTAGACCTCACATACTGGGCCACTCCCAATTTGTCTATCTTGAATAATGTCCGTCATAATGAAGGTCTCGATGGGATTCAATCTTGAAATTATTCTATTGGCCTTGCATAGAATACGTCGGCAATTGAAAAATGCTTGATTTCCTAGCATGCTCTTGGACTAATTATTCATCGAAAAGAATCACTTGATACGTCATTACGATTCGTATTTAGGCAGTAATCGTGGGATACCGTATAAAAAAGGAACTATTTGTTGGCATCAAAAATCGTTTCTGCCTCGTCTGCTCTCGAGCTGAAAGGCAAGGGAACTCTCCAACTGATCACACGAGTTTTAAGAATTAGTCTGGTAGTGCCAGTGCCAATGGAATCGGCATTGAGCGGAGGGTGGAGGGGGGCAATCCCCTTTACCGATGTCCATTGATGAGACGCCACAAGAAAAAGGGAGTGAAAGTCTATCACAAGAAGACAGCAACTCTGGCGTGAATAATTCCGTTCTTCAATCAAAGACCGACGGTAAACAAAGCACTGAAGAATATTTCAAACGTTTATCGAGAAACAGATATAAAGAAGACAAAGGTCCCTACATAGTTTTTGTGGAAGGTATAGAAGGATCCCTCGGAAAAATACATCCCATGACTTTCGGTAAATGGATTTACTCTACAAAAGAAGAGTTTGTTACCAAAATTACCAATGTATGAGGTGAAAGAATGTCCAACCAGGCTTCTTAACAAGGTGTTTTTTATTTAAGCCGACGTTTCGCCTTGACTAGGCATGTTTCACGGCAAGTTCTACAAAGAAATCACAGTGATCACTGTGATACGCCGCAAGAATTTTATTGTTTTGTATGTATTCATGAGATTGTGTTGGAGATGTATTGGATGTGAGCGCTAACACCTGATTTCTTTGTAGAACTTGCCGTGAAACATGCCTAGTCAAGGCGAAACGTCGGCTTAAATAAAAAACACCTTGTTAAGAAGCCTGGTTGGACATTCTTTCACCTCATCAATGAGTTAACGGCTTCATCTCATAAAATATGGAAAATTACCAATGTAGTTACCACGGGAATAAATAGAATTAAAATAGAATGCACTAATCCATCCAGTGCTAATAAACTCGTTGAGAGTAACTTCCTATTCTAGTCAGATTCTCAAACAGAAATGACCGCCCTGTTACTCATTGTAGTGTAAAAGTCCATTCCTCCAACTGTGATAGTTGGAGTAGTCGTTCTCCGCGGATGTTTCGGATCTCGAAGTATTCAGCCCCGAGGGCAGGTTGGTGTAGGTAACGGGCTACCTCCCTCCGTACCTCAAATCCCTGTCTTTTCTTCAAATCCGGGGGGTGGGGGGGGAAGAAAATACCGCCGGAGTCACGTGGGTAAATGTGGGCGGGGAGGATTGCAGTAGGGCCAGCGGGGAGGAAATATACTGCGTGGAGTTTGAGTAAACCAGCAGGGGGGCGGGCGCCCACGTAAATTTCGACAGCGGCTTCTGGGATGAAGGCGGCTAACTGACGTTTGCACGCTTTGTCGCGTCTACGTACATCCCGTTCTTTTTGAACGGGAAGGTCATTTCTGTTTCAGAATCTGACTAGAATAGATTTATTTGGGTTTAAAGCTAAATAATTAGAGTCAAGCCAACACTTGATCATTACAATATCATTTCGTACGCTACTCATAACTTCATTAAAATTAGCACCACTGAACAAAAAAAACAGTATCATCCGCAAAACAAAACGGTTTGGCATCGACATTGACAGTAAATATATTATAAAGTCAGTTTTTTTCTTTTCTTAAAGGTGGTTGTAAATACGCAGTGGCCATCGTGACATGGCTGCACCGGCGATCCAGTGAGCCGTCTCCAACTGAGACGGTTTCGTATTGGAAGAAACCAACGCTTTCGAACATTCCTGATAAAGTCATGACAACTTATGAGTTATCAATTGCTTCATCATCGCAAGCCAAATGGCGCAGGATATTAGCTCAGAAAAGCAGGAAGAATTTCTGGAAATGTTAAAAAATCGGGCAGAAGGGTCATCTCTCGCCATGTCATATTTGGCGCCGAAAAATGAGGCTATCCCACGGACACTCAGCATCTTCCACTGCATGTTGAGTTCTAACAAAATAATTAGTCCCGAATATGTCACATTTGATACCTTTATTGCCCAAATGAAAACATTGTTTTACCCCGAAGTTCGAAAAATTACTCAAAGAAACAGAGCCTCAATCTAAGTGTAGGCTATGGTACGAGATCAGGTAACAAAGTATAACAATGAAATGGAATCCATTCTTTTCTAGCTGTTGGGTCTTCAGGCATCCTCAAAAATATTTTTTCACTAAATTTCTCTGTGGTGGACTCGCAGTGTGGCACAACACAATACGTACTCACAAGCCATGACCAGATGGAAGAAGACTGATACTAAAGTGAGCTGAACGCTCGCAGGGCTAGAGGTACTCAGAGAAGTGCATGTCATGTGACGTCACCCAATACCTCCCGCGTTAGCTTTGCGCGTGACCCTGAACTGAGGAATGTTCCAAAACTTGTCTCTTCCTCAAACACCAATCCTTCAGTGAGCCAGTCAGTAGTTCAATTTCTAGTTGATTATGACCAAAAACTAATAGTCAAGTGACAGAAAATATGAATTCCCAAATTGATCGAAAGTTATCCAGTTGTCAAAGTTAGATGATGCAAAGAGCTCTCTTCAATCAATATTGTCGACCGTAGAAAATACATTTGATCCGAATACAAGCGTTTGAAATATTTTTCAAACTTAGAGACTTATAATTCACTTTCACCTATAGAAGTAACCGTTGGCTCTAGGGTTGATACCAAGCGCAGTGGAAGTTCTGTATCACTCAATCCTCGGGTGTCGAGTGTGCAGGTCATTCCTTTAAGAATGGTATGTATTGCAGAAGTTCTATTCAATTAAACCCGTTTAGCTAGCTACCCAAAATTACATGCAACAGCTAAATCAAATCAACGAAGGGAGCGAAGCGCGGCCGTCGTGTTTGGAAAATATTACCCAATGTTCCAATTGGATTTTTAAAAATGCACAGGTTCCCAATGAAAATAATTGTTTTGTGACAGCGGCTACCCCGTCACAAAAGACCATCCTTGGCCAGAAAATATTCGTATTTATTTTTTCTCTCCACTTAAGGTAATTTAAGTGTATTGTTTGTTTAAGGATCTCCTGATTTTTAAGAAAGGGGAAATGGCAAGGATTTATCCATAAATCCCAAGACGAAAATTTGTTCCTTACACTTTATCGCCGACCAAATAGAAACATATTATGAGGTCTTCATAAATAATGTGAAACATCGAATAACTCGTGGAAGGGCGCAATTAAAACCAGGGGCAGTTCTTCGCATTTTTCCGAATTGTCCTAATTATCTCACCAAGGCTATTACGAAGAGGCTGCCATCCAAGGAATCCCGACAAAGCAACAATAAGGGCACAAATAATAACATGGTCATGGAAAGCGGCATTGGTGTTTCGTGCAGGCGTAGATCATGTAATAGGTACTTATTACTACCATGTGATAATATGAATAATTTCGAACCTCGTTATTGCACGGGCCTATCTCATATTTACCAAATTGTGCTAATCACGAAGGAAAAGGCCGATCACGACAAGGGCATATGCTATTCGGCCAGGCGATCATTGGGAGACGAAATTACCACGAATGCCTCGTGGAAAGGAGCAATTAAACCTGGGGCAACCCCCTAGAACTACTCTAATTACCTAACAGATACTGTTACGGAGAAGCTGTCATCCGATGAATCATGACAAAGCATCACTACGGGCACAAACAATAATTTGGTCACGGTAAGCTGAAGAATATTGGAGTTTTGCGCTGGCATAGATGCAGATCCTATAGTTACACACAGGTAGGTACTGACAATATCAGCCATTTATGTGGTCCTTTAGAGAGGGGAGGGCTTGTGATTGGCTGGTGAGCGTAACCTACACGAACGAAGCAGCGAATGTGAGATAACAAATCCATTTGATCCGCATATGGAGGGTGGACCGTGCATGGCGGCTGTCCTTAGCATGGCGAGTGTCTTAACATAGATCATAGTTACCGGTTAGTAGTGGTCCAGTAGTTAGTGCTTAGTCATCGTACTTAGTTGGTTGGTTAGTTAGTGGTCGTAGTTAGTTAGTTAGTTAGATCGTTGTTGGTTAGTTAGTTAGCATAGTCACTATCATGTGATAATGTGAATAATTTAGAATAAGAACACCTCGCTCAGATGACCAAAATATGCTCATCACGAATAAGAAACAGCCCGATGTCATGCTCGTGAATCCTGACAATTTGGCAAATGTTACTCTGCCAGGCGATCATTGGGGGCGACAGTTCTCCCAGCAAAAAGTGTTGTGTATTTGGAGTTGGGCCCTAACCTCTCTTTAATTGATTGGAGGATCGTTATCTACAATGATTCCTAGGGGGGGGGGGGGGACTCACCCACCTTTGAAACTTGGTTAGATGTTTCGAATTGGTGCAAATTATGCGCCAGAAAAACGATAGGGTTTTTGTAACAGCCATGAGCAATCTAGCGGCAAGAAAGATCCACTACCGATCGAGATATATTATCTCTTATAAAATCGAGAGAGGTAGTTGTAAATGACCCCAAAGATACAGTTTGCCTATTCATTCTGGATTCAAGTGTAGACAATTTTAGCATTGAAAGCATCAAAAACCATCCTGGGCAAATTTATACTAGTTTCGCCAAAGACCACATGTCAGGGAAGTTATCCGATAGGGGACGCTCAGTCTATGAAAGAAGCAAGTGAAACAGGTGGACTGCGTAGCCAAATATATTTTAAGCTAGGCGTCAAATATACGATTACTTTCAATATTGAGGTGGAAGATGGCCTGGTCAAGGCGGTGCTTGTAGCACTCTTGCGTACCTGACATTTTCAAAAGCCACGGAAGATGTGGAAATTGCGTGGACGGATTTTTAGCCTCCTACAATCGGCATGCTTCTTGTTCCGTACAGCTGGAGAAGAAATTCAGCTCTGAAACTTTTAATAAAAGAAAAACCGGATATCTCTCGTATTCATCCAATGTCCAATGGTAAAATTAGGTCGAGATAGAATCGTCGTCGAACTCAATCATTTTGCTTCTGCATATTCTCTCTTAGCTTTCCCTATGTTCCGGGGGAATTGACTTAAAATATTCCTTCCTAATCATCTAGTGCAGAGAAGAGGTATAGTAGAGGCAGGTAGAGGTAGGTGCAGAGGTAAGTAGTGGAGTTGACAAATATTTATCAGAGGAAGAATTAATTTAAAAAACGTCTGCTAATGGTGTAGCACAATGCTTCCTCAAGTAATATGTCTTCATTGAACATGGCCGGATCTATTTGGTGAGTGGGTTGGGGGGTTAGGAGGGGATTTTCTCTAAGAAACAAGGCCTGCTTTTCCAACGGCGGCTCAGTGATCTCAACCCGACTGCTACGATCGCCCTATTTAACCGGGTGCGACTTCTTTTTTAGGGGTTATCTGAAGTCTCGGGTCTTCAACAACCACGCTTGATGGACTCTTGAAGACATGAAGAACAACATTCGCGGGAAAATGACCAACACATCGTCAACATGTTGATGAGGGTGATGGAGAACAAGCGAAATCGGTTCGCTCATTGGATCGGCTGTGGAGGGCGTCACTTGTCGGATATAATTTTCAAGAGAGTGTGACCAAAAACTTATAAAGAACGTAGCGTGAAACGTTGAGCTTTGTGACTTTCTCGGAGTAATCGACAATTCGGGAAGATTAGCACACATCAAAAAACATTGCAGTGTGCAACAAACACTTTTTTTGTCGGTCGAAACTTTCTTACTAAAAATTCCTCGACGATTCTGAAAAAAACATTTGTCGAGAAAGCATTTGAATGTGTCATTAGGCTCGATGGGTTCGAATCTGAATTCTCAGCCACGATCCCCCTCGGTGGCTGTCCCGCATGAAAACGTTGGGTTCAGGGGATGGTGATTCAGAAGAGCCACCGACCCGAGCCTCTGGTCCTGGAGCTTCACTTTCAAGTTCTTCTCGTGTAGCCTCCAACGGCCACAAGAAATTCAGCTGTCTCTGCAGCCCATGACGCAGTACCTCAGAAAAAACTCCCGGTGTGTTGGTTTGGTGTGGGTATTCTTAATGACATCCTTCTAAATATAATGATTTTCAACCTTTTCGTGAAGGGTTGAAGCAACTACTCAAGTTTTTAGTCCCGGAGAACGTCATACCGTCAAGAAAAACCATCTCTGACACTTCAATACCTGCGGCGTACGACTGCGAGACAGCAGTGACTAACTTGAAGTTGAGTCTCTCTACCCGATTTTTTGAGGAATGAAACAAATCCAAAGAATTTCAAAATTCTACTTAAAAAGTGGCTCTTGTTTTTGTGTACCTAGTCTTGATGTGGTTAAGATGTTTTAATTGTTAGGTTATCACGGCATTAGTTTAATTTCAAAGAATTATTTACCTTCAGTGATGGCAACTCCCATAGCGTAGGCGTATGCCTCTGGGGGTGCCTAAAGCCCTTCTCACAATTTAAGCGTAATATTGAACTCTCACTCCTACGTGTCATAGCTATTATTAAGACAATTCAAATTATGTCATATTAAATACTTGTAATTATTATTAGTATGATTCATATTATTGTTACTTGTCTTTTCTTTTGTTGTTTTATTCTTGAAAGAGTTAGTACTTAGTAAGTAAAGAGAAGGGGGTCTTCTTCTTTAAAAAGTTGAGGTTATGGATTGAGCTACGATGTAGTTGCTGTCATCATTACCACAGATTGCTGCACTTCATGGCGGTGACGTCTCATTTCGTGGATTCAAACTTCGAGCACATCACCAATGGCCTGGATTGCTCCCATTGGGAAAGCCATACCGCACACAATCTGGCCAGTGAACTCAAAGTAGTGGTCCGGGAGAAGGGTATTGAAAACAAGGTGGTTCTCTGCGTCACAATGCGGCTAATATAAAAACCCCATAAAATAGGTTCTAAAGTGGAAGCATTTTGAATGTCTCGCCCTCACTCAAAACCTAGTGGCGAAGGGCGCTCTCGACGTCGTCGAAAACATTACAAAAGCAGTGCCAGCTCAACGAAAACTCTCAAGGACGTGCAAGTAGTCCAAGTAGGCCTTGTAATATATATTGTCCATCGAAATCGTATGGGCTACGTTACGGTGGCCGAATTGTGGCGGGTTGCAGTGGTTGGTGAGCTGATGGCGGTGGTGCTCGGGCGGTGTCCTCGGGATGGAGCTTGGAGGGTGTGTTGTCCGTCGATCCTGATCATATAACACCCTGTAATTAACAAATAAGATAAATTTCATGTTCTATCACACTATTGTATAAGCAAATAGCTCAAAATCCTAGTGTAAACAAGTACGGAGTGTTGTGACAATTGATAGCAAAAAAGAGACCGCCAGAATCAGAACAAAACATCAAAGTCCAAAACATAATCACCAAATTCGGCTGGAAACAGTGACGAGTCATACGAGCTATACCCAGCCTGTGGCAAAGTTGGATCCATTCTCCATTTCGATCGTCAAGACGTAACGTCTTGGAAGAAGTCACCGGGTATGAAGTTTTACGCCATCAACATCCAACGAGGTCGTAAGCAAGTTTAGTAACGCCAAGTTTCAAACAGTTCCAGTTCAGAGGTCCAATAAATAGCGTCACTATCGAAACTTCGACTGTTCGTCGACATCCGGACGAGACACGCCAGGATACTAACCTTTAAGAAGGCGTTTTCACAACGGTAAGCGTTTGTCGAAAAGATTTTTTGCAAAGACACAGAAAAACCAATACTTACCGCCTATACTTTGCGGACATCCTTCTTTTAAAGAGCTCGACCAACGTCTTTTACGTGTTCCGTATCCTGCGAAGAATCGACGCATTGGTACACGGTGGACTTCTGTCTTTTCGTTCAGTCTTGGTCGCTGAGGTGACCACACAAACACAATTAATTGCTTCACGATCGGTAAACCGTCTTCAACGTACGACGCTTCACAATCACCGAGGTGGGTCGTACAATTTTAGATTTAAGGCGCTCGATTATAATTGCCTCCGATTTCGCCACAACGGATTTTCTTCTTGCGGTTTCTATGGACCGCGGGTTATCAGAACTTTGCTATTCGCATCGCGCTTAGAACGATCATGAAACCTTCGCGTTTTTTCCGTTTCATAAACTTGAATATTTTCATTAATTTAAAAGATCTCGGGTTAAAACATACAGTATATTAGCGCTTAAAAAATACGCACTTTAAAATAATATTTCAGGCGTGCACGCATTTAAATTCAATTCCTAGGTTGTTTATCTTAATTATATTAATTAATTCGTTGAATAAACTGTTGTGTTATAACCTTTCCACATAACTTAGGTAACAACTCTAGAACCTTCCCTTAAAAACAACCCGAAACGTTTCATAAACAAAAGAGGGAGGAAAAAGAAATATTACAGCCTCGTCCCTAAAAAGGTCATTCAAGACGTCCCGACAAGGTGGAATTTCACCTATGACATGATCGACAGGTCAGTATAAGCCTAATATACAGTAAAAACATAACAAAACATCCTACCAAACACAGCATAAAAACATCATTACAATTTTGAAGTCCAATATTTCTATTTTTTAAATAGATCAATTCATCGTGTAAGATTCGTCGAGTTGGAGGATCCTCTACGCTACGAGCATCCATATCATTGCTGAAAAATACCTATTTTGACCTTTTAACACACAACCAATGAAAGCTGGCAGCTGAGGTGAGGTCCATTCTCAAACGCGCAGAGCTCATGCCCAAACCCATCGATCCAATTCAGGGATATTCTACCGAAACTCCCCAACACTCGTTTCCTCGGTGCAGTGTTCGGATCTCAAAAACCACGACTACTCGGGCAGGAGTCATCATCATTACTCGTGAGTCGGCTGGGGACAAGGCCGAACTCCTGGCATCCAATGCCCTTAACAGCTGCGGTGCTCAAAGCCACAAGTGTCTCGAGTTTACTTCCGTGGCTTCTTATTCCTGAAGTCCCGAGCACATGGACACCCGAGGATCTCACCGCTGTCATCGTCACCATTATGCCTCATGTAACCCCGAATAATTACGGGAGCCCTAAAGAGACATATATTTTGTAATCAACTATAAGAAAGTTTGCATTTAAACAATAGGGCCTAATTCTTAAGTTGAATCGTTTTGTTTTAAAAATAAGGGTAATCTTCTTTTTCTTTTAAACGAAAATATAACTAGTTTTTCATCCTTCTATCTCTCTCTCTCTCTCTTTCGACCTTTTTGATTTATAATTTATTACTTTTAAAGAATTAATTTGTGTTTCCAACTTCTTATTTTTTGAGATAAACCCAGTTCTCCTCCCCTCGTACATCCCCAAAAAGATAATAAAGAGGGTACAAACGTATCATACTCATGTATCGCTCGGGGATGACACTCCTCTGTTCCCGAAGAAAACTCCATCAACACCATCAGGCAGTGTTACCAAGGTCGTTCAGGTCACACCGGCTGCCCGCCATGCGATCATGACGGCTGGCAAACTTGAATTAGTCCCTTGGACCTATTAATAACCTCGCAAACTCATAGAAACCTCCAGGTCCTACAGATGCCACGGCTTCCACCACACGACAGCATTCTGCCCGCTGAGTAACGCATTTGTAGATGGTGCTCGCAGACCGGTCACGACTACAACAACTTCCCAAACCACCCCACCCACCGAGTTGTATTACTGTGAACTGTGTGCGAGAGAAAGTTCCTTATTCAAAACATCACGCCCGCGATCATCGTTGTTTGGCGGTCATTGCTGTCGCCCAACAAGCAGTGAGGCCTACCGAAAATGGGCACGGAAGCAAAACGCTGCGGAATCATTCGTTAAATTGAAAGATGCTTTTAATGGTGACTTTAGAGCTTCATCAACCCCTCGCCACTTTCCCATCAATTCTTCAAACGGACGCCTCCCACCAAAGAAGGACTCGGCGCCATCATTTACCAAGAAAATGACGGAAACAAAAGAATAATCTCATGTTCAAGTATTAAACTCCGCAGTCAAGAAAAAAAATAATTCCAATGAGCTGGAGGCCCTCGCCGTAGTATTGACATCTAAAAAATACCGTCCCCTCCTTGAAGATAAACAAATTATCTCATACGAACAAATAATCGGGCACCAGCATGGATGAATCAAGCCGCTGAAAACAAAACAAAAGTAGCAAGATGGTCCCTTCTGTTACAAGAACTTAATTCCCAGAAATAAAAAACAACTTCCTAACGGTCTTTCCCGCTACCCAGTATCCTCCGTACTCACAGACTCCCTATTGCAAGATTCCATAATCACTCCCTCCTTTAAATCAAACCACTTGTTACCCAATTCCCGAACCACTGAAACTAAATTCCACCACCATCAAAAATGTCCTTAACCAACTCGAAGGCGAAATCAAGCTGGGTCACAAACGGGATCCCGTCTATTCCACGCTAATCGATAACCCAGTTCCATCTTCAGCGACATCCTTTTCAAAAATCAAAAAATCCTTGTGCCCCCCCCCCCTCCTGCCATCCAGCTTTCCTAAAATCCTTTCATGAGGAAGAAAAACATCCTGGACGCGACGAAACGTTCCGAAAACTGCAACAGTTCTGCACTTGGCCCCTGACAATGGCGCTCGGTACGACGCGACGTACGTCCAACAATGTCTCCCGTGCTCCACGGGTAAAAGCGATCACCGTGAAAAACTCCGTTCAATCAAGCCTCGAGAGCCCTTTCAAGCTTGGGAAGTCGTCGCTAGGGACCTAATGGGGCCCTACCCACCACCCGACACCGTTAAACAACGCTGTTGATCGTAACCGATCTTTTTTCACAATGGGCCGAAGCCTTTTCGCTACAGAGAGCAAACACGAAGGTCAATTTACTAAAGAACAAAGTATTCTACCTATGGGGATACCCCCGGATGCTGCTGAGGGGCAACGGTACTCAATTTACTAATAAAGATAAGTATAGTAAGACTGGGCGCCTTTCTGTAAAGACCACCAAATTACGAGATTCATGGGGTTATGGGGGAATTGTGGGGTTATTTTGACGTCGGAAACATTTGTTGAGGATTTTACCTGACAGCTGCAATATGGCTTATTTTGACGATTTTGCACTGTTTTGCCAAACCTTTCGAGTCATATCTCAGTAAAAATCCAACCGATTTTCAATTTTCTTACGTCAATTGAAAGCTCACATAATGGGCATGTTTTGCAATAATTGTTCAATGCCCGACCAACTGAAGATTGAGCGAAATGCACCTCTGAAAGAAACCGACAAATCAACGTAACACTTTTTCGATTTTTCCAAAAATAACTAAACGTACATCAAGATGATTATAGTATGTTGTTCCTGATTTTTCCAATGATAAATTTTGTGCTCTCTTCAGAAATGTAGTTTATTCTGTTCTATGTTGAGAGGTTAGTCCTCTAAGTCCGCTTCTTGTGGAAAAGAGGAGGTTCGGCTTTACAAAACACTAAATTCCCTGTAACTCTAAACAAAGCGTTTCCGATCCTATGCCCATAGAGTAATTTTGATTCGCCCTACTTAGTAGTACAACGTGTGCAAGTATTGCCGTTTCCTCAAGAAACACTCTGTAGACTTGTCCTATTACTTTTGTTACTGTTTATATTTATCTTGTTGCTTTGTTTTTCAGAGTCGTTGGCCTCGTTGCTGGAGGACAAGAATGTGAAGGTGCTCCAGGGCTGGAACGATCGTTTATAGCTTCTTCAAGAAAAATATTAGATCACCTGCTTCTCAAAGGAGCTAACAGTACTGATTATCTTTCTTATTTCATTTTTTTGGAATCACCATCTTCGGCATTACAATTAGTAAGTTCAGTTATATTGATTTATAATCGTCCAACCTCACATTATATGCGTTGGTACTTCGGGCGAAACCGAACTTAGTCAGGTCAGGATTTTTGATTACGCTATCCCCACCGAAGGCATTATAGATGCTGTAGACCTCTGCTTCACAGCATTTTTCTTGTTCAATTTAGAATACCCTTCTGAATGTGAGCAGGTTTGGCATGTAATTCAGAAATTGTTTTATGGCATTTCCTTGGTGGGGCAAAAAATTCCTAGCTCGGCCCACCAGTTTTTGGCTAGTTTAAATAAGTTTGAATCAACTTAACTTACTCGACCCAATCCGAGCCATACTCATTTCAGGGTACCGAAGTTCTAGTTAGTACAATTGAACATGGGGAAGATGTCGTAATAGACGTTGACGAGAATACTGCGCAGAAATCAATAGAAGGTAAGATTTCTTGTATCACTGACGTGAACAATTTTATAAACTTGGTTGGGTCAAAGAATGATTCCCTCTTGAGCTTCCCTTTGATTCAGTCTGACTGTGAGCCTGTGCCTGACTCGTTTATAATAACCCTGATTCCACCATTTCGCATTTTTGCCTACAGTTCCTTTCAGTAATAATGATGTAGACGTAATCCGGTATTTATTTGACGAAGACGAAGAGGGAAATGTATAACCCGCGCGGAAATTTATTATGTTTCATTTAGTAATTATATTTCCGTTTTAATAAGTCCTTCTATTTTTTCAAAACTTAGGCCTCCTTTTTTATTGATATTATTTCCTATTTGTTTAAAAGTATTATATTGCCTTTTTAAAAGCGAAATTATATACATTTTTGACATTGTGATATCAATGTCTGCATTAACGTGTTACTATTGTTCTGGGCAATATCAGTCGTGCCAGGCTAAAGTTAATCACATGAAGTCGGGCAGTCCCAATTACAAACCAGGTCCATATGAAGAAGTGACTTTTGGTGAATGTTTGTCTACAAGAGCTGACTTGATAAATTATCGAAATCACGTAGTTAGAGTACACAAAGATGTAATATCAACTTCCTCCGCTTGTTCATCTCTCAGATTACCCCACACATCGCTTCAAAATGTATGCTCTCCAGGCCTTCAAATACCTGAAACCGGCCTCGAAGTAGCAGGTCCACTAAATCCTCTCAGCCACAGCTGCTTGTGGGAAAAAAAAAAAAAAAAATAGCAGACATAGCGTCTTACCTGACTTGGCTCAATCTGTTCCTTCCTTTTATAACAATACAGGCATGACCGAAAAAACTGTACAGAGTTTTGTTGAGACCCTTACTCATTTCCATCAAGAAACTTTATTTTCCACCGTTGACCTCCTTTACCGTAACTTTCAGCATGACCGCGACGACTGTGAACATGTTCGAGCTTTCTTAATTCGTTTAAGGACATATTAGAAAATGCATTCAGACCTCTTCGTACCTAATTTACTCGATACAACTATTTCATTGGTAAGGGCACTTTGATTCCCCCTCAACGAGTGACTATAGGTACCAAGGATAAGGTATCCGGACGTGACATTCCTGCTAGACCAGTCGAAGCCTCCGCACAGTTTGTGCCAATGAGGAGGGTCCTCGACAGTCTCTTTCAGATTTCAGGGCCCCTAACAGGAGTGCTCGAGTGGAGTAAATATTGTGCTGCTTCCCCTGAAGTTGCTACCTTCTCGCAAAGTTCCTCATGGCTGTAGTGGTGCTCCCTACAAAATCCGGAAAGTGGTTCTCTTTTATTCCCTGTTCGCATATATTTCGATGACTTTGAAGGTGGAAACCCACTTGTATGTCACTCTGGTGTCCTAAAAATGGGTTGTGTCTACATGTCTTTGCCGTTTCTTCCTCCCCGTCTTGTTTCAAAGTTGAATTTCATTTTCTTGGTTCTCGTTTTTCTTTCTCACGACAAAGCCCGGTTCGGTAATAAGCGAGTCTTCAAAGTAGTTAGAGACGAGTTGAATTTTTTGCGTGAAACCGGAATTACCACCACACTGGCCGATGGAACAGTTCAAATTATCAAACTTGGGCTTGGGTGCTTGGTCGGTAACAATCTTGGCTTAACGACATTCTCGGTTTCAAAACTACATAGTTTCAATGTCTAGCGATGTTGCCGGATATGTCTTGCCACCAAGCACGATTTTCTTCGGTTGAGTGTTGAAAACCCTAACCTTTTACGCAATACCAAGAACTACGACGAGGATCTCGAGGCTATGCAGGAGGGTGACACGAACTCAGGCATTATGGAGTGATGTGTTTGACTGGATGTCGAAAATTTTAACATTCAACGTAACTGCTCTATGGAGGCTAGTATCAAGTTTTGCTTGAGACACATATTATGCAGCTGGTTTCTTGAGAATGGGGAGCTTCCCCGAAACTAGTCGAAAAAAATAAATAATAATAAAAATTCGTTGTGACTACTCGACTAATTGTTTAATTTATAATTAAAACGACACAACAAAAGCAAATGTTAAATCAATTACTATGGACTTGATGCATGATCTATGAAGGAGTAGCTCGCTACGTCATGCAGGTAGTGCTGAAAGGCCTAGTAACTCGTAAAAACTGTTTCCCTCTTGATTTCCTCAATTCGAGGATCATCAACTTCAACTACGGCCCAGACCTGGATACTAAACCCCCTGCGATCGTTTCCACTAAGCCTGGTAGTTTTACTATTAGGATGTCTGCTTCTGAAATGAAATGTTTTCTCACGTATTTCGGGCTCATGGTGCCCACTTGATAGATTCTTACGATTATGAGGATGCCGATGATCCCAAGAAAGCGGAGGGGGAAAAAAACTGGTGAAAAAACCCCGTCCTGGGGGTCAACCATGAGCTGGCGTAAAAAGGATGCGGAATTATACCGTGTCGTTATATGACGTCATAACGCAAGGAAAACAAAAACGCTACCATGAATGGGTGGTATGATAGCATTCTGGCGGTAAATCAGTTTAACGTTAGCGTTAAGATTACACTAGGCTTGGAGGTCGTGTTATCTGTGCCGGCTGTCGGGATTGTCAAACTGAGAATTTATTTTAATATTAAATTAAAGTATATAAGATTAGCGTAAATATTAGTGAAACTAGTGCATTAGCGGCTTACTTCCTAATAAATAGAAGAAAGTGAGTACTCACATCCATACACAAGTTGATTATGCAATCGTTAGTATATCTCTCATTATCCTATCATATAATTATTCTTCAAATCATTTAGGTATTTGAGAAAGTCATCGAGGAAGGTGCATAGAAGCATCGACTTTGGAAATGAATTCGATAGGTATGGAGACGTCGAATTTAAAATTTTATTTCGGCTCACTAGAAGAGTAGCGTGGCAACTTGTTGAAAGTTTGAGGCCTTTTCTCCCTGTACCGGCAAAGGTGTCGAGTTTAACCCCAGAAGTGAGAGTAAGTCCAAACAATGAAACAGAGTATTAATTAGATTCAGCAAATAGCTATTATTTAATCGCTGCACGTTTTCGACCGTATGGTATTTAGGTTATGGTGGCCCTTCGGTTTTACGCCCAAGGCAGCTATCAACTGTCGGTCGGGCGAGACTCGTCCTTTAACGTTTGTCAACAAACAGTATCCAATTGTTTGAGGCAGGTCACCAATGCCATCGTCAACCACCTTCGGGACAAGTCGATAATGTTCCCTAGCTGTGGTGAGATCCCTGCCTTGAGGGCCAGGTAAATCACCCGGTACTATATTGAATTGTGCATTCTTTGTTTTAAATTTTGAACTCGCTCACAGATTCTACCAGCTATACGGTTTCCCTGGCGTAATTGGTGCCATCGACTGCACTCACATCAGCATAATTGCGCCTAGCCGCAACGAAAACGTTTACGTCAATCGTAAGGGGGGTCATTCGATGAACGTTCAACTGGTTGGTTTGATTGAGGCATTGTCATAATTGAATGTAATTATAGCTAAGAACTTTAATTCTTAGATATGTGACGCGAATTGTAGAATTATAAACGCGAATGCGAAATATCCCGGATCGACCCATGACGCCTTCATCAGGAAGTATTCATCTGTAAGGGAGCACCTGGTTGAACCCTACAGAAGAGGAGAATTGGGATCCTCCTGGCTCGTTGGTAAATCATGTTTAAAAACACTCATGTATAGCTCATCAGCTGAACTGTAATTGCAGGTGACAGTGGATACCCACTTGAACCATTTTTATTGACACCCTACAGTGAGAATACAGCGACCCCTCATGAAGCTCAATACAACCGTTTGTTTAAGAGGGTTAGGAGCACCATTTAACAGGTGAGTGTGATGTTTTAGAATGCTGTAACTATCACAACAAACACACTCTTGCGACAGGTTAACGGTCAGTTAAAGTCCAGATTTCGATGCCTTCTTCAGCATTGCTCGTTACACTATTCCCCTGAGATGGCTGGGAATATTACTATTGCCTGTTGTGTTTTATACAACATGTGCAAAGATGCTAGCTTGCCTGCCAGACGTAGATATTGAGCAAGGATTTTTAGAGGTAAGACCAAAACAATGCGGGCTGAAAGATGCGAGCTGTCGGGGACGTGGCACATCAGGCAATTGAAATAATGCACTGAAGTCTATTCAGCCTTCATTAAGGGGTAGTTTCACACGTGATTCCTCGACCCTCCTCCAGTCATGTCCCGCTTCTACATCTACATGGCCGGAATACTTTTAATGCGGATGGAAAAAAATGTGTATAGGAAATATTGAGCTGATCAAAAAATACCCCGTAACCATAGGGTCGCAAAGCTTTTGTCTTCGGGTACACTCAGGTGTTTTTCTTACACGTTTTTCCAAATAATGTCAACAATAATGTCTTAGGCACCTGTTTACCTATTCTTAGGCTTCTAACTGTACGATATTGCTTGCTGAATTATGCGTGGAATGAGAGCAAGGGAGGCTCTTCGGGCGGGTTGCTTTGGCAATTTTTAGTGATTTTTACAAAAATTAGAATTCATGGAAAAACTCGTAATTTCTAATTTGTTTGTTGTTTTGGCTTTGTACGTTGTTTTCTTCCAACCCATTTTTCCATTCCTTAATTTAATTGCAATAAAACCTAGAATAAAACGATCTTCGAACCAAATACTAAAAACTGCAATTGATATATGAAATTTAGTAAAATAATTTTTAAATGTTTTTTTTTTAATTAATGAGTTCAGTTCAACAACAATTTTATTGCGAACAAGCAACAAACAAACAAACAATTTTATTCTAGTAAAATATAATATATTTCTTTTAATAAATCAAAATTAGGAGTTTTTTCATGGAGTCATTTTCTTAAGAATCGCTAAAAATCGAAAAGGATGCAAAAGAGTCGCACTGGTTCTCATCTCACGCAGGATGAGGAAGATACATGATTTTTTTTCTGAAAGCTTGGCCAACTATTAACACGATGAGATGTATTTCTTATAATTTATTCATCAATACGACCGCTAAAGAATCGTCAATGGAGCGGGGTTCCCGCTTTAAACCTAACCATCCATTAAAATTTAATATTTAAAATATATTTCATGCATTTCTGTGGTGAGAAGGAGGTTAGAAAGGGTCTCTTACCAAAATTTCCGATGCATGCACATTCCTCATTCAGCAAGCAATATCGACCCTAGAACAGTTTTTACATTATTTAGAAAAACGTGTGAAAAACTGTTCTTAGTGGTTTTTCGAGTTGACCAGAAAACTTTGCGACAATATTGTAGGATATTTTCTAAATCTGCTCAATATTTCCTTTAATTCGACATTAGTACGGTGCAATTAGACCTAAACCCCAACATCCGAAGTGAAAGTTTCCCTTCAACGCCAAACTGTCCATTACAACCCACATATTGATTGGTAAAAAGTTACACCATTTGGAGCCATGGGTTTTGGTGGGAGGGGGTAATAAGTTAGTAAATTCTTATTTTGTTCCAGTATTTTTCAATTATTTCCAAATCTATGAGGTTTAGCGTGAAAATGAGCATTTACAAACATAATCTTCGTCAAATTGCCCACAAAAATGATCCCCGAGATAATATTGCTTAACTGAACGGTTCAAGACTTACGGCGGGTGTAGTAGTAAACATTTTTCGTGTTTCGACGATTTTTGTCAAAAAACTGGCATAAGGATACTTTTTGTTTTTTGCATGATTGAGTTTTGTAAAATCAAATTGCAATTGAAGTGGATGGTAGAATGTTGGTAAAGGCCATTGAAGGGACAAAAACCTCCCCTTCTTCTCAAGGGGCACTGCTTTTTAAGGCATAATAGGCTTCCTTTGGCCTAGGCCATAATTATATACGAGGTGGATAAGTATTACTCTGACCCAAAATTTTGGATGAAACTGCGTCTAAAGCCAAGTACAATGCCACCTCCGGAGGTGTCCTATTTCGAGCCATTCCTGATTTATGTTTCTCTTAGATTCAATAAGAATTTACTAACTTATTACCCCCTCCCACCCAAACCCATAGCTCCAAATGGTGGAACTTTTTACCAATCAATATGTGGGTTGTGAGGAACAATTTGGCGTTGAAGGGAAACTTTCACTTTGGATGTTGAGGTTGGGCCGTTTTTTTGACTAATTGCACCGTACTACGTGTTATTTTGGCATTAAAAGTGGCCCCTCCCCTACCTGATTTTACCATAAGACAGTAAGGTTCCATCAGCCACTGGAGGGGCTGGCACTGGCCGTATTTCGTTGTCTTCGATTTCCTAAAACAGGGTGATTTCGGCAGAAAAAAACCGAAAAGAGAAAAAGGAATCAGGAAAAAAAATCAGGTACTGCTATGACCAGTGTCGCGTGACACTTATCGATGGGACAGAGGGGAAACACAGAAACCAATAGCGCGACGAATGTTGTCGCTCGTGTGCACCGGGCCTTGGGTCCCATATTCATAGACGCCCCATGACCTTAAATTCTCCTGAGTAAGCGCGTAATCATGAAAACCTCACTCCTCGTCAGTAATCTTCCGGTGAGGGGAGGGGTATTTAAACCTATCACCATCACCAAACCCCCACTATACCAACCTTCATCACGATCCCTACTTTTGGAACGATTTAACTGGCTCAATGCGGGGGGGGGGGCACATGTATTCATTCAAGTTGGAAAAGTCGGGCTAATTGGGCCCAGCCCGGTGTTTGGGCCCACTGGGAAAGTCGGGCCGATTCCATCACTACTTAGAACGAACGGACATGGCTATTCAAAGTCTGTGACGAGAGAGGAACCTGCGTATTACAGCAACTGAATTTAGAGGTGTCCAGGATGTGCTTAAGAGTAATGGTGGCCATTTTGAACACTTGAAGTAAAGGTTTTATAAAATAAAAGAATGCACCTTTCTCTTGAGTTTAATTAATAATTCTGTAGTTTCTTAATGTAGAAGACAATGACCATTGCTGACAATAATCCCCAATTGATAAAAAGTGGTATTATTAACACAATTGAAACAGAAAGAGCAAGAAATGTTAGACAATTAATATGGAAGTTTAACCTAGGCTCCCGATGTTTTTCAGATTGCTTGCATATTTCTGTGGAACTAAAAGCAGTAGATGGCAATTGTAGCACATCGTTGGAAAGCTGACAAATTGCAGGTGTTTTTCCATTTATCTGAACGTTTGATACCACTGAGGTTAGACGATTCAGAAGCGAAAGAGTAGGCAGGAGAAAAAAGCAAATAGCATTTTGGAAGACTTTGATCGACAAATTGACTACCGATAACAGTGTATTTCGTGAAATCGATGCTAAATGACCTAATTCATCACGTGGTTCAGTATTGCCACACAAACCTCAAACACCCTGTATATTGGTTTATATACGGGTGTAACGGAAAAATGGGGCATAATTGAAATGGCTGATTCTACATCACATGTGGGTCAAAAATGACTATCTGAACCATGGTCCGATTATTAACCGTTTCCGAGAAAATCGCAGTTTTCCTGATTGTCAATGCATCAGGCGTTTTCTTCAAAACTCGGTCGGTATCTTAGGAACCATTAATACTAAAAAATTTTCAAGGACACCGTTGGAAAGAGCACAAAATTCCCTTTAAGATGATTGTAAAGTTGGGGTAGTTCGTGAAATTTGGGCACCCTTAACGCTCGGATGAAAAGCCGCTTCCTTGAATTTCTTTATTTTTACTTGTTATTCAGCCAGCTGTCATTTTACTGACAGCTCTCGGAGGAAGAGTAGGACTTCATGAAAAACTTCTACAATTATTAAGCTTTCAAATGACCTGCTTGGTTCGGGATTTTGTCTTTATTCATTCTGAGGTACAGTTCGAAATACATGAAAACTCGTCTAAAATGTCTGGATACGTACTTTCGCAAAATTGCCCTCGAGCGGGAAACAATTTGCTTCCGAAAGCTCTTTGCAAACCTTTTCGGTGAATTTTTCCTCCGTTAAGACTGCTGAGTCCGGTTACCTTGCCGGACCAACTCCAAAAAAGGCCATACTAAGTGCTTGAAACGGCAGGTCACTGCTCAGAACCTGGGGGTTCTGACCTGTAGGATTCAAGGGTGGCTGCCAACTGTCACTACCGTTCCTGCCCTCTCCTTCGGCAGACAATTCGTAGAGATTGGTGGAAACAGACAGCGGAAGTCAAACTCAAAGTCAACTGCATAGGCCGGGGGCTCGAATACATGACCCCTAACAGCTAAGTCGTACGACCCGTTAAAAAAGAAAGAAAAAGAAAAAAAAAAAGAAATAGAAAATCCCTCACCAACCTGAGTGACGTGAAGAGCATTTTTTTTAAACGAATTTTTCCTGTTCTATGGCAATCGCTAACATACGTTTCCAAACGATTTAGACAGGGGCTTAAAGTATTTCGAACAGTATCTCCAAACGAATTGAGACAAAGCCCCGAACCAAGCAGGTCATTTGAAAGCTTAATAATTGTAGAAGTTTTTCCTGAAGTACTACTCTTCCTCCGAGAGCTGTCAGTAAAATGACAGCTTGCTGACTGACTAGTAAGAATAGAGATATTCAAGGAAGCGGCTTTTCAGCCGAGCGTTAAGGGTGCCCAAATTTCACGAACTACCCCAACTTTACAATCATCTTAAAGGGAATTTTGTGCTCTTTCCAACGGTGTCCTTGAAAATTTCGTAGTATTAATGGTTGCTATGATAGCTACGAATTGTCTACCGAAGGAGAGGGCAGGAACGGTAGTGACAGTTGGCAGCCACCCTTAAATCCTACAGGTCAGAACCCCCAGGTTCTGAGCAGTGACCTGCCGTTTCAAGCACTTAGTATGGCCTTTTTTGGAGTTGGTCCGGCAAGGTAACCGGACTCAGCAGTCTTAACGGAGGAAAAATTCACCGAAAAGGTTTGCAAAGAGCTTTCGGAAGCAAATTGTTTCCCGCTCGAGGGCAATTTTGCGAACGTACGTATCCAGACATTTTAGACGAGTTTTCATGTATTTCGAACTGTATCTCAGAATGAATAAAGACAAAATCCCGAACCAAGCAGGTCATTTGAAAGCTTAATAATTGTAGAAGTTTTTCATGAAGACCTACTCTTCCTCCGAGAGCTGTCAGTAAAATGACAGCTGGCTGAATAAGAAGTAAAAATAAAGAAATTCAAGGAAGCGGCTTTTCATCCGAGCGTTGAGGGTGCCCAAATTTCACGAACTACCCCAACTTTACAATCATCTTAAAGGGAATTTTGTGCTCTTTCCAACGGTGTCCTTGCAATTTTTTTAGTATTAATGGTTCCTAAGATACCGACCGAGTTTTGAAGAAAACGCCTGATGCATTGACAATCAGGAAAACTGCGATTTCTCAGAAACGGTTGATAATCGGACCATGGTCCAGATAGTCCTTTTTGACCCACATGTGATGTAGAATCACCCATTTCAATTATGCCCCATTTTCCCGTTACACCCTGTATATCTTTATGGCCGTTTTCTTGTTAGCACGATAACTCTCGTAGAAGTTAATTTAGCGGAACGCGCTTTGGCACAAAAATCAGTAGTCATAAGACTCTGGTCGGTATTGCATTTGGGCCCAATCGGTCGCGGTAGTGGGAGGGGGGGGGGGAAATAGGGCTTGAAATGGTAAAAAAATCACTACAAATCACCAGTTGAATCTAGAAGCATCATATTCGGTACGTGTACTCCATATTAGACTAGCCTTTGATTCCCGTTTTAATTTTTTGAAAAAGTCAAGGTGGAGGGTGGGTGCCCCCGGGGTGGAAGTAAGTGTGTGGTCTTGTTAGCACGATAACTCTCGAAGAAATTAATTTATCGGAACGAGATTTGGCCCGGAAATCAGTAGTCATACGACCTCGGTTGGTATTGCATTTGGGCCAAATCGGTCATGGTGGAGGGGGGGGGGGAAATAGGGCTTGAAGTCGTCAAAAAATCACCAGTTCATTCTAGAAGCATCATATTCGGTACGTATACTCCATGTTAGACTAGCCTTTGATTCCCATTTTAATTTTTTGAAAAAGTCAAGGGGGAGGGGGTGGTGCCCCCGGGGTGGAAGTAAGTGTGTGGTCTTGTTAGCACGATAACTCTCGTAGAAATTAATTTAGCGGATCGCGCGCTTTGGCACAAAAATCAGTAGTCATAACGGGTCGGAATTGCATTTGGGCCAAATCGGTCGACTTGGATGGGGGGGGGGGGTAATACGGCTTGAACTGGTAAAAAAATCACTACAAATCACCAGTTGATTCCAGAAGTATTATATTCGGTACAATGATTTCATTTTGAAGTAGCCTTTGATTCCCATTAAGTTCAGCTTAAACAAACCCGGCAGCAAACAGTACGAGGGAGGGTCAAACATTAACGAAACAATTCATGGTCTCAACATTATTACTTCTGGGACGGCTTAGGGTATCCGTATACGAAATGAAATGCACTCTTTCCGACCGCCAGCTGCCGGAGCGAAATTTTTTTTTATTCATTCATTTATTTATTAACAGCTCAATCTAACCGCATAGGAGAAAAAACCCTCTTTAAGGTGGGATTTCAGGCGTGTTTCCTCGACCCCTTCCCAGTCAACCCTCGCCTTAACTTCGCACAATAATTTTGGCTCCATGTCTGCACCAATATTCGATTTCAAAGTCTTATTATAATCTTCAGGAAGTTCTACAGTGACGTTAGATCTTGCTTTTTCAAATTTCATCCCTGAAATTACCTTAAAACACATTTGAACTCTAAAGTGTTTTGGGGTTATTTTAGAGAAAAAATTTGAAAAAGCAAGATCTAACGTCACTGTAGAACTTCCTGAAGATTAAAATAAGACTTTGAAATCGAATATTGGTGCAGAAACAGCTTTCCCACATCTCCAACTGATACGGGAGCGAGTTCTACCGCTTCGTCGTTTCCTTCGTGGACTGTCCGGCCCAGGATGGGGGGCATCTCTATCCTGAAGACTCGTATATTACCAGCAGGTACTGGTTCCACGCGTCCTTTATGGGTGTATTGCATGGTGGCCCCGTGCTAGTCAGCGTGCTAGAAACAAGCTTCTCACGATTCAGCGTCTGATACTACTGCAGGTGCTTAAAGCATACGCTACCACAGCGCACTCAACATGCCATGTTCTGGCTGGGGTCCCCCCAATAGACCTTCTTCTCGATGAGAACCTTGCGATCCAACTTAAACGCCTGAATTCGGATCATCCACGGCCAGACTGGATTATGGCAGTTCCTGATGAGCAGGATTTTACCTCGTACCGTCGGGCTGTAAGGCGTGGCTTGATTGCAGAGTGGCAACAACGATGGGACCAAAACAACACCGGACGTCATCTACACAATATCATTCCCTCGATTCAGCAGCGCATGCGTATGCCTCACCTACGCCTACTATCCTACCCTGCAATCCAGCTCCTCACTGGACACGGTAGCTTTAACGGTAAACTCCATTTCTATCGGAGAAGAGACTCGCCGGATTGCCCATGTCCTCTGGAGCTGTCCAAATTACACGGATCTCCGCGTCATCTGGAATCAACCTCGATTACCACATCATTTAATCACCTCTCGAGCAGCTGTTCAGCGGTTGAACGGATTTGCTAGGGGACGGTACCATCGAAGAGGTCTCGGGGCAACCATGGCCCACACAAATATCCCGCTTGCATCAACTTCCTGATTCGGCCTTCTAGGCCGAGTTGGATTGATGTTGCGGGTAAACTAAGAGCAATCTCTGATCCCTCTGACCCCACTGATATCTTTCTGACCTCCCCGGCACATTCGTCCCAATCCCTTACACACATTGACTGCTCCAGTTCACTGTCAACTTTCCGGCTGGTTCCTATGTCCGACCGGGTTGATGGTGCTGGTAAATTCCCGCAGCCAAGCGGACGCACCCCGTACTTCATGGCACTTGCACCTGCATGGCTCCCCACCGCCACTCAGTCTCTACCGAGACGTGCCCACTTTGGCCGGTGGGTGCGGCTGACGGGGAGTTGAAGTACGGGCTAACAGACATTGCACGTGTCGGGCCACTTCCCGATCGTACAAATAGTATGGCTAGACAATAAACTCCAAGGAGTTTAAGTCAGGCCCGAGAAGAAGACACATGTCTGTGGTGCAGAAACGGAGCCAAAATGTATGTGCGAAGTTCTGGCGAGGGGCGACTGCGAAGGGGTCGAGGAAACCCGCCTGAAACCCCCCCCCCCCTTAAAGTTTCCATTTGCATAAAATTCTGAAACGAAGCAATTAATTTCCTCTTGTAATCTCTATCGAAATGTGATTTAATTCAGAGAAGACGGATGGCAATGAACAGTCCAATGCTGAATTTCTACAAATGGCAAACTTTTTTTTTGTAACGGCTAAAAAATCAGCCTTTGTTTTAAATTAAATAATGTGTTTACCACGGTACAAAAGTGATGTTTAGGACTTTGGGGACATAAAAAAGAAATCACGTTCTTGCCTATGTCCTCACTCTGACTTACCTGCAAAATTTACAAATTAAGATGTAGGTACCCAAAGGTGGAGTAAACAAACAGTCTCAAACAGAAAGGTGTGGGCAAAATAGTTTTTGCATGTACCATTGCTAAATTGTAATTATGAGCCCCATTAAAAGATTCAAAATTAACTCATGAGTTGAATAAAATGTGTATTGCTACAACTTACCATAATTAATTTAAATCTGGAGATGAAACTCAAACTTCCGAAGCGCTGTCGCCTGTCACACTATGCTCAAATCAACCAATCGTGTTTCACTTGTCAGAATTATCACTCTCTTTCCCGCTCGCGCTTGTCGGTATGTCTTCTTATCTTTTACATATCAGCCCCTAGATACCGCTTTTGAAATACCGGTGGGGGCGGTGGGTTATAGTACGGCGTAACATCGGCAGTCGTTAAGAAGGGTGGTATTTTTACATGACGTTCACTATAGCGCCAGCTTTTTAACGCTAGGTCATGGTTGACCCCCTGACGATTCCCTTTCTTTTTACCACCTCTACTTGCTCTTACAACAATACAGGTCGATCTGCTTACTTGTCCCACGTTATTGATGAGTTCCTGGCCCTCTACATGAGACTGTCCAATTTACTTGTGCAAAACGATGAGTAGAATGAAAATGCGTCCGGCAAATTACAATATAAATTCCATGTTTTATGCACTATCCTACAGTAATGTTGAGGCACGGGCCTTTAAATAATCTGTCAAGTCTAAGGTTTGAGTCGAAACATCGGATGTTGAAAAAAGTAACAACTTCTGTGTCTTCACACATCAATACGCCCTACTAAATTGCTAAAAAAGTTCAGTACCAATTAAACCAGTTGTTTACTCAAAATTCTCTTCCAAATCGTGCCCATACTCCTGGAAAATTGTTATCTGTGATGGACTCTAAGATACGAGATTTGCGTGAAGCTTTGGACTTGCCTGACTCTCAGGTTTGTAATACAACACTTCTCCATTTTGTACCCCTTCTCCTTTTCATGTGTTCATTCCATCTTTTATTTAATTTTAATGTGTTATTTTCGTTGAATAAAGCCTACTAATTCCGAATCAAACGGGCGTTAATTTACAAGGTTCTTTACGAAATCAAATCCGTTGCCACTCATGATAATGTCGTCTACAAACCTAACTACATTGCATGCTTAGATCTGAATGATCAGTGTGACCCCGATTTCGTAAAAATAACGAAATTATTAATTTGTTTTATTTTTGACCTTTTTCTGTCTTGTTGAACTTTTCTTTCACGACGTTTCGTCAGGATGATTCCTACCCCTAACGTGGATTCCTAACGTTAGGAATCATCCTGACGAAACGTCGTGAAAGAAAAGTTCAACAAGACAGAAAAAGGTCAAAAATAAAACATATTAATAAAATCAAACCTGTCAATAGAAAAAACACTTCGAAATAACGAAATTATTTTACAATTTAGAAAACGGCGAGGTATATTTCGAAGGACTCAAGTACCTAACATTATTTTTGTCCTCGTACTTCCAGGCGTATCATGTTTTACCCACTGAGACTCTGTCCTATCATGCGCTTTCAAACATGATTTATCCTTTCCCTAATACAGCCATTAAAGCCTGAGATGGTAAGTGTTATGTGGTATCAAGGAACAGCCTGTAAATAAATTGCTAACTTGTACCTATATACCTATGTGTTAAAATTAATAGACACTAGTATCTCGTTCATTTACGCTTCGATATTAAAAGTTTCGTTCTTATCTCTCTATGTAATATTTTTAACTGTTTAATTAAATTGTTCGCTTGACATGAACCACGTTGTTGACAATTTTATTCTGAGGAAATCCCATCAGGTATGCGGGGTGATCGGTTTGAAGTAGCAGTTTTGGTGATAGTACACCAAAGACGGGATAAAAAAGTAGGTACTGTTCGGGTAGTGGCCAATCTCTTTTTGTTTTCGTGTAATTATTTTTTGAGTGATTTTCAGGAACAGTCGCGCTTTTCACCGAAAAACTATTAATTCTCAGCTTTTACTGCTCTTTTTTCCAAAAGTGATGATAGTTTCGAAATCTATGGGATAGAAGCAAAATCAATCTTGAAAGAGTCAAACATGCTGAAAAACGTGACGCTTTTGTTAATGATACAGTATGAAAATTCGAGATTCTGCATTTTTAGAATAAATCACGGGGTACCACAAAAACCTCTATTATGAAAACTGTCAAACCTCACAAAAACTTCTCTGATTTTCCCAGCTTCGGTTTTGGTTTGCAAAAAATAAAAAGTGAAAGTAAACATCGTTTGTGATCGAAAACACCATGTACTCTATGGCCCGAAACCATAACTGTACGAGATATCAATTTGTAAGCGTTTTTTAAAAGCCTTATCTCATTATTTTTCTCCGTTAATTACGCAAAAAAAGCGTCAAACTCGCATTAAGAAAAATGAGATAGGCCTTGAAAATCGCTTAAAAATGTATATCTTGTACAATTTTGATTTTCGCGCCGATCGTACATGATTTCGATCATAAATGAGGTCTACAATCACCCAATGTTTTCTGTACAAACCAAAACCGACCACCCTGTACATGGTGAGAACTGACCGTGGGATTAGGTACATCCCACCGTCCAATGAAAACGTTTATGGGTTGGTTTAACCCACCGTCTTTTTCAGTGGAACAACCGTTACTTAAAGTATTGATCACCGCCCCGTAAATTAATAGTGCGATGGTCAAGTTCACCGTGTCTCAAATCATCCCACCGTTTATTAATTAATTAAAAGGTTGGCCAATTTGACCGTGACTCAAACCCAATTTTCTTTATGGCACGGCAACACGTTACCGTCACCTTAATAAGGGAGATTTTGAAAGACGTAAAAAAGAAAAACGTTCACGTTTTTTAGAAATTTAACCAATCATCTGTTCCGTACCCTATAGCAGCCGTCGGACGTCAATAAAGACATTCATGTTTTTAACTTCATTCAAAATCTCACTAATGTGGTTACGGTAACTTTAACCGAGTGATTTACTTTAAAGGTCATTTATGCCGTGAATACTGACAATTTTTGACGGTTAAAATTACCGACGAAACGATACGTCTATACACCGACATTCTAACATGGCTGCCATCTTTAATATCTCTGTCAGCGATGGATTTCAATGCCCGGTCAGTTGACGGTCTTGATATTTTTTTTTTTTTTATGTACGGTTGGAATAAATTAACCGTCTCTTTCTTGTTTCGGTCGTGGTTCTAAAGCCGAATAAAAAGGACAGTGGTATGATTCGCACCGTCCATTTTAATAATTTTGGACCGTTGATTGCATTAAAATTACTCTGAGTGTGCCAAAGTTTCCAGTGTATACCTTTTTACCAATCTGGAACTTAGCTGCTTGTGACAGACTGAAGGGTTCAAATTTTGATCTCATTTTGCCTCAATGACTAATCCGTGCATTGATTCAACACATCAGTTCTGCTCTTTCTCAAGAAGTCGATTATGAAACTGTACTTCTCCAATCTACCTTTCCGGCTATGAGATCTTGGCTGAGGAACTAGGCCGTCAATCTCGAAGAGCTTTCTCCTCGGAGTAATATATTTTGTACAGAGCATGTTGTATCGAGGACGAGCGACCAAAGCCCTCCCCTTGGTTCTCAGAAATGAACTAAAAACAGCGTAGCCCATTATAACGATGCATGATGGAGTGTGGTTGCCACTTGTCGTCTTGTCAATGAAATATGAATGAAAGAATGAAAAATTGAATGGAAGAAAAATTAATTGAAGTCCTCCCAAGTCCCAAGAGCCTTTAAAGAAGGAAGGGCTCCATTGCGCCGACGCGTGGGGAGACCGCCCACTTCCAGAAGGAGTGTAGGAGAAAGTGGGTGGCACCACCCACCTGGCCCTAATGTGCCATGAATGAAAGCTGTCTTGTGCTAGTGAGTGACCACTGACCAATTGACCGTGGCCACTGACCAGTGTCTTGCTGAGTAGAATGGTGATTCGAGAATTAAGAAGAGCAAGACGAAAAGTCGATTCTTTAGGATTAACATATATTTTTAGAATAGTAATATTATATTAGTGCATAGGTATGTATTCTTAAACAGATCACCCTTTAAAATCATTGATTTCGGATTCGCCAGAGCTTAAACCGGATTTAATGACTTCGCTGAGCTCTAATTAACATTTGAATGGCAACAGGCAAAATTAAAATTGTCAAAAATTAAATTTTTGGAGAATCAAACTTTTTTACTATACTGTACCAATATAAGATGATCCCTGACCCATCTGTTTAATTTCTTGTTTCACGATAATAAAACATAGAAAAACCATACGGTTCGGGGATCAAAACAAAATTTGTTCGGTATAATTTGTTGGCTGCCACCAGTGCTCAAAACACTCCCGGAGCTCTTCCTACTACTACCACCAACCATTGCAGTAAAATCTTCACTTTAAAAAAAATGCCGGTTACAACTTTGTTCGTGCCAGCCATTCATTTCTTGAGTGTAGATCCATCAAGTTGTCACAACTTGCTTCATTTTTAAAACGGGTATGTCTGCATCTCATGAAATTTAGCAGTGACATGGCCACTTTGTTCGAATAATTGCACAACCAATCAATCACACCATAATTTTTATATTTTCAAGAATAGAGTCTCAGACACTTAAGACGATTGAGTTTGTGAAATGCACAAAATGCCCTAAAAATGTCCGAAGTCGGGAATTTGTGTATATATGGCATTGTCCGTCATTTTGTAATACTTTTTTTAAAAATCCTGTAGACACGTTGCCAAATGTTGTAATAATGCGAAATATGGACGTTAAAACACGCAATGTTACAAGGAGAGTACGTTTCAGTGGAACAAGAATGTAGTTGGGTGCTTGGGGTGGTTTTAAGTCGCCGGTGGAGTGTTCTTGTCTTTCATTCTTTGACTTCTGAATCCTGGTGGTGTCAGAAGTGAAAAGTAAATCCACTCTTGGTTTCCGATCTGAATTTTATTATTCGTTTTTGGTTTTTGCTTCGAAGAAAGTGAGGTGGTTGGCTATGAATTACCAGCTTCTAGGGGGGCGCGCGGGACGGTACGGGGCGGGGAACGAAAAAGTCCCGTCCCGTCTCGCATTTTGAGAGGAGTCCCGTCCCGCAACAGTAATTGCCGTCCCGTCACGCGTTTTAAGAGAAGATTCCCGTCCCGCGCGAGACGGGACGCGGGGCAACTTTGTCATTCGGATATAGGAGGAAATATAAAAATTAAAAATGAAATGAAATGATATATTACCCAAATTCTTTAACTATTTTTTTCGTCCAGTAGGAGGACACAAATTCAAATTATTCAAAGATCCTCTCCTCCCCTGGAATTCCGCCCCAACAGACGCCTCTCCGCTGGGTCCCTGTTATGAAAATTCCCAATTGACTAGGTTTTAATAATTATCCTTAATCCTTCCCTATTATAGGCCATTCAACAAAAACAATAAAAACGTAATTAAACGGCTAGTTCTGATTTTTTAATATGTTGTTAGGACCAGTACCAGTAGTCTAAATCCAACTTTGCAGCAGCTTTGAAAGACCTGTGCTTCGTAGCACTCGAAAAACCGCGAAATATTTGCGCTTTTTCCGGTGCTTTTACTATATCTCCTAAACTATGCGTTCTTCGTTAATACACGCAACTACAATTTTAAAGTATATTGAATTCGCTACAATTTGAGACATAGCCCAGCTCTGTAGAGTAGATAGTAGCCAAGATACAGCTCTGGTAGTCCTCCTAGGAAACTTGTCAAAAAATTCAAGCTTCTAAGAAGGATTTAAGAAAAGAACTTGGTTGTTCATCTCTATTGCCCCAAGAGCCAGAAAATTGAAACATTGTAGGTCCCGTCCCGCACACTCAAGTCCCGTCCGCGCGGGATTTCCCGCACGTACCGCGGGACAAAAAAGTACCGTTATAATTTCTCTATGCAGCCCTCATCATCGGATTTTATACATATACATTATGTATATGTGTGTGTAGAAACAGAACCAGGATGTGGGAGGGACTCACCGAAAACACAAAATATCCAAACCACTTTTTTAGGGAGGGGGACAGCCTGGTTCCTACCCCGTCTCAAATAAAACTAAAATTTCAATGATTACTAATGGTCCTGTCACCTGGGGCTTTGTTTGTGAAGATGGAATTTATCCTTTAAGAAACTGGCCGGAAAAAGTGGACGAGGAGTAAATGAAATTGGGGTTACGGAGAGGGGGGTCTGGACAGAACAGAAGTGCACAATATGATTCTTCACGTTTAAAATTGCCATTCGCAAATCGCAATGCTTCATTTCCATGCGGCAAGTCTGATACTTGAGATAAAGACCATCATGATGCAGACTTGCAGAGATTACGGCCCAAGGAAATCAGAATATGTATAAATGAGACAAAAGAAATAGAAAAAATTAATTTTCACTATCCAGGGCAAACAGCAACATTTATTACGGGATTACCATTTATTTTTATTTTAAAGGAAAGTCGTTTAAAATAGTAATCAAAATAAAAGAAACAATAAAACAGCACTTAAAAATAAACGAGAATAACAATTTAAAGTGGATTCCCTTCCCTCTTGGACTCCAATTTTCCCAAAAAATGTTTGTTGGAAGTCCAAGAATTTAAGCAGAGAAGGCTTCTGGCGGCTTCAGGAGTTAGGCGAGAGCGTTGCTTCCGAAGAATCAGCCCTGCCTTCGAGAACAACCTTTCTGCAGGAACGGATAACGCGGGTGTTGACAAAAAATATTTTGCCATTCTCGCAATTGTTGGGAATCTTGCGCAGTTCTTCCTCCACCAATCCAAAATGTTTTCTATTGAATGACATCTTTCTTCGTTCTTGTAAATACTCCACTCATCGGTTTCTTCATTTTTGGATTGTTTTTTGTAAACCGAACTCGAACTGAAATCTTCTTCGCTGCTCTCCGGTTCTGACGAGGAAGATGACGTTGACGGTGCTGAAGATGATGCTGTGGTGTGACATTTTGCCTTATATTTTATGAGTATCTAGCAGATTTTTTTCTCGGCTTCACACTTTAGATCTTTCCCCCACGGTGTAGCATCAAATGATGCGAGTTTATGTCTGGGGTCCAATATACACGAAACACAATAAATCCAATTCGATTTGTTGTAGTGTTTAACAATTTTGTTCCTTCCAGAAACGAAGGCGTTTTGTAAAATATGAGCGTTTGGTTCCTCGGAAGTATTGAGCACTTCAATTTTTTTGTCCAGGAAGTCTAGAAGTAAATTGATCGAGACAATCATGTTTGGTAAAGTGACATATGAATCACCCCCTAAGCCGTCAGATACTTTTTTAAAATTCTTCAACACTTGATTGATATACTTCATTGTGCCCCACTCTTCTTGATTAATTTTTAGTGACGCGAGCACCTTGTCGCTTTCACAGAGCACGTTGATGGCTGCCTTGTTGTGGAGTGCCGCATTTATCATCAGAGAAGTGGAATTCCACCTGGTAGATACATCGATGGAAATTCCTACTGGCTTCACACCCACGGTATGTGCAGCCGACTCAAATCTGTTCCGGAGCTGCTCTGATTTTTTAATTTTTGACTTATTATTTCTCAATAATAAGTCTTTGTAATCGTATCGCAAAAAATGTTTTTTGACCCCCCCCTCAAAATTTGTAGTTTTACGTTTCAAAGTGCGTAGAATCCAAATCTGCAATAAAAAAAAAATGTCCGTCCGCCGTCCGGGCCATATCTTGCCCTAGGATTGCTCGAAAAAACTCGTTCTTTCGCACATAGACTCCATTTGGGGTCTAGTTGGTCCTAACATCTGATCAGTTTGATCAAATAACTCCCTGGGGTTTTATGGGCCAAAAGCGGGTCCAAAATGGGGATTTTCAAAAGAATTTGGGATCATAGGGGTGTGGGGTGTCGATTTTCATGTAATTTCAAGCCGGATTTGACTACATCGATGAATATTAAACCCACAGTCGAAATAATAAGGCATTGTTCGATAATTCGCAGCGTTTTTGAAAAGAATCCGAATTTTTTCAATGAAGGTTTTTCCTTTCTCTCTTGCATCACTGTCGTCTTCGCTCTCATCGGAAGATTTGTCCTCTGCGTCGGATTCACAATCTTCGCAATCAGTCGATTCAAACAGGTGTAGCTCCTCAAGCACTTTGAGGAAGTCCTGCACCGCCAAATTAATAATATGAGCGTCGAGGTTATTGGTTTTGATCCATCGATCAGAAGGTCTCGACTTATACAGGGTGGTCGGTTTTGACTTGTAAAAAAAAAAAAATGGGTGAAATTAGACCTCATTTGTGATCGAAAATACCCCACCGGCTATGGTCCGAAAATCAAAACTATTCGAGTATGATTTTTTGAATGATTTTTAAGGCTTAAGTCACTTTTCTCGGAAAAATGCGAGTTGCTCGCCTCCAAGTAAACGTTTTACAACTTTGGACGACAGATTCGGAAAGAGCACAATTTTTTCTATCGGGAAAAGATATTCAAACTCAAATTGTTCGCTTTTGGTGGCCTTGACAGCTATTCAAACTGGGCAAAATCCGGAATTTTCAATTTTCCAACAAACGTCAACCCAAACCATTTTACGCTAAATCTCTTCAAATCGGCTTCCCAAGGTCAGAAAACTTCTTCAATGTGTCCTCTTCAAAATCACTCTCTAAAATTATTTTAGTTAATGGGCAGTTTTTCTGCGCAAATTATCATTTTCAAAAAAAATAAGGTATTTCTTCCTTCAAAACCGCAAGTTCAGGGTAGTTTTGAACATCAACATTTCAACAACTCTTGCGCTGTAATTTTTTTGTTTGACGAGAGAAACCATCATAAAAATCATTTAAAGTCTTCATTTACATGAAACTTATCGTATTCGTCTTTATTGTCGCTCCGGCAGCTGGCTACCGGATAAATCAAAGAGGGCAGAAATGGCTAATTTTAAAGAAATTTATGATTTGCACATTCTCATTCAAAACGTATTTTATTTTAACATGTTTTCAAAGTACATTCCATTGCTGCGGATACACTGTCTTGCTCGTTTTCTCATTTCTTTGACCGTTACTTCGTAGGTCAGCGTCGAGTCACGAACACTTTGGGCTGCCTGCCCAATTCTTTCGCGTAACTCCTCTTCAGTAGTAACCGATGTCGAATACACCTTAATGGCACGTTATCACTGATGGGAATAGTGTTGATTTTTAATT
The DNA here is from genome assembly GCA_038030265.1 of Corythucha ciliata. NCBI lineage: Eukaryota > Metazoa > Arthropoda > Insecta > Hemiptera > Tingidae > Corythucha > Corythucha ciliata. The sequence goes on along the minus strand of CM075940.1, from coordinate 1,502,986 downwards.
TTTTTGGTAGGTACCTACCTGTTCCTTCATTGTACCCCACAAGAAGAAATCCATAGGCGTAAGATCTGGAGATCTTGCTGGCCAGGGAACCACTCCTCCACGACCTATCCACCTCGGAAAAGTTTCTCCAAGGTGTTGCCGGACCTGAGCAGAGTAGTCAGGAGGGGCGCCATCTTGTTGGAAGATGATGCTCTCTCTCACCTCCGCGTCGAGGAGACGAAGAAGAAGGGGAAGTTCCTCACGAAGAAAATTAAGATACCTAAATGAAAGCCTACTTTTAAGATGAGGAAAAACAACAAAAATGTTTAAAAAATCATAGGAATGGGTACCTCTCTCCATTTAGAACTCCGTCGAAGAAGTGGGGGCCAATTAGTTGGTCGCCTATGATTCCGGCCCAGATATTAAGGCTGAACCTTCTCTGGACAGAATAAACGCGAGCCAAACGTGGATTTTCTGACGCCCAATGGTGGAGGTTGTGTTGATTGAATATCCCTTCCCTCGTGAAGAGTGATTCATCGGTCCATAAGATTTTCTTTAAAAAGTGATGCTCCTCAATATCGCTGTTCAGGAGCCAACGACAAAAATTAACGCGCGGAGCAAAATCACTATTCAGAAGCTCTTGAACGGGTGTGAAATGGTATGCGCGGTAATTGTTTTTTTTCAGGATCTTCATCACCTTCCACCGACTTACACCCGTCTCCCGCTCAAGCTCCCGTGTACTTATTCCGGGCCGATTGTCCACTTCTTCAAGCACCATTTCTTCTGTTTGAACGCCTTCCGCTCTCGCCCCTACCTCGTGGCTACTAGAAAAGATCGAACTTTCCGAAATTCGTCGGTGAACTGAGGCAAATGTCCTGTAGTCAGGGATACGCCGATTAGGGTATCGTTCAGCGTACAGCCTCTGAGCCAACCTAGAATTTCCGTCGGCCAGGCCGTAAACGAAATGAATGTCAGCGTAATGACTTGCCGAATACATTTTGAACGCTTTAAATGCACGAGTGAGACGTGAAACTGAAATGCTTGGGGAGACTAAGAAAGAAGCTCGAGTGGACTTTGGTACAATGCATTGAAATCTTAAAATTGTCTCCAATACTACTGCCCGTATTTCTCAACGCTCTTTGAGGAGTGCACGAGTCAATAACGTGTAGAAGCAAGCAATTTAGAATGTGAGAATCATAAATTTCTTTAAAAATTAGCCATTTCTGCCCTCTTTGATTTATCCGGTAGCCAGCTGCCGGAGCGACAATAAAGACGAATACGATAAGTTTCATGTAAATGAAGACTTTAAATGATTATTATGATGGTTTCTCTCGTCAAACAAAAAAATTACAGCGCAAGAGTTGTTGAAATGTTGATGTTCAAAAATACCCTGAACTTGCGGTTTTGAAGGAAGAAATACCTTATTTTTTTAGAAAATGATAATTTGCGCAGAAAAACTGCCCATTAACTAAAATAATTTTAGAGAGTGATTTTGAAGAGGACAGATTGAAGAAGTTTTCCTGACCTTGGGAAGCCGATTTGAAGAGATTTAGCGTAAAATGGTTTGGGTTGACGTTTGTTGGAAAATTGAAAATTCCGGATTTTGCCCAGTTTGAATAGCTGTCAAGGCCACCAAAAGCGAACAATTTGAGTTTGAATATCTTTTCCCGATAGAAAAAATTGTGCTCTTTCCGAATCTGTCGTCAAAAGTTGTAAAACGTTTACTTGGAAGCGAGCAACTCGCATTTTTCCGAGAAAAGTGACTTAAGCCTTAAAAATCATTCAAAAAATCATACTCGAATAGTTTTGATTTTCGGACCATAGCCGGTGGGGTATTTTCGATCACAAATGAGGTCTAATTTCACCCATTTTTTTTTTTACAAGTCAAAACCGACCACCCTGTATTTAGAAGGCATGATCGGGTACGACAGGAAAACTACTACCGACGGGGTACGAGCCCGCCGAGCAGTAGCTTGAAGGTAGAGGATGAAAAGGGTACGAGCCTTTTCTTCCTCAGTGAGTGGCCAAAGTGGTACGAGCACTTTGAAGCCGGAGCGAGTTAGGAGGACCTTCCAAGGGTACGAGCCTTGGTAGGACGGAAAGAGGTGAAGAGAAAAGAGCGAGATCGTATTGGAAGTGATCTGTTTTATTAAGCGATCTTGGGGTGTTGTCTTAATGTCTACGCATACTCAATTCGGTGAGAACATAATTACAATTTGATGAGAACAGAGTAATTATATACATACAGTTCGAAAGACAGTTTTTACATGATTTTTAGAGTCCTGGAGTTAAACAGTGATAAGGAGTGATAACATAATAACGGAAGTGGCTCCAGGTGAGGCTGCGTAAGTTGGCATCTCTTAGTAGTTGGAGAACTTGTGGATTGGAGCGCTGATGCTTGAATCGATGTTGTTTTCCGTTACAGAAGGTTCTCCGACAGGTTATCTGTTTTTTTTTTTGACCGGTTTATTTTAAATTTGGTTTTTACAAGTCGTAACAATGAGCAAAGCAACGAAAGTTTTGGTCTTCGATGTTGAAGTTTGGCAATAAATTCTTCAGCTCGGCCATGAATTTAGTATTCACAGAGGCGTTGTCAGCCGCGATGCCTTGGACTTTTTCAAGAAGACCGTTTTGTTCAAGCATTTCTTTAAAAAAACTGGCTATGTCTCGTCCTGAGTGCTTACCTTTCGACGGTATGAAATCTAGGACTATGGAATGAAGTTTCCAGTCGTCATCAATAAAATGAGCAGTGACTCCGTAGAATGACCTTCCAGAAATTGAAGTCCATCCGTCGATAGTAAATTACACGTTTGACTCCGTTTCCGCCAATACCTTGATCACTGCTTCTTGAAGGCTCTTGTAGCGTGTTGTGACCATCCTACGGAGCTTGTCTCTTTTCGGGAAGGCAAGCTGACTGTTCAGTGAAGCCATGAACATCTGGGTGTGGTCATCATCGAAGAACGAAAATGGCAAATATTTGCTTGCCACCCAGTCGACTAAACTTTCGGTGAAATTGAACGAGCTTCCGCTTTTCTGAAAAATTAAAAACAAATACCAACACTATAGTATTTTTTCATAAATATCTACAGGAAATAAAGCTCAAAAAAGTGGTTAATAGCTCCAAAATATCCTCACGCTCTACATTTATGCTGGATTTCACCACCTCGGCGTAGTTTGGCTTAAAGTTAAGTCGGACTTGAAGAAAAAAATGCAATGCGTTTTATGTAAACAACATTCGGTTTGCTAAATTCACGCTACGTGTCCCGTCCCGTCCCGTCCCGTCCGGGACGCGTCCGGCAAGTAAACTATTATTCTCATATGGGAATTGAGAGGCTCGTTCATACATATCCGGCACGTGTTAGGGACGTGACCCTTCAATTTCCATTGAGAATAATATTTTTTTTGCTGGACGGGGCACGTCCCGTTCACGGCACTGATGTGTGTGAATAGACCTTAATGGACACTAATAACGTTTCCCATTTGCACAAAATTCTGCAACGCGGCAATTCATTTCCACCCGTCTTCTCCAGTAACATATGATTTAATTAAGAGTGGGCGGGTGGAAATGAACTGCCCAAATGCAGAATTTCGTGCAAATGGGAAACGCTATAAATCACATGGCAGGACTTCAGGAAAGGGTCTTTTATCATGGCCCATCCACACTATGTTGAATCGGAGTTGAATGAGTTGATCAACTCGTTCGATTCAACTTTCTAGGTGATTTGACTCAACAAGACGTCCACACTAAATTGAAGTAAAAATAAGTGTGGACGTTGAATGGAGTTGAATGTTGACAGTTGAAAATTGAGTTAATGGAAAAAAAAAAAAAAAAAAAAAAAAAATGAATGAGATTTGGGTTCAATGCCCAATAGTTTTTTTTTCTTCAAAGGGTGGTAAACACGATTATATTATGGTGCCAGCCCGGGCACAATTTCTTTGGGGTAACACCACAGCTGGCATGTAAAGAAAGGGGGTAGGGTGCAAAAAATTGCCCGAGTTGGCCGAAAAAGTTGTTCAACACATCCACGCAATGTGTGCAGAAAAGAAGTTGTCCAACGTCTGTTTCAACTCTCACTCAATTTTACTTTAAACTTTTCAGCAGTGGTTCATCTGTCGTTCAACTCGTCTACATTCGTTCAACTGAGTTGATCAACCCCATTCAATTCCGATTCAACATAGTGTGGATGCACCTTTAGAATTATATTTCAAATAATTATTTTTCAAAAACTAATCCTAATAATTAGGTATCTACAGAATGAAAATAAATCAGAAAAACAGAAAGTGCTTACCTGTTGAATTGCATATGACGTAATTAGTTTCTGCCCGGACCAGGACGAAGAAGAAGTTTCGTCGGAGTATAACTCCTGGTAAGCGCCACTGTGCACTCTTTTTAGGTGCTTCAACAACCAGTGGTGCTGCGCGAGTGTATTTTAATTTTTTTTTCGAATTACACAACTTGCACTCGGCTTCTTCGCATTCGTCTTGAATATTAAAATAAGGGGCGAATTTGCTGCTAGTTTTTCTCTTCAAAGGTTCACCACTTCCACCACTGTTTTTCACTTCGGCCAAGACACCGGTGATGGTTTTAAGTTTTTTCGTCGACATCACTTTTTCCCATTAAAAAACCAAAAATTATTTTGACTTGAAAGTCGTACTGCGTTACAGGGAAAACGGGTATAGTTGTGGTCAACTAGAAAATAGGAATAAAATGTAAACTAATGTACGCGAGGGTAGGACTGCGAGCCCCTCTCCGAAGCAAAACAGCTAACAAGCCCTTTTCTTGCGTTTTTTTTTTTTTTTTTTTAGGCGATCAGCGATCACTCTCCTCCCATCCCGATTATTCATTCTTAAGGTTTTGCAAGTTAAGCAATAAAGCAAGGCAAGAAAACCGCAGGTGATGCGGCATGCGGGTTCCAACTCGACTCGAACATCTCCTCTCTTTGTCACCCGACTTTTATACCGCCTCAAAAAAACAAGGGGCGAGAAGTTGAGAACTTTAACCCTCCTCTGCTACGGTGCGGTGGTATCACTCATGAGTAGGGATCGGATCCCTACTCCCTCTTCGCGGGATTGCGAAGAATTTTTTTTGCATAAAATTGCATATTTGGGGGATAGCAGCATGAAAACGCATAATTTAGGGTTAAAAGCATAAAATTACTTATTTTAAAGAAAATAAAATATTCCTGATCTAACCAAACAGTGCATAAACGCCCAACGCGTTCATTTTTTATTATTGACGCACAAAAATATTCTAGAACAACGAAATTAGTGGACGTTGAAAAGTGCGGCGTGGGGCAGAGTTGAAATAACAGCCAAACGCGACTCCCGATGAAAACTGCATGCTTCAGCGATAAATCACTTATTGTAGGTTCAGCGAGCGGCCCAGTGAAAATAGTGCAAGACAAAGTTACGCTCCTCTTTTTTCGTTTGATAAGGGACAAGGATTGCGCGCATCTTGCCAACTGTTTGAAGCGCCTTTCAATTCTATGTAATTTCTAGTTTTTTGTTTGTTTTTTTTTTCTGCTTTTCATACAACGTATTACTTCTTAGTTCGTTTTGGGAACACGATAATGCTGAAAGAACGAATCACTTTAGCAAGCAAAGTGAATGCATTCGCCAGGGAGTTTCAAACGGACTGTTACTTTGAATAACTGGCCTTTTCTGTTTGTATTTGTCGGGGTTTAAGTTTTTTTTTTAATGTTTCACTTACGATTCTGTACTGTGCCATAATTTCCAACCCCCTATACATTCAAAATCAACGAAAGAAAGAGTAAAAAATTCCCCTAATTTGATTTTGTTGGTGCATATTTAAGCGCATATTTCCTCAATTTTAAGGACATTTTATAGGGCATATTTTGCAGTTTTTTAGAGCATAAAAATCCGATCCCTACTCATGAGCTACGGTGGGTCAAATATGACCCATTAAATTTTTTATGCTTCCGGAAGACAAAAAAATATATATGAATTTGAACGGACACCGGATTCGTGTTCAAGAGGTTCTGAAACGTGAAAAATGCATCGTGACCCCCACCCCCCACCGTGCACGGAGAAAAATGTCGACGGTTTATTAGGCGATTTTTAGCAGTCCTGGTACTGCGTGGAGTAGCAAGATAGTCCAGATCTTACTAATTTAGCAGAACGGTTTTACTCGGCTAAAAATGCGGAGACCTGTTTTAGGAGGGCGAAATACTTCTAAAACTGGTACTGCAAAAACAAAGTTCGGGACTGCACGGAGTTGCAAGATAGTCAATACTGCTAAAAAGTGGTCCTGCTAAGCCTCTTTACTCTTCTTTAACAGGTATGCAAGAAAAGCCGTATAATGGTGAGTTGCACTGCCAAAACAGGTAAAGAGCCATGTTAAAACAGAAGATACTACTATTCGAAAACAGCTCTTCTGTTCTACTGCGAAAGCCGAACTACCTCTGCGAAAACAGTTGTATTTATCTTGTAAAAGAAGTCCTTGAATTACCGGTAATGCAGTCCATTTTCAGCTATAAGTGCAGTGTGTGTTCTCTGAAAAGTGCACTGCGGACTCTTTGAATTTAGCGCGATTTATTTATTGATTTTAGCCACCCAAGTACTATCATTTTCGCAGTGCTTCCTGTGTCGTAAAGCAGTCCACTGTGCACTAAAATAGTAGCCCAGAAACTGCATTCTTAACATTTATCTATGCGATGAAAACAGCATTGACAGGTCATCTATTACAGCAAATTATACTTTGTTAGAACACGCGCACTCTGCAAAAGTATAAATATCGCTCATTTGCTGCAATAGCTCAATAACGCGATTGCGTGTAAATCAAAATTACCATTAACAGATTTTTGATTAGGTACTCCACGCTTTTGCAGCAAAAAAGCGATTTGTAAATTTTAGGGCCTCAAATCTGAAAAATAAAATGCATTGTGATTATAATATCTACTATTATTATTTTCATTTAATTTATACCCGTCAAATTTGCCAGAACAACTGTCCATATTTAAATTACAACGATCCCTTTTTCACGCAATTACTTTCACATTCCCGTTTTAGAGTGGACTAACAACTAGATGAAGAAGAATTTTGTACACTCACAGAGATATGAAATAAAATAAATATAACAAAATTAATAAGTGATAGGCAACATAATATAGTACAGGATATTTATTTACAACCACATCTGTAACACAGGCATAGAAAATTTGTTGAAGTACACAGGTAAATATAACACACAAAGGAAACAAGCCATTGCTCGACAAATTTCCAATGGAAGGCTTGGAATTTCAGGTGACTTACAAGAATGTGAATTATAAAAACAGAAAAAACGTCCGGTTGTAGCTCATAGCTTTGTCGAAAAAAGAGAATAAATAAAGAAGTATAAAATTAAGGATCGGTTTTATCACCTGCGGTGTTAAGCTTAATGAATGGAAAATTCTAAATGAAAAAGTTAAAAAAGTTTGTTAAATATTACTGGTTCAAATTCGACAAAATTAAACTCGATACGAAAAAAACTCCAAAGAAGGTGAAATAGACCAAGCTAAGAAATTAAACCAGAAGAATAACAAAGAAGAATAACACCAATCTAAAATGACAAAATAAGGTGAAATTCTGAATAAAAAGAAAAAATAGAAAAAACGATAACGGGCATGGGGAGTGAGGGGGGGTTAAATCGAAATGTTTTCATGTTCCATGCGTGTTCCACTTTTCTTTTTTTTTTTTTTTTTTTGCCATTTTGTGCCTCTCTATCGACCTTGAATTTGACTGAATAAGACGCCAGGGGCCTTATTCTCCAAAGGGACAGCAATATTGTTTCCGTAGCGAGATATTATTCGTGAATTAAAGAAAAATGAGTGGAGACATATACGATTTTTGAAAAGCAATCGGAAAAAGTTAGAAAATACGGCACCGGGCTAAAAAACTGAACATTAATGGGAGAATTAAAAGAAAATTTCAAATAAAAAGGATAGAAAATGCTCAGATCGGCGTACCCCAAGTGCAGAGGTCGTGAATTGCTAGTTACAATTAAGTGTTCCATAACAAGGCGGGCAATAAGGCATCGGTCACTTTCGTCTAGATGACGTTTATTGATGAGGAACTTTCCCCTCGAGTTTTTCTCTAGGATCTCATGTACGGGTGGCACGACGCCGACGGTGGACTAGCCGATGGAACTGCACTGGGCGACGAATTCGATGTTGATGGTTCATGAGACCTGTATTGAGGTAATCACTCAAATTAAATAACAGGCGAGTTCACAAAAGACGATATTAATTTTAAAACCTTTCGGGAGAAGAAATTGGGTTTAGGGTGACTGGAGAACTGTCTGAATTTCCAAAAGATTTCGCCAAAGTCTCCTGCTCGTTTACCGAATCCCTGGGCCCTTTCTACAAAGCGAAAACGAATGTTTAGTAAAACATTGCAATGATTTCTGCGACACAGAAAAATCTTGCACTCACCTCCTGCTCAGACCACTTTTTCCAATGGTAGGCGTATCCAGCCCTAAATATCAAATTCTCGGGGCCTGGTAGTATCTCCGACAAATAATCAGGAGTAAGGTATTTTATTTTCGAAATACTCGTAATGTTGTAGGCTAAAGAAATGAGGAGAAGCATGAATTAGAATAATTTGAATAAGAAATTACAGAAATTGGCGACGCCGAATACACAAAAAAGACTATCAAAGGAGAGATAAAGGAGTTCAGAGAAATTCTCCTCATGCAGTAGCAGCCTTTCTTCGAAAAAGCCGCAGGAAGAGTGAGAATTTTTTTTGGGCTGATTGTACGTTCAAAAAAGGTTTCCGAGTTATTTCGGTGGTGACTTTACAAAAAGTCCGCTACGGCTTGATGAGAAATTCTTGAAGATTGAAACTAGACAGTATTGAATACAAGAAAACATGCACTAGTACAGTCTCCGCTTCGACCTTGAACTCCGGGCTACCTGACTCACGGTCCCGGTGGCCTCTGTCCGACAATTGATCCGGATTCGGAGCTGAAAATCTACTCTACCCAGGGGAAGCAGAGGTGCTACCGCAACACGGTCACCGGCCCTGGTTCTCGTCGTGACCCGGCGAGCCAAGTCAGGGAGGTCTCGGATCACCGACGATGAGAACCGGTGAAAGCGAAACAGGAACGCGATTGGTTGGCGGGATAAATCCCCAACATTTTTCGTTCAAATTCTTGTTGAATAAAAATAAGGATCATTGGGATAATGAGGAACGGATGCATCAAAAAAATCATCAAAGTTTCAGTAAATTGATCACATCAAAGATCAAGTTTTTAAGAATTGTAATTATTATTAAAAAAGATTATAACGACGGAAATACGCCAAGCGCCCATAGACTTTAATGTAGGTACTTTAAAGGTCACTGTGTATCCGAAACACGTCGGCCCAACCCTTCCACCGATCCAGTCGGGAGGGGAACCACGGCACTTTGTAAAAAGAGTTTATTCACCTTGCTTCTCAATCAACCCCCACCCATCCCACCACTTTCAACGACCATATATTATCTTAAGGGTGGGGAGGGAGTCAGACAGGTTTCCTCGACACCTAACAAGCCACCCTCGTCTAAACTTCGCCCCTAAATTTTGACTCTATTTCTGCATCAGTCTTCAATTTCAAAGTATCATTTCAATCTTCAGAAAGTCCAACGCTCGAACTTGCTTTTTAAAATTTCATCCCTGAAATGACCCTAGATCACATTTTAATTCTGAAGTGTTTTTGGGGGTTGTCATTGTTGGGCTTCCTGAAGATTGAAATGATACTTTGAAATTGAAGATTGGTACAGAAATGAAACCAAAATTTAGGGGCGAAGTTTAGGCGAGGGGTAGCTGGTAAGGGATCGAAGGGACCCGTCTTAACTTAAGGACTAGGAAAAAACTCCCGACCGAGATATCGGTCGTGGTCTTTTGTCAGGTTGGTTGATGGGCAAGCAAAAAACTGACGATCGATATGGTAATAAGTTTTGACAAAAATAAAAGAAATGTTGCACTATTCCACGCCAAGAAATTAAATAAAGCTAAAAAAAAATGTATGAAAATACTGGCAACAAATTTCACTCACTGTTCAGTAGTTGACGATAGGGGTTGTTGGGTGGGGGGAGGGGCTTGCTTATCAGCCTGTAACCTCGTTAAGGCACTATAAAACACGTGTACTGCAACACGCAAATCGGCGCCATACTTGGTCCCTCATATTATGATTATAACTATCACCTGATCTCATTGACAAGAAGGATATTTTTATTTATTTCGACCACATTCTGCGTTTGTTTGCTGTTATACGATGACAATTTTTTCATTCATGATATTTTGTTTACCCTAACTACTGAGGGACCAATTATGGCGCTGAAATCCGTGTTGCAGTGCCTGTGTTTTAAAGGTTCTCTAACCTCGTGACCGCATGGTTGACCCGTTGCTCGGCAACAACAGAAAATAATATGTACTCATTTTTTTCTTTCGTAAGCCTACTCTACCCACTTCCAGCCCTCATTTTGCTTGCCCATCAACAGCTGACTTGACTGTTGACCGCGATCGATGCGTCGAATCCAACATGTCCCCCAACCCGATGACCACGGCATTCGTAACCCCCCCCCCTCACCTAACCTCCCACCACAATGATCCGATTAGGTGGCGGCTACACAGTAACTCGGAACTCATCTTTGACTTTGAGACATTAATTTTTCCAAAGTTGTTCAAGGTTTATCTCTACTTTTCCGAATTAAATCCGATTTTTTCACTTCCGGATGGGCTTTTTGCTACTTTTGACGAACAAATCGGAAAGAACAAATTTTTAGAAATCTTGCGGAATGAAGCCATAGAAGAGGTTCCAAGAAAAATCAAGTGTCCAATCCAATTGGACACTTGATTTTTCTCGGAACAATTTTTTTTCTGCCAGGATTAGCTGTTTTCGAACAAATTAATCATTTTCAGTTGTTTCGACAGCATCCCAAAGTAAGCCAAAACGGGGATCCCGGTTCTATCGAAAAAATAAAAATAAATAAACACCCTCATTTATTCACACTAAATCCTGGTGAATTGACCTTCCATTGCACAGAAAACTTGAAATCTACTCGATCGCAGTACAAAACACGAACATAATGAAGAAACTGCGTCTCCTACTGTTTCAGTACAGCTTTGTTATTGCCTTAAGAGTTAAGCCCCCAACCACTTGGTATTATGGCTATACTGATTTCAACTCGAGATAAAAAAATAAGTCAGTATCTTCATTATTCATGCAAACATGCACCACTCATACTTTACAGTAGTAAGGTAGTATTTAGAAAATATTCACTCACCTTTGAGAAACAAAGTCGGAGTCTCACGACACTAATAGACACTGTACACAGAACGAAGACGATCTCAAACTGAAACTGAACTACGTGACTCCAGGCTCAAGCATGAAGAAAGGGCTAGAGTTGTCAAAACCCCCTTTTCTGGGACACGTGGCAGCTCATGTTTTAGCAGACCGGTATACTGCACACCCACGTTTTTAAAGACCCATATACTTCTGTTTCACACACATACCATTACTTTGAAGGTCACGGTTCGACTAAAACAACCCCTGGACTGGTATTTCAACAGCACTGCATTGCTTACGACGGTACAAATGTACAATTCTCTTTCTCTCCCATTCCCCTTTCATTTGGCTCGCTCGCTGATTCTTACACTTTTATGTGTAGGTAGGTACCTCTATTTATAACTGAAATAATAAAATTGAGCAACGATTTCTTGATGGAACTTAATAAGGATTGTTTACTTCCACTCCTCGCAGCAAGCCCCTGGAGCCCTATGAGAACCCTTATTGTGGGCACTACAGGTACGATTATTTTACTTGTGGGATCATTGTACCTGACGTTGAATATAATATTGGAGCATGTGATATTCTCATAAGCACTACCCACGTCCCCCCCCCCCAAGGACTCGTTCTTCTATTTCGGCAGGGTAAACCACCATCTGGACTTAGCAGGTTATCGTTTTTGCATTGTTCCATGCTGCTAAAAACGATCAATCCCCGGATTTCGAAGACTCCCGGTGGGCGTTTTTATCAAAAAAACCATCCCCACTACAAGATTTCACAGTACCCAGCACAGAGCAGAGTAGCTCAAATACTGCTAGTACGGCAATACGGCTACCTTGAAAGGGCGAAAAGCATGGAAACTGTCATTTGAGGAGTAATAGACGAGCGAAAACAACAGTCTGCTCGTGACAGCAGAACTGACTCTTCAAGGAGACTTAGCCGTATCGTCTAGTTTTAGCAGTTAAATTGCTTTTGCAGTATTTTTTCGCAGACCCTTTTTCTCAGTGTGAGGACAAGCGCAATATTGCATTTTTTGAATGAAGTGCACTAAAATTCAAAATAGGTAGGGGGGGGGGGTAAGAAAACCAGTTGTTGAATATAATTATGAGGTGGAAAATATCCTCTTCATCATTCTGCTCGCTGCAACGCAATCGTCAATTTCCGATTAGCTACCATAATCTTCGTCCATTTCTTGCTCGAGTTCTTCATTGAGCTCTTCAGAAGTCCAAAATTTTCTTTTAGATGCCATTTGCCACTGTGAACGATATGATCTGATGGCTAACACACCTGACAAAGAAATTGGTAAGTAAGACGTCATAAATAATGGTTTTTATTATTGCGTAAGCAAAAACAACTGGAAAGTTTCAACTAAATTTTTGGTAATTGTTTGAAACCCTGGGTCAAATATGACCCGAGTGAACTTTCAGCCGGCTCAAACATTACAATGGGCATACGTTGAGCGGTTCAAATGAGGTAGCGTCTTCCTCACGACTGACTAGAAGGGTACTTGAAGCCTTGAACCGGAAAGAGGAGTGGGGGCTTCACTATGCACAGAGAAGTAACTGCATGGGTCGGATCTGACCCAACCGTAGCAGAGGAGGGTTAAAAGGAACTATCGACTACTATTATTACTGAAATGTATTTTACTTGTTCCACGGTCCCAAAACATCAGAGTATTATTCCTTGCAATATCCTTCTGTGTATCGTGTCGTAGTATGAAGGAGGGGGGGGGTGATGTCCCCCAATGGGCTATGCCCGTATTTATGAACGTTCCTTGAAACCTTGAAATTTACGAGTACCTGAACGTTCATAAGTACGGGTACGTAGTCATTGTTTTAAACATTTTTTACATGAGAGTGGGAGGGCGTTTTTTCCTTCAAAACCAGTGTTTCCAGTGTCACAATAACAACAATAAGTCCCCCCCCCCCGCCGACCAACACGCACTACTTCAATTTCTTGATGGGGGGGGGGGGGGATAAAATAAAATCCATTGAGTAATCAACTTCATTGATTCATCGAATGCTAACAGATGATAGGATTTATCTCGTTCACCTCACTTTTTGTTTGGCGGGAGTAGGAGGGGTAGGATTTCCCGCGAGAAGTCCCGTCCCGCGCGGGAAATTTAGGTCTTGTCCCGCGTCCCGTCCCGCAAAATATTTTCGAGACCCGTCGCGTCCCGCGCGCACCACTAGCTGCAACTACCCTTGATATCCTTCTGTCCATGTGTCAATTCACCGGTATACTTTTCTCCCAAATTAGGCATCCATGCAAGTTCCCCATCGAGCTATACTTGAGGAATAATAAATATATGCAAGAAGATGACTTGACAACATATGCTAATGTGTATAGCACAATGGTCCCTCGACATGAGTTTGATTAATGATATATTACGGACAGGCGATAACCCCCTCACCCCTCATTCATAAACTTTCATGCTTTCAATTTTGGAAATTTTTCCTCTTTGCAATGAGGACCCATTCAATTTCCATGGTTCCATTTCCTCCATTCCGACCACGTTGCCGGATCTAATTTGTCTAGAAAGCAGAGTATGCAACTGCTTAAGCGACATCAAAACATAATTTCAAAATTTATTGTTTTTTGCAAATTTCTTCTAAGATGATAAGATTTATTAACTACACAAATGAATATTACTCAATGAATAATTTTACCTTTTCCAAAAATTGCTTATTACCGCACCATGAATTGAGAAAAAGTAGGCTTTTAGCTGCTTCTGGAGTTAAACGAGACCGTTGCTTTCGCAAGACAAGCCCTGCTTTTCAAAAAAACAAAAAAAAAAAAAAAAAACAGACAGTCAGTCTTGTAAATGGTCCATTCGTTGCATTTTTTTTTTTTTTTTTTTTTCAGTGAAGACGTGTTAAGTCCTTCGTCACTACTGTCCGATGAGTTCAAGTTTGCCACAGCATCTCTTTTTCCTCTCGATACCTTATACGTTGCGAACGATTCATTGAACTTGGCTTCAGCTTGGGTTTTCAAGTTTTGACCCCAAGTGGGTTTCCGCGTGCACGTGACCCTACGAGTTTTTAATCCTTTTACGCTGTTTCCACTCGTATCTTGATATCGTCGGTCCCACTGCAACGCTGGCTAACTGTGACGCGGTGTGGCTTAATAGGGGTCGTTCGGACGACCCGAAGATGAGGGTTGAAGATGCAAAAATTAAACGGTCGCCACCTGTTGTTTGCCTTGGGTAACTGGCCCCAATATATTCTCCATATAATACAACTGATTTACAATTTTTGTTGGTAAAAAATAATAATGATTGTCTTTGACGGTTTCTGGTTGTTCCACTGCGTGGAGCTCGCGACTGGCAGTCTGGTGGCGTCCCTTCGCGCTGTTGCAGATCTTCTTGTCGGGCTAACGGTCCGTTAGCGTCCCTTGGTGCTGTCCGTAGTGATCGGAGTTGACCGGTCCTTGATCAGCTCTGTCCAGTCCGGTGTCGTCGTCTTCGCCGAGTTCGGCAAGGACAGGGAAAGGTTCGGACAGGGTCGGTCTCGCTCGATGAATTCTGGGGCAGACACAAGTGTCGTCGCTAAGCCACGTAGTATCTATCAAGTTCCACCGAGGTTGAGGGAATGAAAAGAAATTTTGACCGGAGACGTCTCAAAGGTCTGGCACGAATGCCTATCGGTGGTCAGGTCCACAATAGGGTTTCCCTTCAACAACCGTCCGGAGTCTTCTCAACGGAGTCGAGCTTGGAAGGTTCTCGCAAGGTTATCCTGCCGGTCCGATTTGGTATATGCGTCAGGTCACTGACGACTTGAACCAGGGGCGGTCTGTTCCACAGTAGGGGGGTCCTCTTCAACAAGCGTCCGGAGTCTTCTCAACGGAGTAGAGCTTGGAAGGTTCCCGTAAGGTTATCCGCACCACTGGTCGAGGAAAAAACAAAACGGGGCAAGAGGCCTCGGTCAGGGTCAGCCTTATACCAACCAGTCAGGATCGGATCACTGAGGGGCCGGAAAGGTACCGAATAGGCTTTTCCCGTTGATGCCTTGGTAGGGTGTGACATCACGAGCGGTCAAGAGTCGTCTCAATTGACCGCTGGGCGTTTTCCCGAACGGCGTGATTTTTGGTGAGCGATCCTTCGCTTCGGGAAGACTGCGTCGTCGCTGTTGTACTTCCGGATCGTCGGGTGTCCTGGAGTTCCCAGTAGATGAAGCCGCTGGAGTGTCGTGCGGTTTCTCAGTCGAGTAGTCCGTTCACAGGCTGAAGATCTGGTCCAGGTGGGAGGCTGACAATCGACCCCCATCGACGGGAATACGTGTAAATGTACCCCCAGTGGTTTTTTGATTGTAGACCCCCGGGTTGTAGAGGGACCCCCGCTCAATTTTGACGTTTGACCCCCGGGTTGTACAGGGACCCCCCGCTCAAATAAAGGTAGTAGAACGAAATATTTGGTAGTGCTGTACATCATGTTTAATAATTATCACGATTTTCGTCTTATTATCAAGATACGTCACAGAGAGTTCATTGTTGATTTATTTAGGAAGCAGCTTGTAGGAAATGCATTTGACGAATTCATACATTGATAGCTGTTTTTGTTGGTACCACCGAATTATGGCTGCAACCCTACGCTCTTTTTTTCTGATCGATGATCGACGCTCGTCACGGAAATGTGTAGCATTAGTTTTCACGTAGATTTCTGCCTGAAGAGCCAATAGTGCATCAACGAAAATGAATATGTTAGGGTGGGCCGATTCAAAATTGTTGGAGAAATGTTTATGAAAAGATTCACTACTGTTTGTGGCCTCACTAACATTTTTAGGTAGTCGTGGTATATTTTTCCTTTTCATGTTGTAAGCTATTCGTCGTAAATTGTTGAGGTCGGAGCGTATCATGTCATTGGCGGGAACTTCTATGAGCGCTGATCTGACGATTTTAGATGGTCGAGTACATATGTCGTCCTTCGCTTTCCGTTTAATTGCTGCGTGTAATGAGCAAAGGTCCCGGCTCCTCGCTGTAGCTTCATGGTTGTGGTCATCATGTGATTCGACTACGTTATCTTCAATAGATTTAAGGAAGGCCTTGCACTTATATTTCCGGCGAACTGAACAAACCCACCTCTTTTCGCCACCACTTAAGGATTTTTGAAAAACAAACTTGAAATTTCCCCGGAAAATAACGTCTCTATTTTGCCTACTTCCCCCCGGTAAAAATAAAGTATCATCACCCATCACTTCCACGATTCGATTACGACTAACTCGTTATCTGTGAACAATGATCCGTTTGTTGATGTGTACATCAACAAACACATGAGTGAGGGCAGGGGTCCATTGTCAACACAGTACACCTAGCCGAATGAACGGCGCGGGGGTCCGTTGTCAACACGGACCTTGACGTTGAGCCCCGAGGGTCGACGTGACGTCTCCCGGTCCAGGTTGCGGGGATGTTTCCCGTTCAACTTCTTGACTTGAAGTGATTTCTCGAGTGCCGGCGCTCTGGTTATATAGTCGGTGGGTGGTTTCCGCCCACTCCCACCCGCTGGGGTGGCTCAGTGGGTTGACCGGTGGGTGGTGGGTGGTTCCCTTTCCGACTTTTCCCCCACCTGGAGGGCTCCTTTTTTTTTGTTTTGTGTAGGGATTCTAAGCAACCCCCGAAAACCAAAAATAATCAAGCTATTTAACTCTAAAACGCGAATCTTAGTAGAACTGTCCGTAAATGATTTTGAAAAGGACTTAGTTAGCTCTGTCAAAGAATATGTTACCCCGAAAGTTAAATACTCCAAATATTTTGAGGATGACGTTTATGAAAAATTCACACAATTAATGGTCAAAAACTTCAAAACATCAGAAATAGATTTTATCAAGTGCACCGAAAAATTAATTGACGTCATTGAGGAAGAAGAAATTCATGAAATCATACGAAATTATCACGTTAGTAAAACCAACCACAGAGGTATAAAAAAAAGCGTCTCCGTGGCGCAAATGGCAGCGTGCTGGACTGGTAATCCAGAGGTTGCGGGTTCAAATCCCGCCGGGGAGCCATTTTTTCTCGAAACTCGAATCGTGTTGGGCTATGCCCTTCCATCGTCGTCCGGATAATATCAATTAAAATACCGGCGTCAGATTTATTCAATATATCCATCTAACAACATCTAGATAAGATAAAATTCGGCGTGGTTTACCGATCAGGAGAAGCGCCTAGAGTTTCGAGAAACAATGGACCTGGGTGGGGTTCGGCTTAGCTTATCCCTCGGAGAACGACTCCCATAGGCGTCTCCGTGGCGCAAATGGCAGCGTGCTGGACTGGTAATACAAAGGTTGCGGGTTCAAATCCCGCCGGGGAGCCATTTTTTTCTCGAAACTCGAATCGTGTTGGGCTATGCCCTTCCATCGTCGTCCGGATAATATCAGTCTAATTAATTTATTAATAGATAATTTTTGGTTGCCGGGGTGTTGGGAGGGGGAGATAGATTTGAGATAACAGCGTTGGGATGGTTGGGGGGGGGGGCAGATGACTTGCAGTTACAGTTACATTGTATGGGGCTCATGTTGGGGAAGGGAGCAATTATAACGCATAATTATTACTTGGGTAAGTTCCGGTTACTGGGGTGTGGGGGGAGATAGATTGCGATTACAGCGTTCAGGGCTTGCAGTTACATAGTTACATTTACAGTGTTATAGTTTGTGTTGCTGAATTTTTAAAATTGAGGGGATGAATACAATATTAGGTTTACAGTAATATGGGATAGATGAACAGTGAAAAGGATTTGCTTTGAAATTTGGTTGATATATTTACTTTGAGGTTTAAATGGAAAATAATTGAATATTGTAACTGGGAGAAAATTTAATGGTTATGGGGGGGGGGGTAACTCGCTTGGTAGGTTCAATTTAAATTCTCCATGGGATATTTACTATAAAATTATACATGGCCTGATATACTTCGGGTGTGTTAGTGGACAGAATACTAATATAGTCGAAGGGGTTTTGTAAATGGTTTTGCAGGATTCTGAACAATGGAAGTCTTTCGTTGGCGTATCTTGGGCACTCCATTACGATGTGCTGCAGCGTTTCAGATATTTCGCATTGGGGACAATGTGGTGACGATGACAGTCCCATCTTGTGTAGGAGCTGATGACATAGTCCATGATTGACACGAAGGCGACCAAGTATTCTGATGAAATCCTTGTGAACGTAATTCCCGGAGAACCAGGGAGTTCTAGAGGTGCATGGATTGTAGCTTTTGTAAAAAGTACCTGTGGGTGAAGCAGAATATTGGCAGTCCCATGTCTTACGATGTTTTAATGCAATGATGTTATTAAAGTCGAAGTATGAGTGATTTTGGACGACACATCTAGACATGGCTGTATTGCAGGCCTTTTTCGCCAACATTTCAGCCCGGTCGTTACCGATTATATTGGAATGCGATGCTATCCACAGTATTGCTACTGACTTAGACTCATATGTGAGCTGAGCAGTGATTTCTATTACGTCTATTATGACTTTGCTAATCTTAGCTGATATCCTAAAACTTTGTAAGGCAGTGGCTGCACTTTTGCTATCTGTTAGAATTAACAGTTTGTTGGTTTCAAGCCTGGAAAAGTATTTAATGGCTTCCAGTATGGCATAAAGTTCAGCTTCATGTATGGTTGAGAGTGGATTAAGGAAAAATTGTAGCCCTATATTATGGGATGGATCATAAACCGCACATCCAACGTTTTCATTGGTTTTGGAAGCGTCGGTGAACAGCGGACACCTTGCTGGGAATTTGGTTCTCAATAAGTGCGTAAGGGTCAAGTTGTTATTATTGGTGAATAGACGGTTGGAGAAGTTGTGGAAGTAGTAAATAGGGATATTAAGTCGCTGTAGGAATATCGAATATATTTCTGTATTGAGATTGAATAAAGGAATTTTCTCCTGAGATAAGATTTGGTCACTATACTTGTGCAGCCTCAAGAAACTTTCAGTGAGCAGGGGTAATTTTTAATCAAATATTGAGACGTCAAGTTCAGGGTGTCAAGAAGCACAATTTTTTGGAATAAGAGGGGATAGAAGTCTTTGATCTTGAGTAGGTGCCTATCTGATAATATTTCTCTACGAATTGCCAAGGGACATTCTTCCGTTTCGTTTAACAAAGCGATTATGGGGGTGGACTTTACTCAGTCGTAAGCTGTTATGGTGTAAGACTTCCAGTTTCCTCAAGTGTGTTTGTGCTGCTTGGCCATAGAATACGCAGCCGTAATCTAGCACCGATCGAATAGTAGCTCGATAGAATTTAAGGGCAATATTAGGATCGGCACTCCAACGGAGGTGACACACAACTTTCATTATGTTAAAGAATTTTTGGGATTTACTTAAAACATAGTTAATGTGTGAAACCCAATTTAATTTACGATCGAGGCGAATGCCTAAATAAGTTGTTTCGAATTTGATCGGATAGCGCTTATTGCCTATTACAATGTCATTTGAAGGAAAAATATTTCTTTTCCTAGTGAACGGACAAATAATTGATTTAGAAAGAGAAATGCTTAGTCCGTGGTTAGTCAAGTAGTTGTCGATAGCTGCCAAACCTTTGCTAAGGGTTTCGGTTGCCAACGTGACATCTGAGTGTTGGGTGTACAGGCAAATGTCGTCAGCGTTGTACAATACTTACGTTTTCATGTAATACGCGTTTTATATCATGGTTGTAAATAGCGTAAAGAGTAGGACTCAAAATTCCTCCTTGAGGTAAACCCTGCCGGACCAGCCGAGGCCCGATCAGGTCCTCCCCATGTCTTAAATAAATTACTCGTTCTTCAACAATTGCAGTAATGATTTTAATGAATTGGCAAGGTATATTTAAATTTTCCATTTTTGTCTTAAGAATGCTGATATTGACATGATCAAACGCTCCAGTTATATCTAGCATGATTGCCAGCGTGGTTTTATTTTCTGAGAACCCAGTCTGTATGTCCGTCACTAATTGCGCTATAGATATAACAGGAGATATCTAGCATGATTGCCAGCGTGGTTTTATTTTCTGAGAACCCAGTCTGCATGTCCGTCACTAATTGCGCTAAACCGTCGAGACAGGATCGTCCTTTTCGAAAACCATATTGATTTGGTGGTAGAATATTGTTCTTTTCCACCCAGTATTCTAATCTGTTTTTTAATATTCGCTCAAATGTTCAAATGTTCTTAGTAAGCAAGATGACAGTGAAATGGGCCGATAAGAGTCACAATTGTTGGGTGGTTTCCCCGGTTTTGGCACAGGGAGAACGCAATACCTTTTCCATTCATATGGTATTTCACCAGATTCGAAAATTTTGTTGTAAATATCGAGTAAGTGGGTCTTGAAATTATCTGGTAAATGGTCTATCATGGACTAATCTATTCCGTCCAGTCCGGGTGAAGTGTTAGTTGTTCTGCGCAGGACATCGTTCAGTTCTTTGTAACTGATCTGGTTTGTCAGAAAATGGGGCTCTATACAATTTTGGGTTCGAGGTGATGTGATCGTAATATAAACTGAAGGAGGGGATAATTTGTCCAGAAATTCCATGATCCAGTCGTCAGACAAGGACGATGGTTCTGAGAATCTTTTGTTATTACTTAATTTTTTTAATTGTTTCCATATACCTTTAAGGATGACCTGTTTCTCAAGTCTACACAAATAGAACTGTACGTCTGACCCTGAATTTTATGAATTACAATGCTTTCAGCTTTATTAAATGGACATTTTTCCCGAACAATTCCATTTTTGGTGCTATATATTGTTTCTGGCACAGAGATGCGTTTAAGAGAAGGCCAGAAGCAGGCGCCCTCTGGGAACTACCTAAAAAACACTTCTTCACTCGGCCCCCATGCAATATTAGGTTTTTTTAATTTTAAAAAAAGAACCCTTCGCCCATCAACTTATGCACTGAACAAAATACTGCCTACATAAACGAAATTATCCCACCACCGTAGACTCAAATTTCATTAATTGATGTCATGAATTGACTAGGATTGCACACTGGTAATAAGCTTCTCGGGTATTACAGTCAAATCCGAGTAAGGACCCGACGTTGAACATGCAAACAATTGAAAATACCTCCTAATGATGAATAAATGAAGGACATTTCAGTCAGTGCTAGAGTACATAACAAAACGGAGGGGCGACTAGCTCGAGTTGGTGCTCTAATTATGAGAGTATGTCATTATAAAATTGCACTGTTAAAAATGGCACTATAAAATTATTGAGATCAAAACTGAAATGTTATTGCTGATAATACAGGGTGGTCGGTTTTGACTTGTACAAAAAAAAATGGGTGAAATTAGACCTCATTTGTGATCGAAAATACCCCACCGGCTATGGTCTGAAAATCAAAACTATTCGAGTATGATTTTTTCAATGATTTTTAAGGCTTAAGTCACTTTTCTCGGAACAATGCGAGTTGCTCGCTTCCAAGTTAACGTTTTACAACTTTTGACGACAGATTCGGAAAGAGCACAATTTTTTCTATCGGGAAAAGATATTTAAACTCAAATTGATCGCTTTTGGTGGCCTTGACAGCTATTCAAACTGGGCAAAATCCGGAATTTTCAATTTTCCAACAAACGTCAACCCAAACCATTTTACGCTAAATCTCTTCAAATCGGCTTCCCAAGGTCAGAAAACTTCTTCAATGTGTCCTCTTCAAAATCACTCTCTAAAATTATTTTAGTTAATGGGCAGTTTTTCTGCGCAAATTATCATTTTCTAAAAAAATAAGGTATTTCTTCCTTCAAAACCGCAACTTCAGGGTAGTTTTGAACATCAACATTTCAACAACTCTTGCGCTGTAATTTTTTGTTTGACGAGAGAAACCATCATAAAAATCATTTAAAGTCTTCATTTACATGAAACTTATCGTATTCGTCTTTATTGTCGCTCCGGCAGCTGGCTACCGGATAAATCAAAGAGGGCAGAAATGGCTAATTTTAAAGAAATTTATGATTTGCACATTCTCATTCAAAACGTATTTTATTTTAACATGATTTCAAAGTGCATTCCATTGCTACGGATACACTGTCTTGCAAGTTTTCTCATTTCTTTGACCGTTACTTCGTAGGTCAGCGTCGAGTCACGAACACTTTGGGCTGCCTGCCCAATTCTTTCGCGTATCTCCTCTTCAGTCGTAACCGATGTCGAATACACCTTAATGGCACGTTATCACTGATGGGAATAGTGTTGATTTTTAATTTTTTTGGTAGGTACCTACCTGTTCCTTCATTGTACCCCACAAGAAGAAATCCATAGGCGTAAGATCTGGAGATCTTGCTGACCAGGGAACCACTCCTCCACGACCTATCCACCTCGGAAAAGTTTCTCCAAGGTGTTGCCGGACCTGAGCAGAGTAGTGAGGAGGGGCGCCATCTTGTTGGAAGATGATGCTCTCTCTCACCTCAGCGTCGAGGGGACGAAGAAGAAGGGGAAGTTCCTCACGAAGAAAATTAAGATACCTAAATGAAAGCCTACTTTTAAGATGAAGAAAAACAACAAAAATGTTTAAAAAATCATAGGAATGGGTACCTCTCTCCATTTAGAACTCCGTCGAAGAAGTGGGGGCCAATTAGTTGGTCGCCTATGATTCCGGCCCAGATATTAAGGCTGAACCTTCTCTGGACAGAATGAACGCGAGCCAAACGTGGATTTTCTGACGCCCAATGGTGGAGGTTGTGTTGATTGAATATCCCTTCCCTCGTGAAGAGTGATTCATCGGTCCATAAGATTTTCTTTAAAAAGTGATGCTCCTCAATATCGCTGTTCAGGAGCCAACGACAAAAATTAACGCGCGGAGCAAAATCACTATTCAGAAGCTCTTGAACGGGTGTGAAATGGTATGCGCGGTAATTGTTTTTTTTCAGGATCTTCATCACCTTCCACCGACTTACACCCGTCTCCCGCTCAAGCTCCCGTGTACTTATTCCGGGCCGATTGTCCACTTCTTCAAGCACCATTTCTTCTGTTTGAACGCCTTCCGCTCTCGCCCCTACCTCGTGACTACTAGAAAAGATCGAACTTTCCGAAATTCGTCGGTGAACTGAGGCAAATGTCCTGTAGTCAGGGATACGCCGATTAGGGTATCGTTCAGCGTACAGCCTCTGAGCCAACCTAGAATTTCCGTCGGCCAGGCCGTAAACGAAATGAATGTCAGCGTAATGACTTGCCGAATACATTTTGAACGCTTTAAATGCACGAGTGAGACGTGAAACTGAAATGCTTGGGGAGACTAAGAAAGAAGCTCGAGTGGACTTTGGTACAATGCATTGAAATCTTAAAATTGTCTCCAATACTACTGCCCGTATTTCTCAACGCTCTTTGAGGAGTGCACGAGTCAATAACGTGTAGAAGCAAGCAATTTAGAATGTGAGAATCATAAATTTCTTTAAAAATTAGCCATTTCTGCCCTCTTTGATTTATCCGGTAGCCAGCTGCCGGAGCGACAATAAAGACGAATACGATAAGTTTCATGTAAATGAAGACTTTAAATGATTTTTATGATGGTTTCTCTCGTCAAACAAAAAAATTACAGCGCAAGAGTTGTTGAAATGTTGATGTTCAAAACTACCCTGAACTTGCGGTTTTGAAGGAAGAAATACCTTATTTTTTTAGAAAATGATAATTTGCGCAGAAAAACTGCCCATTAACTAAAATAATTTTAGAGAGTGATTTTGAAGAGGACACATTGAAGAAGTTTTCCTGACCTTGGGAAGCCGATTTGAAGAGATTTAGCGTAAAATACTTGGGGTTGACGTTTGTTGGAAAATTGAAAATTCCGGATTTTGCCCAGTTTGAATAGCTGTCAAGGCCACCAAAAGCGATCAATTTGAGTTTAAATATCTTTTCCCGATAGAAAAAATTGTGCTCTTTCCGAATCTGTCGTCAAAAGTTGTAAAACGTTCACTTGGAAGCGAGCAACTCGCATTTTTCCGAGAAAAGTGACTTAAGCCTTAAAAATCATTCAAAAAATCATACTCGAATAGTTTTGATTTTCGGACCATAGCCGGTGGGGTATTTTCGATCACAAATGAGGTCTAATTTCACCCATTTTTTTTGTACAAGTCAAAACCGACCACCCTGTATGGTTATATTATAATAAAGTTCGTTTGCTTAAAAAAAAAAAAAAAATGACATTAGGCCTCTTGATTCTACGGCAATTTGAATCAAATCCTACACGGACGTATTCCGTCCCTTGGGAGTAAAAGAAAGTCCACGTTGAAACCTAACGTACTCATCATCAATTGGTTGCTGAGTCTTTCTATTTGAACTGGAAGTCAGGATGCTATAGGTGTATAGAAGTACACGGGGTTTATTCACGAAACACGTCAGTATCTTTCACATTTAACAATTTCGTAACGGATAGGTACATTTTACAATTATCTCACCAAACCTTCAACATTGCCCATGTTCTCCTAACTGGCTAGAGCAATTTGACGGCTAACCAAATTATAAACCAGAATTGTACGTCGTTCCTTCCCGTCGTGGTTTCGATCCTCTCCTTGGGCGCTGCTGGATACGCAACCTTCGATTAGATCTCCAAGACCTTGATATTACGCTTGCCAATGGCTTACAAGCCAAGCCTCGGATATCACCAAATTGTTGGAATATTTGAACAGAGAGTGAGTTGTGTCTCTCATGTAACGATAAAGTTGACGATTCCTGAAGGCGCTAAGCCCGGCTGTACACCAGCACGAACTGTTCCCTTTGCGCTTCACGACAGAGAACTTGACTCGCTTGAAAATGCGGGCATAATTACCAAATCACCCTTCAGTGACTGGGGATCATACCGAAGGCCGTCGGATCCGTTCGAATGCGACCTGGTATCCTCTTTTTCGCGGACATTAAAAATCAATATCGTGGGCTCTCCTCATAAAATCAATTTCGTTATTCGTAGAGTGCATTGAGTCAGAAATAAACATTAAAATGGACAATCAGTTCTAATTTCAAATGAAAGACCTCACCGGTTTGGTCTTTTGGCCCACCTTCATGGCCAATTTCGTCAATGTGATAGTCTGTTGGTCAAAATTCCTCTTTACATCCTCAATTTTTGCGTTTCTGTTCCCCACCTATTTTGGAGTCACGTGTAGAACCGGGGGCCATGTAGAGTATTGATCCGTGTTTCGAGAACCAAGTCAAATGATTTGAATATCAAATACTGAATGACTTATTCAGTACTGAAATCCTCATCGCCACGTTGTTGTTCCTTTCTCGTTTGTACGAATATTAGTGAGCCAAACCTGACCTCTCAAACTCTCAACCTTCGTCTCTATACGAATCATTCTCATTCTCTTAAGTATGAATGTCTTACTTATTATTGAAATCCTTATCACCACGTTGTTGTTCCTTTCTCGTTTGTACGAAAATTAGTGAGCCAAACCTGACCTCTCGAGCTCTCAACCTTCTTATCCTTACGCTTTTTCCAAGACGCACAGTTCCTCAATTTTTCGTCTGCACCTGTTTTGGGGTATCGCCATCCGTGTTTCGACCTGAATTTCCTTTAGAACGTAGACAAGTGATTTTAATATCAAATATACTTTATCTTTATCTATGTTGAAGGGTCAAATTTGTTTATCTGATTTACAAGGTACAGTCCCTCAAAGAACCGTGACAGAACAGCGATGAGGCGATACACCTTTCGCCGAAAGTTACCGTGTGGCGAGTCTTAAAAAAAAAAATCCAAAATTCAAGGAGATGCATAGAAGTTTCTAGTTTCCCGGCGTACAATTATTGAATGCATCGGAAGCCCAACACATGCAGTTACGCATTATTGTTAACAATATTTTCAAATATTAGGCAGCGTTCGTACTGTAGCGATACGAAATCATTTCCGTGTCGTATTCAGACAGTTCCAGTTGTTTCTATCTGACGTAGACGCTGTTAAGATGTGTGTCGGCGTTCGACGATGTCGAAACGACATTGTATCGCCCTAGTATGTTCGCCTCCTTGTAGTGTACGATCAATGCAACAATCAAAACCCTCAAAACAAAAGCAACGAATGTCAAGCTATCCCAGTAGGTAGAAAACAAATGGAGTATCGGTTTCTACCATTTGAGGAAGATCTATTTCCTCCACAAAAAAAATCGTTTTGAAGGAACGACGTATTTTTACCAGAAAAGGTTTTACTGGGAGAAAATATACACTGACTGACTGTAATAATTAATTATGCAATAATAAAAGGAGAAAAGATGACGCCACACATCTAATAGTACGTTGATCAGGCACTGGAAAATACCTTCTATGCCATTGTTGTCATTCGTTGTATCTTGAAAAAATGTTCGCCACTGCCCCAAGTTGAAAAAAAAAAATTGCCTGGGGGGTGATTCTGTAACTCGCAAAATTTACGTGTCGTTACTGGGAAGGAGGGGGAGAGGATGTACCCCGTTGCCTTCGTTTCCACACATTTGTCAAGAATTTATTATTTTTTCTTCGAGACCACACATTCTATCGTGAAAATTCCACAGTTTAATTCACTAGGTATCGTAAAAACCATGGCAACGAGGTACCTCCCCTCGCCCTTCTTCCATTTTACGACACGTAAATTTTGCAAGTTACAGAATCACCCCCCTGATCTCCAGCAGATTGCATGAGATCCTTAGTGATATCATTATTTCTTACCGCCACAGCCTAAACAGTAACATTTTTTTCTAAAAATAATATGTAGATCGAAATTCATGTTACCTGTTAACGATATCAATGCGAAACTGAGTAGTACTGATGGTTTTCTATCTCATTGGTTCTTGGAAAAAACGTTTTACACTCGCCGGTGATTTCCAAGTCATCGAAAGGTGTCTATGTCTAATTGTCTATGCTCCTATCCTGAGGAAAACTTCTGCTGATCTCAAGTGTGTGATCTCTTGGATCATAGAAAACGTCAGAAGCAGATCTACGCTTTCATCTAATCCGTATTTCTTTCTTACCGTATACCTATCTTTCTTTCTTTCTCAAGTAAAATACGATGTCATTTTACAGCACTTACTTTAAAAACGTGTATAGGGCAGGCCGCTCCCCAAACCGCCTTTTGTAATCGGCTCTCCGCCGTTCATCACACGAGGTAAACGGTTTATTCAAGGTAAGCAGCTTCATTTGGGACCTGTACCTGGGGCCAGGGAAGTGTACGTCTCGGTCTGGTGGTCTTTGGCCAAAAGGTACACTATTGGAGTATCCTGCGAAAAGTACATGAATGACATTCAGGCATATTTTTCCCCTGCATACCTTTTTTCCCATTTTCTTATATGTAGTATAGCTATTTTTATATAGCATTATTATAAATCGGGTCATTTCAAACTCTCTGGTTTTATTTTCCCTGACGACAAAATGATCTTCCTACACACTCACAAATGGCGTTTTCCATTCAATGCTACACACTCGTATGGTGTAAGTTTTTCCACCCGTCTTCTCTGAATTAAAACATATGTTTATGGAGAGGACGCGGCACTCCACTTGTGTAGTGTGTTGAATGGAAATCGCTAAAAGTTTTTCAGTGCATTATCAAAGGTTTCAGTACGTCTCCTCGGATGGTTCGAATCGACTCACAAAAATGGTATTTAGCGTCGAGGTCGGTACATTTAACCGATATGGCCCATCTAGGTTAAAGCATGTCAAACTCTGTAAGCACTCATCTCGGTAAAATCGAATTTCGAGGTAACAGAGAATAATGGTGTGTTCTACAGAGACTTTCTCCTACCATTCTCGGTCATATCAACAGAGAAGGATTGCTTATTTAACGTAGATCTGTCTGTGTAGTCTACAGAGACAGTCAGTACATTACACGCACCACTCTCTGTTATATGAACAAAGAAGGATTGATCATTTAACGTAGATCTCTCCGTGTATTTTGCAGAGCCAATAAGTGCTGTAGGTCAAAAAATGTCAGCAAAAAAAAATGCACCAAAATTATAATAATAATAATAATAATAATAAGTTATTTTTATTAAACGATGTTCACGGCGTAATGACAAGCGTAATGGCAAAAGAAGAAACATCTCACAAAAATTTCCATAAATATTTAATAACATTAATTACCAAAAAAATGCGAGCTTACTTTAGCTTATTTATTTATTTCTTTTTTTTATAGCGCAATATTCAATTGAATTTGGTATTGTTGTATAATGTATGAGTTAACTGATGCAGCAGGTGTGACAGTTTTTGAAAAAGGAAATTTAAGTGCTTGCAAGCTGAAATAATGAGTTTTGGCTTCCCGTTCGACAAAATGGCCCTGATAAATGTTACGAAGTAATGATAAGTTATCTTCTTACCGTCGTTGGCAAGAGCTTGAATTTCAGTGAAGCTTTTGCGGTGCTCGGGCCTGCTCGATACGAGACGTTTTCGAGCTTCTGCCACGATCCGATCACCGTACTTCAAGAGTCCTTTGCACCAACGCGAAGTCTGGGGCTTCTGGCGCAAGCCTTCTAAAGTCAGAGTCCACCTTTAAAAATGAAAAATATTCATGCTTGGTTTTTATTGCGTTTGACTATAAGATGATAGTTAGTTCCTTCTTACCAATTATAAATCTATGGTATGGGTATCCTAAAAACTTTAAAAGGTCCAACTATGAATCAAATGACGGCGTGGTCATCGATATATTCCACCGTTTCGAAAATGAGTTCCTCCAGGCCTCTCAAAAAATCTCAGAAGCACTCAAACCATTGAAGCCAGTAATCAGTTCCAAAGTTGCGTCATTGGTCACTTCTGGTGACAATATTATTAAACAACAAATAGAATTTACTAGATTAAAGGCAAATAATTCAACACCATGAAAAGGTTTTTCTATAGGAGAAATATTTAAGATAATAACTGACAGGACAACAAAATCACAAACGGAAGTAGCTGCATGCCTTAATAGCATAACTGATAATAGCAAAACTGATAAATAATCGCAATAATAATCTATTATACTTCTTAAACACACGATACTACTACTACACTAACGTACGGTACGCTGAGCCCTTTCCTCCCCACTATATTTTGTTTTCAACAGATAATCCATCGAGAAATGACAAGCTATTACAGAGAAGAGGGATATTTAACCGAGTTGGCCTCGGTTAAATATTTTGCTCTGCCGATTTACCAGAGTTAGTAAGGTTGTTTAACAGAGTTGGTAAGGTGATTTAACAGAGTTGGTCTGTAGTGAAAAGTGTTGATTCAACGTACACAAATTTAGACAAACAAAAAAAACAAAAAAAAACACGTCTGCCTCGTGCCGATTTGTCAAGATATTACTTTTTATTATGTAGCCAATTTATTAACTTGTCGAAATATGAAAAAATGCAACTGCCTGACAGTTTCCAAGGGAAGAAAAAGAGATCACAACCCAAGCAACTGAGTGAACGACAAATTTTGAAATAATGTGAACTACCACTTCTTAATTTTGCCTTACAAAAATCTTATTTTGGCAAAAGAGTCGTATGATTGGATGAAAATGAGGGCCCGACTTTCGAGACACTGAAATAAATATACGAGCAAAAGTTGTACAATACACTCCGCCAGCTGACTGTTTTTTGTTGTTAACAGAGTAGGTCCGTTGATTAGCATACTTTTGACAACAGAGTACTAGTTGTTTTCACATAGTACCGCTGCGAATATCGGTTTAAGACAGAAAAACTTTATTAACAGAGTCACTAATCTCTGTAAAACGCAGTTTTGACCGAGAGTTCACGGTTAAGTATAGTTAAGTAGGCAATTTCTATGCTGTTCCCACATAGAAAGTGCATTAGCCAAGAAGGACCTAGCAAAAAGTGCAGAACTTTTCGGTAAAACCAACCGAGAACTGCTTTAACATACCTCATTAACAGACAATTTCTCTCAGTGGGGAAATGGGGAGACTCAGGGGGAGCCAAAAACTCACAAAATTTCAGCAAACGATTTTTTTTAGGAACGGAGCACATTAATCCTTATTTTAGTGTAAATAGACGTGGAAATAGCACATTGTACGTCTAGGATGTAAAGTGAGTGTTTCCAAGACGAGAGGAGATGTGGCAGTCGGGCGTTCACGGACGTTTAGACGCAGACCTGCTTGCGGAAACTGACAGCGAAATTACAGGTTATCGCAGGATTAGAGGACACTAAACCCTACTACGTTGCGGCAAACTAAGCAATAGTCAGACCAGTTACGGCTGGTCGCCATGATGGGGGTTGTCCAACACGGAGCTTTAAACTGGCCAAGTATCTATTGGATTACCTGTACTATACCTACCCTCTCATTCATGGGTTGCCGAAAGCTATTCCGGCAACCACTCCATTAGGCCCTCTCAGCAAATCTAGAACGAAGCATGAATCGTCTACCTGCAATAAAATAATATCACGGTACCAGAAATTAGTCAAAAGATATAGCAATCACGAAACTTCTAGCAAAAAGAAAATAATATACTGAGTTGTAAGGACGATCATAGCCTTGCGCTCTACCTATTGTTACGGGATTTTTATCTGGATGCCTCCCCAATCTGCATCCCCGTAACCTTTTCCCCGGGATAGGGCGTGGAGTGGGCAAAGGGTTCGGAAAAAGTCTTCCAACACGATTCGATCTATTACACGTTCTTTATTCCTGGACCCACACTCGCACGGATCTACAAAATAAATTACAACTCCCAACCGAATGTCTATCCAAAACTCTCAGACTCTCTCAAAAACTGTCTAAAAAACTGACGACAACTCAACTGTCTCAAAAAACTCTCTCTTCTACATTAATTTCTCCCTTTTATATTTTTCCTTTCTCTATCTTTATTTTATTTCCCTCCCCTGCAGCTTTCCCGTTGGTTCCGTCGTTCCCCCGGTTGAGGTAGAGGCGGCAGCGTGACACAGCTGGGGCCCCAGTCCTCGGGGCCCGATGGGTACTGCGGTTTACTGCGGTTTGCAACACTATCATGGTTCACAAGAATGTCCCAGAGGTGAACCAAGTTCCTGGGATAGGGAGGATTGCCACTTTGCCCAGCCCCTTGTATTGTCCTTTCGGCTGAAACAAATGGATAGGCAGAAGCACCTTCCGGAAAACTAACTAACTCTCGGTCAAACAAACCCCTTGACGATAAAGAACCTGGCTGACGAGCCTGCTGTTTGAGCCTACTCTGCACGATTTCCCTATTAATGTACTTCTCTTGCGGAAGGTGTGAGTGCTGAGTGATCACGTTTGAGCTTAAAAAAGTCGCAGCCTAGCCGTCATACTGCCGTCAAGGAGCATGACGAAACAAAACAATGGAGGTATCTGGAATGAAAAGTCATTCAATACCGAAATCCGGATGCAACTTACATTGTGAAACCAACCCTCTTGGACACCCGGTAAACGAATCGTTCGGAATCCCGAGATACCAGTCCGTCGATCGGCGTCATTCGTACTGCAAACACAATTACGTGTCTATTTATTTCAAGAATAATACACGCCTAAATACATGTATCGAAATATGACTTTTTTACTTTGAAAGGGCAATATGAGGACTATACATAAATATCTAAACTGATGCTGTATACGAGGAGGTATACATAGAGTAGAGACGTCTTCCACTCATGTTTAATAACTAATTAACCGTAACAAACGATGAACGAAAAACGTTTTACGCATATGTAGTCAATGGGGTGATGCGAGAGAGGGCGTCAATTATGATGAAACAATTCAATAACAATCAGAAGGAAAAACATAATCTTAATCGCGCTAATAATTTTAAAGCCGACTCCACACATGCCAATAACGAGCAAAATAATTATGTCTCAATTTCTAGTTGGTCGGTTTCTATAGGCAATGCTGCTGACATTTTGATTATTATTTGGCATATTCTAAGAGCAGCCAATTTGAACGTCAATATTCTAACGGTAGCAAGTCAACATTCTGGAGGCAGCAAATTTGAACGTCAATATTATAAGGGCTGTAAATTTGAATGCCAATATACTTCCAACCTCTATATAAACCCACGCAGCTATAAAGTCCGAATTTTGTATAAGTCCGCCACCTATATACACGTCCAACTTCCAACTTATATTCAAGTCCAGCACCTACAAGTCCGCCCACTACCCACAAGCCCGGTATCTGTAGTAAAAAGTCCGAGTATGAAACGGTAGCGAACCTCGTTTTGATTATTATTTGGCAAACACCGCATGTGTGGGGCCGCCGGCTTTAAAGGCCCGTTCACAAGCTATGTTTTGCGTCTGTGGAATTTTCGAGGGATTGAATTTGTTTAGTTGCATAGACTCCACAGACGCACAACACAGAGCTTGTGAACGGGGCTTTAACAATTTTGTGAACGGGGCCTCAACAAATAGAATTGCTTGTATTAAACAGATCACAATTAATTGTAGTAACCTGTCTAGCTTGAATCTTTAAACATTTTGTTTAATTTCAAAACAATGTAGTCCTAGAGCCTTGGAAAAACTGAACACTTGAATCATAACGAGAGCTTCTCTTGGACGTCATTTATGCTGTTGATTAGTGGACTACTCATTGGAATCGCCAGACGTTTTCCACGGAGCTAGGGCCCTCGCCAGAGCTAATACCTACCTGATAGCAAACCAGTGGCGGTTCTAGGGGCCAAAAACAGGTGAGGCGATACACCTTTCCATCCTATGGGTTACGGGTACTAGACTGAAATCAGTTGAAAATTTCAAGAAACGGGGCGCTAAAAAACTATTGTGGAAGTGCGATGTGTGTGTGCGGGGAAAAAAGGGCAAGGACGGTTGTGATAGTGACAAGTTGCCCGGAGCCCACTGATAATGATGAAGGTGGTGATGAGGAGTGAGAGGAGCGTGATGATGGAGGTGAGTAAAAAAATGATGTGGCTTATGAAAGGAAAAATTATCTAAACTGGACAAGAGTAAAAAGTGTGTTTCGGATTTATCTTCTTCAGTAAATTTTATAGTGAAAAGTTTGACGAATTGTCTAAAGCATTGTTATAGAGATCCGGGAGGAAAACAGGAAACTTAAATTGGAAAATGACCGTCCTTACTAAGGAAGTACATCAGTGTGGGACTTGCATTACGGGATATTTGGAGCAATTCCCTCTCCAGTCGAACGTGCAAATAGTTGGTGTGACTGTGTCGGCAAATGAGGGCTGTAGAGAGATTAATTCTCGGTCTTAATTTTATTTAATGCTATCATGCATAATGCTATCTGCTAAGGCTTGCCTTGGTAAATCCCAACCCTTAGCAGAGTCTAAAGGTGCAATTTTTTACAGCTATATCCAACATTTCTTAGATTTCTTAAGGAATTAAGATCCCTTCATCCAAGTCGCTTCCTGATGATTACTTTATCCGTCAGAAGCTACCCATTCGACATTATCAACTCCCCTTCGTCATCCGAACTGTCTAGCGATAATTCGTCATCAGATGTGAGTTCTTCCAAAACCCTTCGTATGTCTTCGGGGTCGGAAATCTTTCCTTTGTTTTCCATGATGGGTACCTGGGGAACGTAACCAAGGCACCATAAGACATGCGATATAAGGCACATTGCAGCCAAGGTGATTAGAATAAAAGGTGGCTAACTTATGACGTGCCTGGGGTATTCTAACTATTTATAAAAATGAAGCAGAACATCATCTCCATTCTTCATCTGTTAATTTTTTTTAAACTGTCAGAATACCACAGATACGTCATAACTGAGCCCACCTTATTCTAATCACCTTGCATTGCCGTCATAAATTATTTAGAGATAAGATCAGGGTTGCCGATGTCTCGTCACAGATACCCCCTTTTCCCTACTATCCTGTGAATTTACTAAAAAATGCAAGACCTTTACAATTTTCTCCATTTCATTTCAGTCACAGTGTCTCTGATGTTTGGAATCACGTAACAAACAATTTGAGCTAGAAAGTGAAAAAAAGATGCTGCGTGCAAGGTGCAGCAACGGTATATTACTATGTGTCGTAATGACTTTTTTGAACAAGCGTTAGTAGAAAAGCATGAGTGATAATGACTCCTTGAAGAGATGGTTCAAGGGAAACATGGAGTAATTTTTACTCCTCTATACCTACTGAATTGGAAAAGTTGAGTAATTTGGACTCACTGACCTTCATCAGGATTGTCGGCTCTAGGAGAGAGGTCGTCCTAAAGCCCCCGTTTCACTTCAACTGAGGCTGGACAACCTGGGGAAAGCATAGCTTGAATAATAGGGCTGCACGTGTCAGCATTCGCTCGTTGCTATCGTTTGCAAAGAGGCAGGAGTAAGATTTACTCAATGTTTCCATTCTAGGGCCAGAGGCTTTCAGGCTATTTTCATTTAAAACTTCTGGGAGTCCGCGTGATCACCCCAGGTGGGAAGATTTGTAGCAACCTTTTATCAATTGCTACTATTTTCTTTTCGTACCCAGACAAACTTTCTTGGTCCACCCAGAAACGTTTGTGAGTACTTTGGAAAAGCAGGTTCGTATGTAGCCGAACGATTCCTAACAGCACACGGTGCATATAATCTGGAACCATCCCTTCGATTACATCAAAACTCGGAAGAAGCAATAGCAGAGAAGGACCCTTGACACCCCGCACAACTGCATTTTTTGATCCACTTTCTATTAACTTGAGAGAGCCGCTCATATCTCCTTAGTGGAATGACTTTTAGTGGAAGAGTCGTATAGTCAATTGCTTCATCGGTAGTGCAAAACCGCATGCCTCTAGACGTGTGAACCGTTCTGAGGTAACAACATGTGAAGCACTAGTGCCCGTTAAACTGAGGCATGATGAGAACTTTGCAACGTACTGCGGAATCGAAAATGTAGCAAATGGTCAGTACTCGACTTTCATACTGTTTATCACTTAAAGCCCACTATGTCAAAAATATATGGGCGCGGTCGTTGAGAGGTCCGTTCCCGTCGTCAGAAGCGCGGAATAACTTGTCTTTGCGATGCTCTGGTTTAAATCTCATGCTGCATATTTGAACAAAATTTCATACATTTTCATATTTCAAGGATTACTCTAGGAATTGCGTATAATTTTATCATTTTCATTTAATTTTGTTAATTCCATTCATTGTTTCGCTTCGTTCCCGGAGCTGCTCATTTTTCCCCGGCTTTAAAATCAGTGGGTACTATCCTGAGACGAAGAAGAATGAGAAAAAAATTGCTTCACGTTCCCGAGAGTAGCGTTCACTCACGTGTCAAAACCAAACGAAAGCAAAAGAACGTTGAGGCTTCTTCCGAAAGGTCCTGTTGTGTCATGATATTTTATGAATTATTAATCCATCCAGTCCACCCTTTCCATATGATTATTTTACGAATAGTTTCATCTTTTAAATCATTCCCTATTTTGAGATCAATAAAGCGTTAAGGCGAAAGTGGACGACAAGTGTGTGAGATGGAACGATGATGATTTGCGGCACACCTGACGGCTCCAAAAATTGTTCGATTTTCATTTTGAAAAAGGGATTGTACTCAGTTGCCACATATAAATTGCTGGTCGATCGCCTTTTTTCAAATTTAAATTTTTCAAGTAGCATAACTCAAATTACTTCATTATTATTGAACTTCAATCGAAAAAAGCCGGTTCGTCCGAAGTATAGAAAAATTCACTGATTTCAAATAAATTTTCAAATTGTCAATGGGGTAATAATTAGCGGCCGAAACAGGATTATTCGAATTACAATAGAACCCCCCGCGTCACATCATACCATAGACGAGGAGTCGGAGAGACTGATGTGGCAGGCTGAGTGGGTTGCGTTCAAGATCACTCAATCAACTCATTCGAATTATCCCGCAGTAAAAAAAAAAACAAACAAAAAAAACTCCGCTTTCATTTTCAGTTCACACTGTTTTAGGACATTTCTAAATGTACTATTTCCCCTTTTTTAAATTTATAACATGAATAAGTGAACGGCGGAAAGAAGGAAGGAAACAAGACAGAATACTGTCAATAAAATTATTTGAAAATAATGATAAAAAATTGTTCATAGACAAAATAGACCTTTAGCAGCCCATGACAAAACAAAACAAAAATTTACGAACAGGCACAAGTAAAACATATAGGTTTGATAAAGGAGGAGCATTCGCAAAAAACAATAATAATAACAAAATAAATTACATGGATACACCCGAACTATTACCGGAAAACTGTGATTCAGGCTCCCTTATCGGCATTTTCCTGTGAACTCTTGGGTCTACCAGTTCTGGCAGTAGACAGTTATTATTAAGAAAAAGAAGTTTGGGCAGACAATTTTCCCAGAATGCTTTATCCATCTCAACCACATCAATTGTTATTCCTTTCGGCGTGTAGACAATGAAATAACATTTTTCTAGAACACAAATGTTCAATTGTCCCTGATGATGATAATGATGATAATAATAATGCTTTTATAAGATATGACCATCGGTATCAAGGAACTTTATTTCATGCTTAAGACTGTAGCCGTAGGAGCCTACATCGTCTGTCTTCCCTCGTTGAGGTTCGTCAAAAACGTACCGGTTTCCGCTGCTCGCCATCATTTTGTTTTTTTGTACAGCCGTCTTTTCATAACTGCACCAAAATTGGATGCTGTAAGACGATCTTTTCGTTCGAGAAACCACCTTTCGTTCTCTCTCTGACCTCTCGTTTCCTCCACGATAGTTATCTGGCGTTCACTTGAAACCAAAATTCTGTTCATGACGCGATGTTTTTCCTCTAGGAACGTCGCTTCATGAACATCTAATTTCTCGCAGAACTCGCCATAATTTTCGTCACCTTGCCGAGATGTGTAGTTCACTCGTCGTTTATAAGAATGACCCGCCTTTGCGAGGCATTTACGAGTTTCATGGAGCCTTCGAGCCCTGCGTAAAGCAAGTTGTTTTACCGAAGCTTTAGGACTCCTCCCTATAAACGAAATAAAGAGAGCATAATTGTACTACGACAACCAAGCATTAGTCGGTATGGTAAAGTATTTAGTTGGAAGAAACGTTCCATATGCTTGGCCACATAACACACCTTATAGGCCTTAGAAATAACTCTCTTGCCTAGGTGAACTTGTATTTTTAAAACAGAAACGTTGATTTTATGGCAACGGCGAGAAATTGGAATCAAAAAATATAGTAGAGAAAAATGAGAATACCCAAGACGCTCTTCATTATTGAATACCGCCACTTGGGACCCATCTGGTAGTCAAGTCCAGCAGCGTGCGAACGGAACGTGTAGCTGCCTCTTCTGCGACGGTTAATCTGTTTGTCTCCTGCAAGTGGAAACTGCAAATCAAACTTGCGTTATGATTTTCATAGACCCTGTTTCCTTACCGACGAACTTAGCGACTAAGGACATCAGCAGCATTGCTTGTTTTATTTGAGACCAACTGGGATGCTTTTTTCACTAAAGGATTAAGACATGTCTCGATAGCAGCCAGAAGATGCGTTAAATAAGAGACGGGAGTCATATTTCCGCTGTCATCGCACCTGAGGGAATCAGGACCGAAATTACCGTAATTACACGTACTATATGTATACGTTAGAACGCTGACTCGACAGTTCGGATAAAACTTCGTGAGTCCGAACATGTCATTTTTCCCCAAATGCGAACTTTTATATGGCACCAATTCAAAACTGTACGTTGGGAGGCCGAATGGATATTTTTACTGGGGCAAAGTTTTATGCATATGGCATATGCGCAGCGCTGCTTGGAATAAGACAATTTAGAGAAATTCGGTCTTTCTGTCAGTTTCAATAGTAACTGGTTTTCTTGATATTAATTTTTACTTAGGACGCCTCACGAACTTTTATTCGATTGGAAGATGAACATGATTGAAATGTGTGTATGATTGAAAATTAACAACCTAAAGTATGATGGACAGTTCTCATGGCATCCAACATGCTGACATGCTGAGGCCCAACACGTAGATCATCTTTAAACCCTGGATGGGTCGCGCTCTTCGTTGTAGCATGGTAGGTCGCGCGGAGCCTGTGAGGCTCTACACCATTTTTAACTAAAATGCGTGCTGTTATCTACTTCTAATTGGTTATAGAATATGGGAAGATTGAAAGAAACGATTGAAATAATATTCTCTTTCTGGGTTTTGTCAATTAACAGCGTATTTAATACAATAAAAAGGAAGTGAAACGAAGTATATTAGCTCGAAGACCTCGGGCTCGTCTACTCCACTTTGTGATGCCATCTTTTCCCAACAGTCCGTCTTCTTCATCGTCTTCTTCTAAATCGTCTCCTTCTTGTTCCGTATCCGTTATTTCACCCCTATTTTCAGACTCGTCCAACGAAACATCCGATTCGTCACACGGAGCCTTTGAGGCTCCTGTTGGCCGTTGACTTCAACAATCAAACACCACGCACGCTGAGGTGTAACTGAAGGGTTCTTGAGCAGCTTGAAGGAAAGTAGAGAAGTGGGGGCGAAGGTACCAAGAGCCTCGGAATCAGGAATTGACAGGATTTTACACGGCAACAGAATTAAACATGCGTGGAGCCTGTCAGGCTCCGCGCGACCCCTCCAGGGTTAATTTCTGCACATCCATATCTTTCGAATGGTGCGCGATGGAACGCCTTGCAAGGCCTTTCAAACTTGCAATTTTACCTGGAAAAATGAACAAAGAACATAAACATACATAATTATTATGTTGATGGAAGAGGTGCAAACACACATTGCCTTCCACTTCTTTGTAGAAGATCATGATAATTATATTCACAAAATCATTACCATTAGTTAAACATTTCTTTATTCACTTTTCCTTTTGAATTTTGAAAAGTGACTTCGTGTAGTTATTGACGGCATGGTTGGCACATTCGGTTTTTAAAATATGATGCCCATAAGGCACCTTTTCTCTCAAATTTTTCATAACACTTGAGTCACCATCTCCTATGACTTTCAAGTATTGAACACCATGAATTTCTTCGCTGGTTTTGAAAGCCTGAAATTTAAAAACATATAAAAATGATATAACATGGTAGTCGCCGACTTTTTTAGAATGAGGAAGTTTCACATTTCTCAGCGATATTTTTGTCTCCGAGATATATCAATACTTCAATGTAAATAAATAATTACATGTAGTCTGTCCACTTAGTGATGGACTCTCGAACGAGGTGCTTCATTTTGATGATTCGATTTGTTCACTCCCACCAAAAATATTTAAAGACCTCAACACTATATTAATAGACGCTGCACAGTAATCATTTGTTCCAAAATTATTCCCAGTGCGTTATTTTTAGGAGATGGGGCAAATGGGAAGCTCATTCCACTAAATTCAAGGGCGGGCGAGAGTCCATCCCTAAGTGGGCACACTCAATAGCTCTGTTCGCGAACTTGCTCTGGGGTGCACCAGGGCGCACTAGTGCACTTTTTTTCGCGAACAGACACTATAAAATGTTATCATACAAAAAACAAGGGCGTGTTCCTAAATTAATCGATAGACCCATCGACGGATCATTTACAAAACTATATGTATAACACATGATGAATGGAGGGAAGGTTAAATAAGGATGGAAATTGTGGAAACTGTGGAGGGGGGGTTTGTAGCCACGAATCATAAAGAAGGTCTGGTGGCCTCTGGCGCTTAAGGCGTCGTTGTGGTCTTGGTGGCGGGGGTTTGTAGGGATCGCCGATACGAGTTCATTTGCATGATGTAACATGGCTGAATGGAGTTTCTTGTAAGCAGCACTTAGGACGTTAGTAACTTCTGCGATCTGCACGTCTTTGTTAAGTAGGGAATTCCTCACGTACCACGGTGCTCCCGATATGACTCGGAGTACTCTGTTCTGGAAAGTTTGAAACGCTTCGTTTGGGAGTTTGATGCTGAGCCCCACATTTGGCAGCCGTACATCCTTACAGGTCGCAGAATTCCCAACTAGACTATTCGCTTGACACTTTAAGGCAGGGGAGACTTGCCGTGCAGAAGAAAGTACAACTGTCGAAAGCGGTGTCTCAGTCGTTGGGGTACGCCCGTGATGTGTGCATCCCACGTTAATTTCGAGTCAAGTTGGAGTCCGAGATATCTAACAACTTGTTCATGTGGCACATCTTCGTGATTCAATTGAAGAGAAGGGGAAATTGCATTTCGGTTGTACGTGAATTGCACCAAGGCGGATTTTTGAGGGTTTAGCTTGGTTCTCCAGCGATGACATCATGTTCCCAGCCGGTTCACGAAAGTTTGCAGCTCAGCAAGTGATGCTTGATCAGGTCCAGAGGAGAGAATTGCCTGGTCTTCAGCAAATTGTGCAATGGTGAGGCTAGCAGAATTAGGAAGATCATGCACGCAGAAAATGTAGAGAAGGGGGCCTAGGACGGAGCCTTGACGGAATTTACTATTTTAGAAAAATTGTATTTCATGCTTTTTGAAGTAAACGTTTCGGATTTTTTAGTGCAAAATTGACTGAAAAAGTGGTGGTGTTACATCACTCTGTTTCTGAACAAATCTCAGCTCGTCATTATTAAGAAATGTAGTTTTTTATTGAGGAAAATTGTTTTTTCTCACTACTTAGTGCGGAAGCCGTACCTTCTTGCTTCATTTTACAATGCGGAAGTTGAGGTTATTTCAAACTGTTTAATTAGGTAGTGATTTATTAACTTTGTAAACTTACAAGAGTAGCTTTATTTTACAAGTCAGAACCAGGTCATCATATATCATTTTTCTACATTACTTCTTGTAACCATACCGTAGCCTTTTCTTAATCATAACAGTCACCTACGTCACATCTCCCCCTTTTTAATTTTATTTTTATTTTACAATGTACTGCTTTAATAATGCAATTAACAACCTTGCATCCCCCACAACGGGGCTTACCCTTTATACTTGTTAGTCTCTTTGTTGCTGCTCTTTAATGATTCATTATTGTTTCTATTATTGTTTTTTTTTTATTTATTTATTTATTTTTTATTTATTTTATTTATTTATTTTTTTATTAACTTACATGTCGAAACGTTTAACAGGTTTAATGATGCGCCCATATCTTGACACTTTTTGACTACTACTGGAATTATTGTCGTCGTGATTCTTATTATTACTATCTTGTCTCACATTATTTGGTATGTCGTTTACAGGGGTAGACACATTGTTTGTATGGCCGAAGGGATCTCGTCTGATCTTGAGAAATTTTGAGTTACGTCTGTAGAACTTTTGCCCAATTTGTACAATGTAAGATCTGGGGTGTTCGGTTGATTTTAGAATTACACCTTTTAGCCATTCATTTTTTTTCGGCTCGTGAACCCACACTTTTTCATTGAATTCGAAACGGATTTCCTGTTTTCGAGCGGTCTTATTGTAATTGTTCGCCTGAATCTCTTGATTTTTTATCATTTTTTGGAAGGCTGTATTGTCTACTAGAGTTGGTTTTAGGAGACTTGTTTTGATTGGGAGTTTGGAGTTCAAAATTCTAGATTGCAGCAACTGAGCTGGTGATTTATCAAGGCCGGCGACAGGAGAATTTCTATAGTTTAGCAGATACAATTGCAAATCCCCACCAGTTTCCTCTGTTTTTTTGATGATGTTTTTAGCTATTCCCACACTTCTTTCAGCCAGCCCGTTTGATTGGGGGTAAAGAGGGCTTGAATTTTTAACCGAGAATTTCCATTCTTCAGCAAATCGGTTGAACTCGTAAGAACTGAAGGGAACATTATCTCCCACAATGATCCCAGGAATCCCAAACCGACTGAAGAGATTCTTTAATTCTTTTATTATTACTGCGGCAGTTTTCAATGAAATGGGAATGATCTCAAGCCAACGAGAAAAATAATCATTGACGATCAAATAGTCTGTACCGTTATGGTGAGCCACGTCGACTCCTATTTTGTAAAATGGGATGTTCGGAATTTCGTGAGAATGGAGTGGGTCTTTTTTATTTTGACGCGCATATTTGTTGCACACCGCACAGGACGACACCATGTTCTCGATTTCAGCATTAATTCCGGGCCAATAAAAAAATGTTTTTGCTCTAGCTTTGGTTTTTGATGCCCCTAAATGTGTTTCATGGAGGAGTTTCAAGAGGGGTCGCCTTAATACTTTCGGAACCAACAAACGCGTTCCCCAGAAAAGCAGTCCATTTTCCTCGAGAATGTCATTTTTCATTTTTGAGAAATGCCTCACCTCACCGCTCGGAATGTACCCACTACGTGTTTCGGGCCATCCTTGTTTCAAATATGTTAGTATTAAACTCAAATCACTATCTTTTGCTGTTTCTGCCTGATACTGTTTCAGTTTTTCCTCAGTGAACGTCAATTCACTACTCATACAATGAACAAAATCCCCCATCTCTTCATCTTCTACTGACGGACGTCTAATGAAATTCCTTGATAATAAGTCCGCAATGTACATTTCTTTGCCAGGCCGGTATGTCACATTTAGATGATATGGCATTATTTTCAACTTCATCCGTCGAAGTTTATTGTTCACGATTTTGGAAATATCTTTATCAATTATGGACAACAAGGGCTTATGATCAGTTACAACTT
This sequence comes from Corythucha ciliata, assembly GCA_038030265.1. Classification (NCBI taxonomy): domain Eukaryota; kingdom Metazoa; phylum Arthropoda; class Insecta; order Hemiptera; family Tingidae; genus Corythucha; species Corythucha ciliata. The sequence goes on along the minus strand of CM075940.1, from coordinate 1,460,476 downwards.
TAACGTTTGAAGATCCAAAAATATAGTTATGATATTTTGAACAAGCAAAGCAAATTGCTAGAAATTCTTTCTCTACCTGGGCGTAATGTGTTTCCGCCTCATTCAGGCTTCGAGATCCGAAATGGACTGGTTTTCCGTCTTGTAGTAAACAGCAACCAAGCGCATCCTTGGAAGCATCACACTGTATCTCAATTGGTTTGCTAGGGTCATAGCTAACCAGAGCTGTAGCTTCACTTACCAGTTGTTTTAATGACTGAAACGCGTTAGCATGGTGATCTGTCCACACGAATTCGGACCCTTTTTTTAAAAGCAGACGCAGGGGGGTGATTATTTCCGACATATTAGGAATAAAGCTTCTTAAATAATTAATCGCCCCCAAAACGCGTTGCAATTCCATCCGGTTGGTTGGTTCTTTCAATTCGTTAATAGCCCTGACTCTAGTTTCATCGGGAAACATACCTTTTTCATTAAACCGAAAGCCTACAAATTTTATTTCGTTTTGGCAGTATTGCATTTTTTTCTGATTGAACTTTACGTTGAAACGTTTTGCCCGTCTCATTACTTCAGATAATATTTGGTCATGCTCGGCTTTCGTCGCCGCAGCAATGAGAATGTCATCGAAATATATGGTGACTCCTTTAATGTCTCCGAAGTATTTGGAATTGAATTTCATAAATACCTCGGGAGCCAAAGATAATCCGAAAGCAAGTCGATTGAAACGAAAATTCCCGAACGGAGAACTGAAAGCGCACAGCTTACTGGATTCTTCATCGAGAGGTATCTGCCAAAACCCGTCTTTCAAATCGAGTACTGTAAAAAACTTATTATTTGACAATTTCGGTGTTATTTCCTCTAGTGTGGGGACTTGAAATGGTTCTCTAATCACCCATTTATTTAATTCAACTGGATCAAGACAAAGTCGAAGAGTTTTGTCAGGTTTCTGTACAATTACCAAGTTATGTACCCATTCACACGGTTCATTCACGGGTGTAATGACATCTTGCTTCACCAGATCATCTAATGTCGCCTTCAACTTATCTTTCACGCTAAGTGGTACTCTTCGAGCCAAATTAATTTTTCCTTGGGCTCCTTCCTTCAACTTTATGTGACATTTATCAGGAAAGCATCCCAACCCCTCGAACTGGCTGCTGTGATCTTTAATAAACTTATTTTTCTCTGACATCCCCAAAGCGTCTATCTGATTGATGATACCCAACTGTCTGAGAGTTTTTAACCCCAATATGGGAACATATTTTTCGCCTCTCAAAATCACAAACTCAGCCACCACGTTAAGGCCATTTTTCCCACATGTGGAGGTAATTTTCCCCACTGGCCGTGTTTCAAACCCCCCGTATGATATTATTTTCACGTTGGAATTTTTTATGTTACTCAAGAGATTCATTCTTTCAACTACTTCGATGGGAAGCGTATTTATTTCTGCTCCCGTGTCCACTTTCATGCTAATTTTATGACCACCCACGTTCACGTCAGTAAACCATTCAGTCTTAGCACAATCAATTTTCTGGGGCAACCCAATCGAGGAAACTTGGAACCCCCCGTCTTCATCGTCACTGCCGTTCGAGAGCTGCACAACATTGGCTGATTTATTTATTTGGCTATGAACTTTACTTTTCATCCTACAAACACTCGCGAAATGGTTTTCTTTATTGCAACCAAAACAAGTTTTACCATATGCTGGACACTCTCTAACGCCGTGACTGGTTCCACACCGATAACAATTTCTTACGTTTTTACTAGGAAAAGTGAGCTTATCTGATCTAAACTGCTTCTTTCCGTCGGCGGCGTCTCTTCCAGATGTTGGACGATGTTTCACGTCGTAGACTTCCTTCACTCCGTCGTCGAGTGATGGTTCCGAGATGAGCTTGGCGTTTTTCTCCGCCAGCTCCACAGCTCTGCAGAAGGATACCAATGTCTCCAGCGGCTGATCTTCCCTCAAAAGTTTTTCTTGCAGGTCTTTGGACGACAGTCCCAATACAATTTGAGCTCGAAGTAATTTGTCTTCTTGTTCTTCGAACCCACAAGATTTAACGAGACATCGTAGGTCGGTGTAAAAGTGGTCAAACGGCTCCTTTGCCATTTGTTTGCGACTGAAGAACCGATACATTTCCACAATTTCATTCTTCTTGGGTATACAATATTCTTCTAATACTTCGATGATTTTACCAAAGGTTTCTTCTTCAGCTTCCAAAGTTGAGATATTCTTGTAGACTCGGAGGGCATCTGCGCCCAGAAGGTTTTTCAACCGAGCCACTTGGACCCCGATTTTCTTCGAAAACGTTTCCGTGGCCTCGAAGTAAATTGTGACCTCTTCTTTGAAAACGCGGAAATTATCCGCAACGTTTGCCGACAGATCAAGGAGCTTAGGCTTGTTGAACTCCATCTCTGGTTCGCAGTTAGACGGTCGATGACTATGATGACTACTCTATCACTAGCACCACTACAACCGTCCGTATTAGCACGTATCACTCATTAATTTCAACCGCGTCATGTTTAATTAGGTAGTGATTTATTAACTTTGTAAACTTACAAGAGTAGCTTTATTTTACAAGTCAGAACCAGGTCATCATATATCATTTTTCTACATTACTTCTTGTAACCATACCGTAGCCTTTTCTTAATCATAACAGTCACCTACGTCACACAAACTGTGAAAATATGATTCTTATTTTCACTCGTATCTGTGATGATATGAATCACATTTTCACGCTTTTCCTTTTTTAACATATGGTGGATGCAAGATATCCTTCTTTTGTTTTTGTTTTTTTCTCCAGACCTCAATAAAATAACCTAGGCTCACGTCTCTTTAAAACAACAATTTATCATTGCCTTTTTAAATGAAGAGTCGTGAGAAAAACATTGTACTTAACTCGACGAAAGGGAATTTTCCTGCTCGTCTTTTTTACCAGGCTCGGCCTCCGCCTCGCCAGCCAAACCAAAGACTCGCAGGAAAAACCTCAATTCCTCGTCTTACAATACTTATTAAATCTAGTTAAGTAAACTACTAGTTTTGTTTTGAAACTGCCTACGGTGACGTCACACTTTTTAAAATCAATTTTGGGAGGATTTGTGATTATTTCTGGTTTTTTTAGTGTATATTATATGACATATTTAAGGGTGTTTTACTGCACATAAATCCGGGCTGCAAGGTAATGAATTATACATTCCTCAATATTTAATATCGTATAATTTCTCTTGAGCAGGTGCTTGTAAACAACCCACAAAATGGGGCGTAAAACCTGCTTGTACCTACTGTGGGTGCATCATCTCTAACTTCGCCAGGCACATTGAAAGGAACCACTTTGAGGAGACAGATGTTCAACGCACATTATCATTGCCGAAAAACTCCAAAGAAAGGCGCCAACAATTTTTGCTCATTGCGAGGCTCGGTGACTTCAAGCATAATGTTTGAGTAGCCAGGGGGCTTGCTCATACGGTTTAAGGGCAATGGCCTTTCTTCTTTACCAACACCCAAAAGTAAATCTGTTTGGGGAATAACTTACCGTGGTCCTGGCGGCGATCGACTCTTCAGGGGGGGGGGGCGTACTTCGGGCGGGCACAAGGAGACAGGGAAAACGCTTCCTTACTTCATTCACACAGACAGGGAAGGAAGATGGAGAAGGGCAAGAAACCACGAAGTAACGGCACACCCGACTGAGATTTCCGCACTGACCGATAAATTAGTCCAACTGATTTTTAAGACAAAAGAAAAGGACTTAACTTCTCAACAAGGGACTTGAGCATTTTCGACTGCATACGCTCTCGGTAGCAATAACGAGACTAAAAACTTTTTAGAAGAGGAAAATAAAATCCTACTGAAATAAAAGGACTTTGTACTACATGAAACTCCTCCTCCCCAGGCTCTCTCTCTCTCTCAAAGGGGAAAGAAAACAAAAAAAGGAGAAAATAATAAAGACATTCATGATAGAGAAGGAAGTACACCTTAGTGCAAGGAGGGGGGTAGTTCCATAGTCTTGTAACTACGTCAAAACCGCAAACACATAACAATAACGTCATTCGTGAAAAAGAAGGGCAAATCATCATTGCTCGAAAGACGGATGAAGACAATTCAGATATTAGACGTGTTGGTCTTTGCCCACATTGCTTGGGTTGGTTCAAGCTAAACAACATGTGGCGCCACGTAAGAATATGCCGACAGTGAATTTGATTCCAGAAGAAATATTAAAAACCAGTCGAGGGCCATGACTGCAGGAGTTTCGGAAAATCAACAGCACGATTCACGATTTATCGAAAGTGTTGTGTCGCGATTCATTAATGACGACATCAGCCAGCCATGCAAAAATGATGAACTCATTTTAAGATTTGGGTACTCTCTGTTTGAGCGCCTGCGTGAGAATCAACGGAATAACATCAAATAGCAAATGAGAGGTCTGGGACGACTACTTTTAACTCTGAGGCGTGAGAGAAATCCAACGACGGGACTATAGACTTTTATTCAGCCCAAATGTTTTGACCAAGCCGTTGATGCTGTGAAAATTTCATGCCGAGAAGAACCTCAAGAGAATGACAAAAGTCGTGTGGGCATTCCTTCCCTTGCCTTGAAAATTAATTACCATTTAAAAAGGGGCGCCGCCATTTGAAGGTAACTGGAAAAAATTATGCTAATATTTAAATTTCATGACACTTTTTTTGCTTTTTCTTTTTCCAATCTAGGGACCAACACCTTCGAAAAGGAGAGACTTTAGAAGCCGAGAGAGTTCCTCATTTCATCGAATTTATGAATTCTGAGTGAGCCAATAAAATTTCGTCTCGTGTATTCAAGAATACATAACCGAACTTTCGAAGAACCCGCAGATTGACGTGTGGTACAGTTTAACTAAATTTACATTATGCCGAGACGTTATGTTCAACAAAAGAAGATTAGGAGAAGTTGCAAAAATGACTTTGGAGGACTACGGGGAAAAAAATCATGGGAAGAAGTTTCCAACTTCGAAGATCTTAATCAAAGTTTAAGTGGCTACGAGAAGGGCTCGGGTTACCCAAATTGTCGAAATTATTGGTAAATAAAAAAACTTATTATTTTATTGTTCAAGCTGCAATTGATCACTGATTATATTCGTTTTTCCAGGTAAATGAAGGTCTCGGGTCGCTGTCCTTCTTTCACAAGACATGGTGCGAGCTATGGACTCAATGTTAAAATACCGAGACGCAGTAAAAATTTTCCTAGAAATAAATTTCTCTTTGCTCACGCATATTACGATTCCGCGGAGTACGTGAGTGGGATGGTCAGTGGAGTGGATGGTCATAATAATCAATAATATTATCAACAAAACAATTACGTGTGGACAAATGCCTGATTTGTGCTTTATAATATGGTGAAGGCTTGAAGAAACCAGAGCTTATAACAGGGATAAACCTTCGGAAATACGTAGCCACCGTCAGCCAATTACTTGACCTCATCAACGACAACGAGCTACAGTGGATAACGAAACATCTTGGACATTCTGAGAGCGTCCACAGACAGTACTATCGTATACATCATAGCACTATACAGGGTGTTCATGAATTACCTGGACAGAAGAAAACCAGTTATGGGGCACATCATTTGCCATCGAAATTACTATTTGGAGTTTTTCGAAATTCCGCCTTGTTTCAGAGATATCACACATTTCATGATTTTTTCACGAATGCCCTTTTTTCCCTATTAAATGCTTGCCATACGCTCATAAAATGGTACTAGCCCAAAACTAACCAGCTCATTGGAAAGATCACAAAATTTCCTAAAAAAGGGGCCCACTTTCGGGTGAAAATTATTGTCGTACCATTCGTGAGAGCAGCCGATTTACTAAAGAAACTGGTGACTCACATTTCCATACATTTTTCCGACGCGATTTTCACCTCTTCGCCATTGGGAAGAAAAAATTTGAAATCAGTGGAAAAACTTCCTCATTTTGTAAGCTTTCCAATGATGTACAAAGGTTCATAGTTACTGTATTTTTCCGTTGAGATATGAGCAATAAACTTGAAAAATCCAGCCAGAAAACGTGAAATTCATGCATTTCTTCGACAATATTTTATTACACAAGGAGACATTTTTTTTCTTCTTTTATTTTATTTGTGACTCAATTATTCATCTTTCATCTTCTTAGTCAATAATTTAAGTTCCTCTCCCCTCCGAAAGAGACCCCCACCACCACTATGAGTGCCTACGTAATTATTCTAGGGGGAGAGGGGATGAGTTCACGAATCGAGCTTAAATTATTAATTAGGAAGATCAAAGATAAATAATTAAGTCAAAAAAATAAATAAAATAAGAAAACAATAGTTCCTTCGGTTATAATGGTACTGAAAAAATGTTTGAATTCCACGTTTTCTGACTGGGATTTTTCAAGTTTTTTACTTATATTTCAACGGAAAAATACTGTAAGTGTAAACTTTTACACATCGTTGGAAAGCTTACAAAATAAGGAAGTTTTTCCACTGATTTCAAATTTTTTCTTCCCTATGGCGAAGAGGTGAAAATCGCGTCGGAAAAATGTATGGAAATGTGAGTCACCAGTATCTTTGGTAAATCGGCTGCTCTCACGTGTGGTGCGAAGGTAATTTTCACCCGAAAGTGAACACATTTTAAAGGAAATTTTGTGCTCTTTCCAATGAGCTGATTAGTTTTAGGCTAGTACCATCTTGTGAGGGTATGGCAAGCATCTAAGTGGGAAAAAATGGAATTCATGAAAAAATCATAAAATGTGTGATATCTCGGAAACAAAGTGAGGAATTTCCAAAAACTCCAAATAGTCATTTCGATGGCAAATGGTGTGCCCCATAACTGGTTTTCTTCTGTCCAGCTAATTCATGAACACCCTGTAGAGATGACGAAAATAAGTCGTCTGTTGATGGCTGTAGAAGAAGGCCAGATGCACCACTTCGCCGGCAAACGACTTGATGACATTTCGATCAATGGTAAGGCAGAAATAAAGGAGTTACCCCACGAAATAAGTTTCTTTGGATGTCCTCGATGTTGTGGAGTTTTCTTCAGCTAGGATTAAAGCTCGAATAAAATAGTAATCTCCACGGTACTTTCCTTATTTAATTTAGTGTAACCGGTTTTCGATCCACCGGATCATCATCAGCACTACATATCAATAAAGAAAAACACACAACGTGTGGGAAATGTGAATTGGCTACGTATTGTGGACGTACTGGTCGAAAATTTCGTACGCGTTTTCGTGAGCATTTATCGAGGTTGGATTCTGCCTTTAAGGTTCATGTGGGTGAGTGCGGTGCAGAGGGTTCAGAGCACACAGCCCAGGTTCTTGCGGTTGAGCAGTATGGGAGGCGGATGGAGGCATTGGAGGGTTTATTTATTTCAAGGGAGTTGCTGGATAATCCTCACTGTCTAAACGAGAGGATGGAAGGGGTTTCCTCCCCATTCAACTTGTTATTTAATACGCTTATCTCTTCTAGTCGTAGTAGTAAGAAAATCCCACTCAGTCAAATCAGTTAGCTGGAGAAGGTGTTGACAAGCCGATACATGGTGAAGCCTAATGTTACAATTGACAAAGTCATTTTTCTGATGTTTTTATTTTAAGGTAACTAATCTAGTCATTCATTGTTTCCTTGTGCTTTCATCATTGTTTGTTTAACCAACGTATCGTGTGTTTTTCTTTATTGATATGTAGTGCTGATGATGATCCGGTGAATCGAAAACCGGTTACACTAAATTAAATAAGTAAAGTACCGTGGAGATTACTATTTTATTCGAGCTTTAATCCTAGCCACGAAATAAGAGTTGGATCTCGTAGGTCCTTATAAGGTATTTCATTTGCAGAAATTCCAGATTTAGTAGAGGAAAAAGAGAATTCCAACTACGAAAATAACAGTTTCCAGACAAACGTTAGAGAAGTATCTCCCATTCCTGAACAATCGTCTTTCGCAATTCGACATTCACCTGAACCGATTAAAACCCCTGAACAAAGAAGAAACATTTCAAAGATTGGTTCATATCATACATAATCGTAATTCTTCAAAGTAGCGCCAATTTTTGGGGTCTCTGTAGCATTCACAAGAAGAAATAAGGGAAAATCATGCCCAAAACATCCATGGAAGACTTCTGAACGAAAGGCAGTTTCTACGTACTTCAAGTCCCCCATACCCATGGGTACTGTCCCCAGGAAAATGATTGCGAAAAATGTCTTGCAACGAACAAGGTGGCCCTATCGAGAAGATCATGGACAGAGGTCGAATCATTTGTTCACAATAAAATTGTTAAATAAAAAACAAAAAATGAAAGGCAGGATGTTGGGAGTCGTAAATTAATGTAGAGAAAAATTAGTGGTAGAGGCGACGCAAAGTCGCTACGACGTTGTGAAAGACGACCTGACGTCGCCGACCGGCCAATAGACGTATTGACGAGCTAAAGCTTTCATTTTGACGATTCCGGTGTGCGTAGAGTGAAGGTCTTCCAGGATTCTTTCGCGACAGGAAGTTGGAATACACGCGGTTTCCTCGAAATACAATGCCGTCATGAAGCGCAAATTCGACATTTCTTTCGGCGTCTGACAACAACCCATTTTTTAAGATTTTCAGGTGGGTCAACGGCTGTTGCTGCCAAAATGCCCGCGTAGACTAAATTTGAAGATGTAATCTGCTTTATTGTGGTAGCGGATACGTCATATTCAGCCTCGGCAGCGTGTTCTGAATCCAGGGGCAAAGGAAACCGGGATAAATAGTCAGCGTTGCAGTTCAGGCCAGAGCGTCTACGTTCAACGTTGTACGAAAATCCGCCGAGAAAAGTGACGTAACGAAGGAGGCGAGCAGCTGATATTACTGGAATTTTTGTGGAAGGGGCGAAGATGTGGGTTAATGGTTTATTGTCGCAAATTAAGGTGAACTTACGACCGAATAAATTATAATATAATCTCCTGACGGTCCGATAAACGGCGAGAGCTTCACGGTCAAGCTGGGAGTAGGCTTGTTCAGCTTTTGACAAAGACCTCAAGATGAAAATTACCGGTTTTTCTTCCCCGTCGATTCTGTGAGAACGCACGGCTGCGATTCCAACAGGACTAGCGTCGGTTGCTAAAATGACGGGATAGGAATTGTTAACCTTCCGTGTCCCGCGCCACATTCCGAAGACCTTTTACCCGCGCGTTGTCTTTTGTACACAACACCTCCAAAATATTTTTTCGATGCATGTTTTCACCGTTATTTTCTTGATTTCAGATCACGTTTTGCATTTTGTATTATAGAGGCATGACCTTTTTTATTGTTAAAAAAGTGAAATAAACACAATAATAAAATTAAAATTTTCAAGAATAATACACTATTTCTTTAAATCTCAGACTATTTTGCAATTCTGTCAAATCACTTCTGCTGAACGCACCTTGCACACAAATCTGTTGCACCTAGAGCATGCACTTATTGTACTTTTGTTTTCTTTCCTGCCACAGACGTGACAGGTACCACGTTTCGTCTTCGCCGGTGGTGGAGTTGCCGAGCTGGTGGTTGCTTCTGGTGAGCAATCGGCGAATCTTTTCAAATATCCAGATATTTCAGTGGGGAAGCTTTTTATTCTAGACCGAGCCGCTAAATGTTCTTTCTTTAGCCCTAATGCTAAGCTGCGGATGAACAGTCGTTTTGGTTTCATGTCTCCGGAAGTTGGTTTTGCGTACGAGTTCATCACCCTCGCGTTTATTTCAGCTATGTTTGGTAAGGAGAAAAAAAACACCAGAGGCCATCTTCTAGTGCCCCGTGATACGGAGTAAGCCGCGCACATCTTGTCAACCGTGTCGACCCCACCTTTTGTACTGTTGTAATCAAGAATCATGATCGGCTTCCCTGTTTTGTCATCGACATCACACACAGACAAATGGATAGATGACAGTAGGATGACTGCCTTGTTTTTCCACGTTCCCGTAGGGAAAGAAGTTTGGTAATGGCAAAAAAAAAATATATTTTAGCTGACACCAGATTCGTGTTCCTGGACCCCGAAAAGGCCTAAATCTCGATTTTAAGTATGGCGTCTGTCGTCCGTCGTCCACTTTTATTCTCGACAGATCTGGACGAGTGATGGCTCAAAAGTTGTGTCTTCATCTCTAGATGTACACAGTAAAGTTTGAAAACGATTGGTTGAGCGATATGGAAGATATTATAACAAATGTGCTCGATGTAAAAATGATTTTATCCTTGGAAGAGAATATTATAAAATTTGATTATCGATCGTTCAAAATCGTCATCTAGGTTCCTAGAAGACGCTGCTAAAATTTGAATAAGTTTGTTGAGCGGTACAGTTGCTAAGGTTTGGAATGCGTTTCAGCTCTTTTTTTGCCCCAAACCTATCTCCTATCAGAATTTTAGTCTCCGATTTCCTCTCATGATGGCTTAAAATGACCACAACAAAATTCCCCATCGATGAACAGGCCATTTTTTCGAAATTCAATTTGGTTATTTTTAAATTAATTTTTTAAAAAAATATACGAGGATGAATTCGAAGATACGTTTCTCTTCGATTATTTGGAGTTTTAGCGAGTGTCTTACTGATGGACAAAATGCTCAAATTTTGTCCATTATTTCATTCATTGATCTTGTTGAATATTTCAAATTGATAGTTACCGTTAAAGAGAACTGTATTAGGCTAAAAAATTCTTTATTCGTCATGTCGTTAGAATTTGTGTGTTCTTTTTTTTTGTGTGTTATTATTGCATAAATCGTTGACATGGGACGAATATTGAGAGAAATAGAGCTCTTTCCAGAAAAGTTTAAAACTTCGGCATTTTTATGGGAACAGAACTTCAGGACAGGCTAGGACAAATTAATTAATTTTGATGGGTGAGTTTTGATGATTAACCCATTAACGCCCAAGTTTTTTCAAGTCTTAGTTTTGGTGTACAAAGAGGTAATGTTGCTCAGAATACCTTGATTTAGACGGGAAAAATGTTTAAACAAATTTACGCTAGCGTATGACTCCAGGAGCCCGTGTGCCCGACTAACGTACTCGTGTTTCCACAACAAAATTGTTGATTTCCACTTTCTTTTTTCCAGTTCCTTCACAGACAATTGAAAGGATCCAAGATAAAATAACGACAAGGGGTTTATTTATTGATGACAGATTCAACATATTTTTTTTCATTTACTACGTATTTTGTGTGATAGCTAACGAAGCAGCCAATGCAAAGACCAACATTGCATTTCTTGCACTCACTCCTAGCCCGAGAATCGCAAGATCTCAGAGCGCACCTTCTTCGTTTCCCGTCCGTCGTTTTCGAGACCTAATGCCCAACTCCGTCGTGGCGAACATCCGCAAGAGTTCTAACAACTGTGAGGGAACTGGTGCAGGATCGCCCCGCATTTTTCCTTTCTTTCCCGTATTTACTCAAATATGCGATAGCAATCGCCCGTCTGAAGTCGAGTTGAGATATCTTTTCTTTAGTCCAATACAAAATCCATGCATTTTGAATGCAACCGTCGATGAGCCATGTGAAGATAACCCACGTCCACTTTTTCGACCAGACGCCAATTCTGTAATTGGAGATGCTGTTGTTCATCAAGTCGGTCCCTCCCATTCCTTGATTGTATAAGGCAGTAGCGTGGGGGCGGCCGACTGATACGTTCTTTCGTGTCTCCTTTGAGAATCTTTTCACGGGCGATAACGGATGAGTCCCGAACGCAGTAGAACCAAGAGTGACGACCCCGTTGTCTTTCTATCTAACAAATAGAATAGCGTCGTGCCGCTCAATAAAATGCTCAAATTTCCCTCTTGGATATTTCGAGAACAATTTCTTTTCAGTCATAGTCTTTATGGCGTTACTGACTTTGTTGGAGTTTTTTCTTTTTGTTACCTTTCTTGGCGTTTTTTTAATCCGAACGCCCCGATTTGGAGCTTTGATCCTTGGAATGCGATTTTCTCTGAATGTCCCGGTAGCGGTGTATCCTCTCTCTTTTAGAAAGCGAAAAAGGTTACTTCCGCAAAAAGGTTATCGACAAATAAATTCATCGGCAACTTTTGAATTCTTGAACGGGGCTGCACATTTACCGAAAAGGTCGTTATATTGATCAGGAACTTTTGGGTTTTTCCCTTGATAGAGATCAAACGTCAGCAGGTACCCGTCGCTCGAATCCACGCGCCACATTTTGAACCCAAACCTAATTGGTTTGGCGGGAATGAACTGTTTCATTCCATGGCGTCCGAAAAACTTCATCATCGATTCATCGTAGTTAAGAATCGTGTTGTTCATGAAGTTAGCAGCACATTTTTCTTTCATCAAATTCATCAATGGGCGCAACTTCCACAATTTATCGTCTTTGTTTGGGAAATTATTGTCAGCGCAATGAATGTAGCGAAGAATGGTCATCATTCTATTTCGCGGCATGTTCGAAGAGACGAGAGCGTTATTCAAATCTTTGCTTTCATCCCAATAATGTCTCAGTGATGAAAGAGGATTGTACCCATTAAGTATGAGGAACCCTACAAACCATTTAAGCTCACTCACAGTAATATTCTGAGGCTCGGCATTTTTCCAACTGACTATAAACTCAGCCGGCACTCTCCTTTTATGAGCCTACCCTGAATCCATGGCCTCCATTCGACTGGAACGTTCACTGGCGGTTGAAAACCGGGATCTTGTAAATTACTCGCTGAATTACTTGTTTTGTCATGGGTATTGCAGGATTTGACAAGTCATCGTCCAGGTGGTTTGTCTGGGACTGGTCAGCTGAAGAATCGCGAATTTGTTCAACCAGACTTTCGAGATCTTTCGGTAGTACTATCTGCGCTTGAGCGAGAAGTTGCCTACCTGACAAATGTTTCAGATCACCCTCTTGATCCTCGTCACCAGACTCCTCATCTGTCTCTACTGCAGGATCCGGGGGCTCCACGTAAACAGCCCCAGAGGTAATCAAATCAGGAAGTTCATCACCTTCGATAATATCAATTGCCTCTCGGAGTGAAATACCAGGCCTAAAAAAAACACGTATAAGTAACAGCCCAGCGTGCCCAAATGGTACCACGAATAATTTGCCACCGAAAACCTCATAGAGAGATGAAATAAATCTCCGGGCAGAGCATTCGGGGGTGAAGAAACATCCAGAGAGTACAAATTCATCCCAGAAAGAGAAAGATATTACAAATAAATGTACTTACATCAAAATATTCTTCAAGAAGTCGAGGTCATATTTCTCTTCCATCTTAAAGACACTGATTTTCAACGGAAACGCAGATTTTTGAAGAAAAATAACCGTCATTTAACACCAACTGAACTAGCCGGGGGTGATAAGACACTCAAAGCCATGAAAACTTCAACAATAATCCGCTAGATACCACCTTTATGAACGCATCTCGGGCGAGCCCGAACGGGCACGCTGGGCGTTAATGGGTAATCACTCGTGTCGGAATTGTTTCGTGTGAAAGGCATGATGAAAGCGAACGACGGGAACATGGAAGTATCGTGGGGTCCTCCACACAAACTTTTTCAAATTTAAAAATGAACTTTATAGATTGAGAGCTGGCGACAGTCACATTCAACAGGAAGAACATTACTTGTCTCATTAGAATAGGTAACTTGAAAAGGAAACTTGTCTCATTTGATAGGTTTTGTGGAGCTGAATAGGAATGTCTGCCAACGTCTGTCTGGGGTATTTGCCCTCGGCGGCCAGTCCAATTCTTCAAATTTAGAACATTAATTAACTGCGAATGAACTTAGTCATGTAAATGTGGTGGTAGTGTAAATGTGGTCATGGAGCCGAATACGAGCGTCTGGCGCCGGCTGTCCGTGGCGTTTGCCTTCAGTGGGCAGTCAAAATACTTGGGACATGAAATAACCGGAAGAACTCAGTAGTTTAACTCGCCTCATTCGAGGAGTTAATACGAGAGTTGGAGCAGAATACGATTATGTGCGTCGTCTAGCGTCTGCCCTCAGGGGTAAATCCCCGAATTTGGGACACGAATCTAACCCCTGGAACATATTAATGAAAATGGTTCCATATTCGATAGTTTTTTTAGGGGTATAAGACACGAGAGTCAGTTCTTTTTGGAATCCAAACAGAACTGATCCTATTTCGTTGCTTTTGTGAGGTAAAAACTGAAGTGGAATTTCCCTCTTGTTCTTCCTCATGGTACCAAGAAGAGTGAGATTCATTCCTAGGAGATACTCAGCTAATGGTATGCTCGTATACCAGTTGTCAGTAGTAATGTTCTCCCAGTTTTTTCGATTTGCACAACGAGGCGCTTGACAATGTCGAGAGGAGAGTTAGAAACTAGGGGGCTTATTCTCTAACTCCGAAGCAATAGCTTTTTCGAAGTCATATGTTTATTTCATTGATTTTCTTCAAACAAATGAATGAAATAAACACATGGCTGGCGAAAAAAATATTGCTTGTTGTTAGAGAATAGGCCCCTAGGTATGGCCCATCCAGTTGCTTTCCTTTCCGACGTATACCTCCAGATTGGCGGTGTAAAAATTAGCAAAATCACACATCGCGAACATTTTGATCCCGTATTTAGCAGGTTTGCTCGGGATGTATTGTACGAATGAGCAGCGCCCTCGAAAGCCAAGCAGCATCTCATCAATCGTCACTTTTGCTGTGAGCGAAAGTCCTCGTTTGATGTTATCTACAAATTTATCAAATATTGACCTTATACATGCCAGTTTGTCCGTCTTTCGCCTTTCTGGACAGTCACTTCTGTCATCGAAGCGCAGAGCTGAGAGAAGGAATGAAACCCGGTTTCTTCCCATTGTGGACCTGATCGCTGAAATTCCTGTTCCATCAGTCGTCCAGAGTTCCCTCAAGTTCGACCGGCTGCTCCTCTTCTCACCAATGAGGAATAGGAGGCCGATGAAAGCTATAATCTCATCCCTTGAAGTTTCTTTGCAATCTCTCTCCCTCGAATATTTATCTTTGTGAGCCAAAATGTACGCTTTGGCGTGCACGACAATTTCGTCTATCATGTCGACAGTGATCATCTTCAGTAAGTCGCGGCCTTTACATAAAACTATTGGTACAATGAACAAAAAACCGTTATATTCAGCATTTTTTTTTTGTAAATGGAAGGATTTTGTGGTGATCCAGGTCCTTGCCAAGGGTGGGAGAGAGAGAGAGAAGGAAACGATTTTAAAAAGATGTAATAAAAAATAAAAGGAAAAAACAGTACTTTCTTAATTTGAGCGGGAACTGTGGTCAATTTATAACAAACTTGGTTCGGCTTGTACGAATAGCCTGATAAGATTCAGAGAGGAGGTTCTGTAAAACCTTTCCTTTCCCTCCAGAAATTTGTTACCCGTGAGAAAAGGCACCACACAAAAGAAATCGCGAATAGGTAAATCGGTAAACACGTAATTCACGGCTATTAAAAAGAAAAAGTAAAGGCATTGTAAAACGGAAGTACAAATTCAACAAACATCGGCAGCGGGAAAATAAATCAGCTGTTCCGGAAGTTGCCGAAGTGAGTCGCAATCCGGCATTTAATCGTCCTGGCGGCCCGCGTGGTCGTCGGCGGTGGTGCTCCGCAGAGACCGTTTACGTCCAGGGAGATCAGGTCAGTTCGGATCAAACCGCCTTTTTTCTTTGTTATCCGCGTCGTTCAAATCGCGAGTATTTGTGACCTTTGTTTGCCCACCGCCCGGGGTCCTACGGCGAGTGCCACATGCTGTTTTTTTTTAGGAGAGTTTTCTTCTCCTTTTTGGTTTCTTTTATTATTCCTCATACCGAACAATTTTTATTTTATGATTATGTGGCGAGTTCCCACATAATTCGTGGCGACCGTGACAGGACTTTTTTCATTGGGTTTTTTTCCTCGCGTAAGAAACATTAGTATGAACAGGTTGAATCGTGCGCGGAGGGTTAAAAGGGCAAGTTTTAAGAAAACTGCTAGTGAATTAAAGGAGGTGTTGGGTGCGGGAGAAGTGAACTTTGTGACTGCAAAAGCTTTGTTGGAATCTTTAACGTGTCGGTATGAGGAGCTGCGAACCGCGGACCAAGCTATTGAGGAACTATTGCTTGAGAATGATGATGATACCGCATTGGAACAGGAGCGTGAGGAAGTCGATGGACTTATTGACCTTTTTAATTTGTTAAAAGTGCGTCAGAAATCAGTGTTGGAGAGGGAGGAACGGTCAGAGATGGAATCTGTTTTGTCCAGGGAAAGCTCATCCTTAAAGAATAAAAGAAAATTTAAATTGCCGTTGATTGAATTGAAAAAGTTTGATGTGTCCCTGAAAAATTGGGTTGTATTTTGGTCTCAATTCGAAAAAATACATCTTGATGAGGAGTTGGACGAAGCCGATAAATTTCATTATCTCTTACAAAGTCTCACGGAGGGGTCGCGGGCGAAGGCGGTGGTGTCGGCATACCCACCTTGTAAGGAGAATTACCAAAAAGCCATCAATGCACTTGAAAAGAGGTTCGGACGGAAGGACTTGCTAATCGATATGTATATTGGAGTTGTTGTCTAGCCTTCGGACAGTGTAGACGTGTCTTATCGCTCCGTGTCGGTCGAACTGTTTATTGTTATTCAATTCTATTGTTTATTGTTATTCAACGCCGGGTCGCAGTGCTTGTTAAACTATGGACTGCGCAAAGTGCTCGTCGAGGGAGTTGAACTCTCCGAATAAAACAGCTAAATGCAACAAGTGTTCGGCGGAATATCACCCGTCGTGTACGCGCATAAAAAAGGTAGAAAATTACAAAAAGATGAGCAAGGAGGCAAGAAAAAAGTGGGTATGTGACCGGTGTATAAGTTCGGAAGAAATTAATGTGAGTCTAGCTGAGGGAACTGATATTGAGGAGGAAAGTAACGAAGAATACGATAATGATAAACTGATCAATTATTCTAAGGATTTTTTTGAGATGGTCCTTGCCAAATTAAATGACCTGAGTAACAAGATTGATGGCGTCCAGGAGTTACGAAAGGAAGTATCTGAGATGAAGGTATCAGTCCAATTCATGAGCGAAAAATTCGATAATTTTGTCACGGTGGTCGGTGAAATAAATGCTAAAATGGTAGATTTGAAAGCGGAAAATGAAAAAATGAAAAACACAGTTGCATCCCTCCAGCGTAAAGTGGGTCAGTTGGAGCAAAATGGAATGCGAAGTGATATTGTGATTGATGGTGTCCCGGAGTCGAAGGAGGAAACTTGTGAATTGGTTGTTCAAAAACTGGCGAATGCGTTAAAGGTGGAAGTAAATGTCGGTAAGGCTTACCGCGTGGGCTTGCGTACACCTGACAAAACTCGGCTAATTGTGGCACGTCTCGAGTGTGAAAAGGAGGTCCAGAATTTTGTTACTGCGGCGAGGAAAAATAAGGAACTAACAGCTACAAATTTGTTGGGCACCTGGCCGAGAAATAAAATATACGTGAAAGTACATTTGACCCCCCTTCGTCGTGAGCTTCATTATAACACGAGAAAATTGGCTAAGGAAAAGGGATGGAAGTTTGTTTGGATCAAGAATTCGAAAATCTACGCAAGGAAAAATGAGGAAGATCGGGCCTTTTCTATTCTAATTCCTGAAGATCTGAGTAAGATAAAGTGAGTACAGTTTCTTGGCGTTAACATATTGTATTCTGTATTTGTGTGGGCCCAATGTGTAACTCAGATGTACTTTTAGTGCAATCGGAAACAACCAATGCAACTCTAACTAATTCTCCTGATATAATTCCTCCATATCTCGATTCGGAGGCTGTTTTCATTGAAAGTCCTATGAACATGAACATTTCGGCAAATTCAAATCCGCATAATCTCCGAATACTATGTTTGAACATACGTAGTTACACCAAGAATTTTGATCAATTTCTCTGCTTTCTTGCTGCATTACATGTTGATGTTGATATTATTCTACTTGTTGAAGCCTTCATCCAAGAATGGACTCATGTCTTGCCTCTAGATAATTATTCAGTGCATATTGTTAAAGGTCAGACTAATAAAAACGACGGAATTGTGGCTTACGTAAAAAATAACATTGATATAATAGAAATAAAAACCAGTTTGAAAATCACTAGAGCCAGTGCAATTCAGATTTTCTTAAAAACGAATTCCCGAGATAAATTAAAAATCACTGCCTGTTATAGAAGCCCAAACAATAATAACGAAGTAGTGGATCGTTTCATTGAAGAGCTCCAGGAGCTACTTGATAAAGATCCGCACATGGAATCATTGTTTATGGGTGACATAAATATTAATATACCCACAAACCAAGGGAGTTCTAGGGTGGAAAAATACCTGGATGTTTTAAGTGCGTCTGGATTCAGGTGCCTAAATCACCTCCCAACTCAAATGAGATCCTGTTTAGACCACTGTTTCTACAGAGGGTCTACCAATACCAATGTTACCGTGTTAAACACTGCAATAACCGACCATTTCCCGGTGATGTGTGAAATACAATCACAAATCCAATCAAAGGAAGGTGGCAATGTAAAAACTAGCTCTCGCTTAAAATTAGATCTGGAAAAATTCAAAAATATAATATCGAATATAAATTGGGAAGATATTTACTGTGAGCAGAACGTGGACATAGGAGCACAAAAGTTGTCCGATTTACTTGAGGAAGCCAAAATGCGCTCACTAATGCCGATGAAATTTGGAAGTAATAAGAAGACGATCCTGAAGCCATGGAATACACCGAGCATACTCAATTCGATACGAAAGAGGGACAGAATGGCAACAAAAGCTTTCAAACAACCATTTAACATAGTACTACAGACAAATTATAAGAAATACAGAAATACTTTGAACAACTTGATTAAAGCCGAAAGAGAAAATTACATAAAAGGCAAATTGGAAAAAGATGGCAGTGATTTGAGGAAGAGGTGGAAAACAATCAACGAGGCAGCAAATGGTCGGGAAAACGACAAAAATTGCTTTCCAATACAGGATTGGATTCGAAACTCAAGTCACACCGAAAATCAAGAAGATGTCGCAAATCTCCTGAATAATCATTTCTCTTCAGTCGGTGCAGACTTGGCAAGTAGCATCGTTGTTGGCCCGAGTCATGCTCAAGTGAATCTCACGACATCTCCATCACAACCACATTCGATGTTTGTTTACAAAATAGAAACAAGCGAAATAATAAAAACCGCGCGGTCATTGAGAGGAGGATCGGCACCGGGTTCTGATGGACTACCACCCCACGCTATAAAAGAAGTTATCGAGATTATTGCTGAACCTCTCGCCCACTTGTACAATCTAAGTATCTCTAAGGGCGTGTTCCCTCAGAGATTCAAAGTGGCAAAGGTGATCCCACTGTTCAAAAAGGGAGAAAAAACGGATCCAGCCAATTACCGACCCATATCACTGATAGATGTGATCTCGAAGATATTTGAAAAGCTGCTCAAATCCCGACTAGTGAGTTTCATAAAAAACAAGAGCAATTGGGTCCCAGCAATTCGGGTTTCAAAGAGGAGTCAGTACACAGGACGCTTTATTCAAAGTCACGGATGAAATTCATACAAACTTGGATGCAGGAAAAAAAGTAACCCTAACGTGCCTTGACGTAGCTAAGGCATTCGACACAATATCTAAAGCAAAACTCGTCGAAAAAATGGAGGTCTTGGGTATTCGTGGGCAGGCATTAGAGTTATTCAATTCGTATAATAGTAATAGGGAGCAAGCTGTCCACATAGGCGATACAAAAAGCGAAACTGCACTAATACGAGAATATATGGATGCTCGCAGGGCACTTCAATCGGGCCAATCATTTTTCTAATATATGTAAATGAGCTAGCATCACAAAGATATTCGGGAAAAATATACATGTTCGCTGATGATGTCGCCCTAGTTAACACTGGGAAAACTTGGCAGGAGGCCCATGAAAATGCCGAAAAGGATTTGCGAGCAATTGGGCAGTGGATGAACACCAATAAACTCACTATTAATGCTGCTAAATCGGTCTTCATGAATATTTCAAGAAAAGCTGAACCTCCGTCACCAGGCAATGACAATTTGATGATACACACCTGCATCGAAGCACCCTGTGACTGTCCGAAGATCAAAAAAGTTGATAGTTTAATCTATTTAGGTGTAACCGTGGATTGTCAAATGAAATGGAACTGCCACGTTCAAAATTTGTGCCAAAAACTTGGAAAATGTGCATATGTCCTGTATCGGTTAAAATTTCTTTCAAAAGCACTAAAAATAGACATTTATCAGGCGCTGTTTGAGTCAATCATACAGTATGCTATTGTGATTTGGGGAGGTACATTCAAGTACCTAATCGATAAAGTATTTAAAATCCAAAAGATGACTTTACGGGTCCTGTTCAACAAAACTAGGCGCTACCCCACTGATGTGCTATTTATGGAATTGGGCTTGTCAACCGTCCATCAATTGTATGCTAAGAATATGTTTGAAATAATTCGAAAATATAAAAGTGAATTTTTCGCTGATGTGAGACAGCGTAAATCAAAATCATATAGACTAAAATTACCTAAAGTTAAAAATAAATACGCTCAAATGACAACTAAATACAAAGGAATGCAGATGATAAACAAAGACTTTAAAAAAATAGAAAATTTAATGGGCATAAATAACTTGAAACTATTCAAAAAAGAAACGAATCGAAATAATCTCTCCACGTGTATTAATAAAATGTGTGGTTAACCGGTTTTCGGTCTTATCTAGACCATCATCAGACCTAGTTAGGCAAAATTAACAATCGGCGTCAGTCATATTTTAAATAAATTAGAAATAAAAATATTAATAATAATAAATACCCCCTTCAGATCAAGACTCAATAAGAATAATAATAAATACCCCCTTCAAATCAAGACTCAACATCAAATAACATAAAACATTAAAAGTACTATAGGACGTACCTTAAACGGACGTTCACAGTCAACTGACTAGATTAATGAGAGCTCAAATTTCTTCATTGAATTCACAGGTACATGGGGAAGAAGAGAAATAAGTGGGGAGAAGCTACCTTCCATTCTGTCATTAAGACAACTCGGACCAATTTCAATTTCCTTTGAAATATATAAGGACTCTAGTGAATTGAGCATTCTGGCTCCATTCTCACATATCAGCGGTTGAGCCACGGCTACGCCCTCCCCATTTCCACAATCTGACACGTGAGCGAAGAACGCCGAGTCGCTTCTCCGAGTGTGTTCTCTCCAACGTGTTTTGAACTTCCTCATCGTCCTTCCTATATATGTGGCCTGACAACCTCCACAAGCCAAACGATAAACACCACTTTTTTCGGTAATGACAGTCTCATCCTTTCCTTTCGACAACCAGGATTTAAGGCTTCCACTGCTCTTACAAGTCACCTTGTAGCCTGCCCTTGAAAGGACGTTCTCAATCCCTGGCGTCATTCGGCTGTCATAGGGAAGTGATACCCACTGCTGTGTAGCCCGAGACTGGATCGATGAAGGGAATATCGAAGTCAGCAGTCGTTTCCTCTTAGTCTGCCTGATGATATTGTCTACCATATCGATTGAGTAGCCATTGACGACAGCTGTGTGGTATATCCTCAACAACTCTTCTTTATAATCGTCTGGCGACATTGGAACGGACAACATCCGATGCACCAACGACCGAAATGCTGCTAGCTTATGGCGCGGATGATGGTAAGAGGTAGCGTTTATAACGATGTCAGTCGCGGTAGGTTTTCGGTATATCGAATAGGTGATTTTAGGTCATAACCTAAAACTATCTGTATCTAGCTCTAAACCTATAATCTACGTAACGAAATCCAGGTAGCAAAAGAAACAACTCCGTGCTGGGCCACAGTGTCCCACTATCCAGCACGGTCATCAGTAATTTCTCACAAATACGTATATATCTACCTAATAAGGTGAAATGTGTAAATTACTATTTCACTATAATAACGATTATGTAATGATGACAATAAACCATTATTACTATTATTATTATTATTATTATTATATGAGGGAGCTGGCGGGGTTGGTAATTATAATTAACAACCAGAGAGCGTATCGATACGGGCGTGAAATTAGCCCCCTTTTAGCCCCTATTTAGAAGGTGAATTCTAGACTGACTGTTGGTGAATTGGACTGAAGGTGAATTTCTGACTGTTTTCACAGGTCTACCGACTTTGAACGTCGTTGAATCCTATGAAAACAGTCGTTTTTAGCCATTCCCGCAATTTTCACTCTCTTATATGGGGACCGACCACTTCAGCGACCCATATCACTCGACTCAGCATACTTTTAGGGACCTCTGGTTAAATTTTGGGGCAAATCGACTCGTGGATGTGTCGCCCGAGGTCGTTCAAAGTCGGTAGACCTATGAAAACAGTCGTTTTTAGCCATTCCCGCAATTTTCACGCTCTTATATGGGGACCGACCACTTCAGCGACCCATATCACTCGACTCAGCATACTTTTAGGGACCTCTGGTTAAATTTTGGGGCAAATCGACTCGTGGACGTGTCGCCCGAGGTCGTTCAAAGTCGGTAGACATATGAAAACAGTCGTTTTTAGCCATTCCCGCAATTTTCACTCTCTTATATAGGGACCGACCACATCAGCGACCCATATCACTCGACTCAGCATACTTTTAGGGACCTCTGGTTAAATTTTGGGGCAAATCGACTCTTGAAAAATTATTGGTTCAGATTATTGAAGCTTATTTCGTACTTTGTGCTGTAGTGTATTCCAGCACGTCAAAATAAGATTTGCTATGGTTTGATGACGGTAGTTGTTATTTAGCATCCTTTTTGCATGTTGCAGACATCAAATGTAAGTTGGTATTTTTGTTAGCATCTTCTTATGCTGCTCCTAGAACCGTTTTTTAGTATTTTCCGAATTGTTAGCATCTTTATTTGTTTTCCCTAGAATTCACCTTCCAAAAAGGGGCTAAAAGGGGGCTAATTTCACGCCCGTATCTTAACGGGACGATTTGCTCAATTTTTGTTCAAAATGAGTTTGACATCGATTCTCACTCAAATTTTCGCGCTCGATCGTCTGGTGAAGTTAGTTTCCTAACAAAAACCGCTCAATGAGCCGTTATTAACAGTTTCGTCAACATGCTACAGTTCGTAACGGCCAGCAACATGCTTTAACTCATCTGCTTGTCGGGCCACGGAGTAACTGTGCGAGATGGACGAGGACGTAAGTTTCTTCCTTTTTCTCCTACATTTTGCTTAGAATACTGTAATAATTTGTTTGATTCTGGTTTATTTGGTGTTTTTCTGAAGAAAGAGCAATGAATCTCTCCTCTCTGTTTTATTTTCATTAGTTAATTGCCGATTGAAAATAGGTGTGTGCATCCAATTGAATTATAGCTTGTTGAAAAAACTGGGCTCTTGAGTTATAGCAAGTTATCACCTTTTTTTATGCTGTACCAGAGTCCCAATAATCCATGTAGCAAGTTTATTAATTTTAATTTATATTGCCCCATAAAAACCACTGTGTCCAAAACCATGGTGGTCATGCTGAAAATTTTGGTTCTGGATAGCATTATTTTTGTTTTCTTATTTCTTTTTCGTGGTCGTTGTTGCTTGTGAGATTTCCGATGCTGTATAGCCGCGAGTCCCTAGTGCATTCTTGCCAGAAAGGGAGAAATAGCGTTGGAGTTTCTACAAAATCCTAGTTTTATCAAACTATTGTTTTTTGAAGGAATTCGATTCGGAAACCAGCATGGACGGTTCCCAAAACACACTATTGAAGAACTTGCGTCATTAGTTGAAGGGGACAACCGGTTCAAACTTAAAATGAAAACATCGACCAATCAAAGTAGGCACCAACCTTTCGTAAAGACATGCTCTTTCTGTGTCATTCCATCCTTCTTGAAAAAAAAAACAACAAAACTATTTGTATCACTCATGCAGGTGGTGGTACCAGATCAAGCACCGATGAGAGGATTTTCACTCAGCCGGTCGTTATAAGCCAATGGGGAACACCTCCAAAAACAACGGAGCCTTCTTTTGTAGCCCCTGAGTGCGACAAAGAAATTGACGTCGGCATCGTAGCCCACACATCAGGACACACATCACGGGCATGCAAAGTGTGTCCACAGTTGAGGGAGATGGCGAAGTCGGTTTGAAGGAAACTCTCCTCACTTCCGCCGCCGCTGAGTGCAAGATTATTGACAGCTGGGGGGATATAACGGACATCCCAATTTTCATTGATAACACGCCCTTACAAGACGTTGTCAATCTGCTAGAAACCGACTCAACTTTACAACTTCAGGAAAGCAGTGACATCGTGGAGGTATTTTCCAAAGTTTCAGAGGGTAGCCGTGAAACTATCTCACTGCCACTGGAAGCAGGATCAGTGATCCCAGACCACCAGGAGGATGCCAATGATCCACCATCAGGCTCCTCTGCCTCTGCACCACGACACGAACAACCGGATGAAGAAAATGACACTCTTTGAGAACGCGAGGAGGATCAAATCTGCAATAATAAACCCTTAATTTACCTCCCACAATCATTAGTACCCGAAATCGTTAACCAGGTACATACCGAACTACTTCACTCCGGTGTTGAAAAATGCCACCACTTTTTACGGCAATATTTCATTACCAAATATTTTAAAAAGTTGATAAAACAAATTATTTCCCTTTGCCATATTTGCCAGATAACGAAGCACGGCAACTTAAATCTGCAACATTACGATGGCTCGTTAAAACCTAAGTCGAAGCTGGATTTGGTCTCCATTGACCACATGGGACCACTTCCAAAAGCCCGCTTTGGATGGCAGCACATCCTGACCGTCGTATGCAACTTAACAAAATTTGTGCGGCTGTACCCCCTAAAAACTACAGCGTCGCGGGAAACAATTAGTAAACTTCGCAAATATATCACTGAAGACGGAAAACCACGGAGGATACTCACTGACCATGGTTCGTGCTTCACATCAAACACATGGCAGAATTTCATTGCAGAGTCCGGTATACAACATCTAAAAACTCCCCTCAAGAGGCCGAACGAAAACATTGCAGAAAGAATACATCGGGAAGTAGTACAGTATTTGAAGATATACATCAACCAATCCCAGTCTCGGTGGTACGACCGGTTACATAAAATTGAAAACACCATTAACAACACATATCACTCGACAATTAACCGTAGCCCTTTCGAGGCGAGGGTACGGGACAGTGCCCCAATCCCCTTGGAGTAAATGATCATGACGTCATAACAGATCGGTCTACTTTAGACAAATAATTAGTCGATCTTATCGAAAATAAAAGGGAACAACTTACTATTTCAACTAATAAAAGTAAAAAAACCTTACCAATATAAAAAAGGGCAACTTGTCTTAGTCCGTCAATATAGAAAAAGTAAGAAGGAAGACAAAGTTAACCAAAAAATATTACCATTGTATAGAGGACCATGTATAGTCAAGGAACGTATTGGTCGATCCACCTACGTCATAAGTAACCCAGATACGGATAGAACTATGCTATACCAGACGACGGCCATGAAGCCATACAGGAGCTCACAAAATATGGCAGGCACCACACAGTGCAATGAATGTCTGTTGTTTGTATCCTAAAAACAATTAACAACTAAATATCCCGCCCTCCTTGTCTTCCTTCCACACCCCTCCGCGAGAGAACAGGCTCAAACATGAATCGAGAGTATCAAAAAAACAAGGCGATCTGAGTC
Organism: Corythucha ciliata; assembly: GCA_038030265.1. NCBI lineage: Eukaryota > Metazoa > Arthropoda > Insecta > Hemiptera > Tingidae > Corythucha > Corythucha ciliata. Next base: position 1,434,938 of record CM075940.1, on the reverse strand, counting down.
AGGATCGATCCCGCCGCTCTCACCAAGCTTTTCACGCTTCCTACCACTGAACCACCCTTGCTTTCTAACCCCTCACCCCGTATTGCCCTCTTTTCTGTCGACAGATCACACTTTTTCGGGTTGACGACATGTCGACATTGCGGATTCGGTTCTTTTTTTTGGGGGGATACAAGAATGAGTTGAGTTAGTTTTGTTTATTTCATGAAAAGAGTACAAAAGATTACAAATTGACTAGTAAGCGTTATTTTTAATGCTGTCAGCTAATACTAATAGTGTTCGTCTGATGAGTCCGAGGATGCCGGGTCGTCGTTCTTGAAGATGTGGGACATGATGTATTGAGTCATGGAAGTCACCGGTTGTTGCGGCGTAGGTACGAATTCGTCGTGGAGTGCGAGGTAGACGGCGATGGGGTGTAGTCGCTTGTGAACGAGTTGGTGTTTGTCTATGAAGCGGTCTATTGTAGTGTTCCAAACTGTAGCGGGTTCTTTAAGAAAATTCGGACTATTTTTTGAACGTGTGAATAATTAATTATTAAACAAAAACCAATACGTTAAATTTATCTTTAAATTTTATGAATAAATAAATTCTGAGATGCGCACCCTTACAAGTTTAGAAATATCTACCTTAATTTTAACAAAGTCCCGATTGGAAGGCGATGGTCGAATTCGGAGGCGACGGTTGACGCGCAGGAAAAGATGGACGATCACTCGTGATGTAAAAATTTTTGAAGAGGACGGAACCAGACAGGAGTCAAGAAAAAAAAAAAAAAAGGGAGACCTGCAATAAATGTCGTTTAACAAATGCCGGCCTCGTCATCGAGATTTCCGTTCGGAGCTTACTTTGAAGTCTCCCTTTTGCACTGACTAAGGATCTTCTGCTCGGCGCCCGATACTTCCCTCGTGGGCCCGTGGTGATGAGAGGTTAGCCCTTGCTGAGCAGTCCGTGGAACTTCACGGGAACCCAGGAAGCCACAATGGGTTGCACACGAAGATGCCTTTTCTCAGACCTCTTGGCCGACGTCCTTCCTCCTTAGACGTTCCTCGCTCGACTCCTTTTTTCTAATGGCGACGACCACCTCCACATTTACGACTTCGACCGCCTAAATTTTGGCTCCAGAAATGGAATATGCGGGGAGACCCGGCGCGGTGGCAGGTAAGTTTATCGCGTCACTACCACGGTTATCACTATTGTTTACATTTTTCGTTGATTGTACGTATTTTTGTTATTCATTAATTATTTGTTCTTATGTTTTTTTTGTTTTTAGTTAACAACTGCAATTAACACGACAGGGGAACGAACAATATTCCGTTAAACGACAGGTCGGCGATACAGGGTATGACAGCTACATCGAACACAACAGAGGGACGAACAGTATTTGGTTACGACGATGGGATTTTTACATTATTTAAGTCTCACTAATAGTTTTAAATAAAGTTCTGAGTTTTTTGTATGAATTTTTTATGTACTCCCTTTGTGGAACGCCACAACTGCCCTCCCCTACGTTTTTTTTTTTTTTTTTTTTTTTTTTTTTTTTTTTTTTAAATTAATTATTGAACGTGCGAAGGATTTATTCGTGGTAGGGTTTCATAAGGGTACCGTGGAAGATCATGATTCGGTTTTTGTACGGTCTTTGATGAGGTACGTGTTGACGCCAATCTTTTTCTCGATTATGTGTGGTCCGCTGTAAAGGGGTGTTAGTTTTGCATTTTTTTTGGTCAATTTATTACTTTGTTGAAATTGTCGAACGAGGACTTTAGAACCGATTCTGAAATAGTATTGTTTTTTCCCCGCATTTTTTTTGTCAGCTACATCTTGTCGCTTCTTTTTGGTGATTTGGTAAAGTTCGTCGTCCATTGCATCGGTCGTTAGGTGTATTTTATCGTCTGAGTCTTCACTATTATGTGTCGGTCCGTGTAACCCTGGGTCAACGTTTCCACTATTAGGATGTTCTGGTGTTGATAAAGTCATCTCAGGGTACTTGAGTGTGTCCCACTCTCGTGGAGGGTGTCTCAGGAACCATGCCTCATACGGGGTCCTGTTGATCCCGGAATGGAATGTCTTATTGAGCGTGTCTTCAATCTTCTGTACCCAGTCACACCATGCACTCTGTTGTTTACCTACGAGTATTCTAAGGAAAGTTACTATTTCTTTGTTCACCCTTTCCGATAGGTTAGCATTGGGTCGTTTAAACTGAATGTGAATGTGTTCAAAATTTTCATTTTGCTTGAATTGTAACCATTTCTTTGCTGTAAAACAAGATCCTCTGTCCGAAATAATTTTTTTAGGTTTACCTACCTCCTTGAAATATTTTTTTAATTTTGCGATTGTTTCAGCAGTTTTAGTCGGATAGATTTTTACATATTTTGTTAAATTGTCGATAACCGTAAGTACATATTGATTACCAAAACTCCCTCTGGGTAGTGGCCCTACATGATCGATTGAACAAATGTCCAGTCTCCTCTTCGACTCGATTATCCCCGCGAGGAATTGAAAGTTGGAATTATTCGCCTTATTCACCTGGCACTCATGGCAGGCACGTACAACTCTTTTTATTTCTGCCTTCAAACCTTTGTGAAAAAAACTTTCGCGAATTAACTTGTAACATTTTGCGATGCCTATATGGATATTTGTTAAATGTATTGTTTCTATTAGCCTGTGGATTATGTTTTTTGGAATGTAAACAAGGAATGCACCTCCTGGTTTATAGTAAGTGACATTATTCGACTCGATAAATTTCTCAGGGAATTTTTGTTTAAGCAACTGTAAATCACGATCACGATATTGTTCTTGAGGGATTGATCTTATAATCTTCATTAACCTTTCATGCATAGATTGGGATGTTTTCAACGAGAACATAGTTAAATTGTTTGGACTTTCAAAATTCAATTCTGTTATGGGCTTAACCCTACTTAATAAATCTGCCATTTTATTTAATTTACCAGGGATATATTCAAAATTGATATTGAAATCTTGTAGAAAAAGTAACCATCTTAAAAGGCGCGGGGACGGGTTTCGACAACGCTGTAGGAAAATTATGGCTTTATGGTCTGTTCTCACAACACAAGGAAACCCACCGATATAAACAAGAAACTTTTTTAGGCATTCCACGGTCGCTAGTAACTCTTTCTCAGTCGTGGTGTAGGAAATTTGGCTTTGGGTTAAAGTTTTACTCATAAAAGCAATAGGCCTCTTACCGACTTCTTCGTATTCTTGGTAAAGCATACCACCAACCGCAGTGTCGCTAGAATCTGACTCGATATAAATTTGTTTAGTAAAATCTGGGTACGCTAGCTCTAAATCTTTACTAATAACGTTTTTAGTTTTCTCAAATGCGTCTTCTTGTGTCTTTCCCCATTCCCACTTTTTACCTTTGTGTGTTAACGCGTACAAGGGAGCAGCTATACTCGTAAGACTAAAAGAACCTGGCGTCAGTATTATACAATATGCTGATGATATATGTATTAACACAACACATGCAGATATACTAACGTGCATAGAGACACTAAACCATACAATGGGAGCTCTCCTAGCCTGGGCGACAAGTAATGGGATGACCTTAACGACTAGTAAAACCGTAGTGTGCCCCTTTAGCAGAAAAAGAAATATTCCGTTAGGAAATAAAGTGACATTGGGAGGCTATAGCTTTCCAGTTAAAAATTACGTACGATTTTTGGGATTACATCTCGATACTAAATTAAAATGGACGCAGCATATCACAAAAATAATCAACAACTCTGAAAAATATATCAACATCTTAAAATTAATTTGCTTCAACAACTGGGGAACTGAACCAGATACCTGTCTAACTTTTTATCGATCGACTGTCAGAGCAGTTCTAGACTACGGATGTATCTTTTATAGCAGAGCAAATAAAACAACTTTCCAATTGCTGGATAGACTCCAATATAAATGTCTCAGGATGTGCATGGGGTACCTAAAAAGTACCCCAACAAACGTGATCCTAGCCGAAGCACACGAACCCCCCCTAGCTCTACGGCGAAAAATGCTTGCAGACCGATACATTCTCAAGACAATGGCAACGTCACCACTTGTATCAAATAAAATCCTGCAGCTATCCACTACTGTATTAACGTACGCTTATTGGATCCACAAAAAAAACCCACTTTTAGTAGAAAGTTTTACAGAAGCCACCAAATACCAAACACTTTTAGAAATCTCAGATAAACTCCCAATTTTCCGAAATAACACTTATTTACATCCCATCCAATTACACGTTGCCCACATGGCCAGTAAGAAAGGAGAAGCTGCGGAATTAAACCGCGAAACATTTCATGAACAAATTCGACCCCAACTAATAAATTCAAATGAAATATACACCGATGGTTCCAAGATGAACAGAAACGTAGGAGCTGCTGTTTATGATAAATCAAATAATACAAAAGCATTCTATAGACTAAATCCATTTCTTTCAAGCTATTCGGCAGAATGTATAGCCATAATTGAAGCGCTTAATTATATTAAAAACTCAACAGCACAGTCACACACTATTTTAACTGATAATAAAAGCATAGCCAACAGTATAGCACAATTTAAGAATGATTGCAGTTGCTCCTATTTAATCGTGAGAATAATGGAACTATTAAAATACCCCGGTGAACCCCGGAGCCCTGCCCAACGCCAACCCACTAAGGGCGTCCCGAAGCTCCTCCTCCGTGAAGAGCCCACTGCCTGCCGTTTGTGGGACCACTGCCGCTTCCGCTCCTAGAAAATTATTGAGAATAATGGAACTAACAAAAGAACACTTTTTAAGATTAATCAGGGATGTGAACAATTCATCAACCGTGACTATTGATCTACTAAGGCGAACTTCTTTGGTAAACATAAAAGTCCTCACGAGAAAGACCGATGGCAGCAGATCTACCCCTCTCGAGACAACCATGGCTTCTATTTACAACAAGTACCCGTTTCGGCGAACAAACACCAACTCGAGCTGTCCGGAATAGATCATGAGAATTACAGTCAAATCAATGACAATCACACAGCAGGACGATTCTTGTGTCGCTTGTCAGCCATAGATGAGTATATTGAAAAGAATAAAGCCACCGATCCTGACACACATGAGTTAATTAAGACCCTGTACAGAGGTCATTTCTCAACAATTCACAAGTGGTCTAACATAAAATGGTCTGATTCAACAATTAGATGTGGAATGACTTCAATGACGCGGAGGCGTGTGATCGTTCGAGCAGCGATGGTCAACATTCCCACGCATCAGATTTCTAGGACTGCCCAGTACGCCCTGGGAGCGAGCTCAATTCCACCGATGGTCGTGAAAAGTGAACTACAAGCAATTAAGGAAATCAGAGATCGCACTTTGGCACAAGGCATGAGCCTTTTCCAACAATACAATGCGATATGCGAGAACCTACGCCCTGAGATTAAATTTCTTCCTCTCTCCAAGGCCATAGCCGATGAATACTCAGTATTTTCCTGTTGCTTTTCAGGAGCGAATTACAGTGTCCTCGGATTTAAGATTGCCAGGCCAAGTGAACCGACTCCCATTTACAAAACTTGGGCAAAAGGCTTCCACAGAGCAGTGTACGTTAATAAGGGCCAAGTAGATTGGAGACACACTGAAGTCGCGACTATAGACGGAGTACCCATGCGGGAAGTTTTCTTAAACTTACCGTCCACGGGCCATTCCTACAGTGTAACCAGGGCAGCTTGTGGATTAGACTCCTTCCTGGTAGTACAAGATGGAAATGCCAACACACTGGTCAAGAGGCAGACCTAAACTAATTATTTGTTCCACGACGATTTCACCCAGTTTTTCCCCAGTTAGCGAAAGTTCTGTTCCGGTCTGAATCAAGCCATCAACCTCTTCACTAACCTCACTGTCACTTCCAGATTCTAAATCGTGGTCGTTGGAATCTTCAGGGACCGACTTAAGATGTAAAGCTTCGAAAGCATCAATAAACGTAATGAAATCTTCCCGCACCGAAACAGCTGAAATGCACGTAGCGGAGCACAAGACTGATTTGTGATTTACAGGATAAATCAGATGTCTCGTCAAAACTAACGGAGAAAAATCCAGAAGTATTTACTCGTTCCGTTATTATTTTTTGAAGTTCAAGTCGACAACAATCTATTAGGTCGTTTTGTACGGTTTTACTTATGTAAGTAGCCCGAGATGACGAAGTCTGTAGGTGACGCTTCAACCTATCGTCACCAGCCTCTACTCTAAAACGCAGCAGAGCTCTAAAATTTCCTTCGTTAAGAGTGGATCGCCCTTCAGTCGCCATCGTCGCGATGACCCCGAAGTGAAATATTTTGCCTTCCAGCCAGCATTATGGTTTCCACTATTGGGCGAAGCCTCTCGCGGTTTTCCTGCGTCTGGGTCAAACGCTGATCATTCACAAGATTCCTCACGTCACACCGAAGTAGTTTTCAAAAAATCCTTACCCGCTTGCACAGCGTTTCTGTGGTATTGCAAATTACATGGGTTTCCAAGTGCCCATCCTTACCCGTAAGCTTTTTAAAATTTACTAGAGGCTCGGTCACTAAAGCTTTCAGCGCTACATTTTTCTGATATCCCCCTTAGTACGGTGCAATTAGTAAAAAAAACGGCCCAACCTCAACATCCGAAGTGAAAGTTTCCCTTCAACGCCAAATTGTTCCTCACAACCCACACATTGATTGGTAAAAAGTTCCACCATTTGGAGCTACGGGTTTGGGTGGGAGGGGGTAATAAGTTAGTAAATTCTTATATTTTGTTCCAGTATTTCTCAAATATTTCGAAATCTATCTATCTGTCCCCCATCCCCCCCCCGTGGATCCGCCACTGCTGTCAACATTGCAATGCGAAGAATGTGGACGTTTTCCAGCCCCGCAAAGATCAGTGCGATGAGTGTTTCAAGTTCAAAAATGGAAGTGTCACTCTCGAAGTTTATGAGAAGCACATTGAACTGAAAAACAGAGCGCGCCAAGAGAAAGAGGATGATAAAATCAAAGCAAAGCGAAAAACAAGCTGGTTCATCTAATGTGTGTAGATGTCATGGCCGTTCAGCTATTGCCAAAAATCGAGGCGAGCATCGCTTATTATAAAATGAAATTGGCAGTACACAATTACACCATGTACAAACTTGATAATTATGATCTTATCGTCTTGTGCTGTTGGCTCACTGAATGTGACAGCACTATGGAGGCCTCCACTTTCGCTTCCTGTCTCATACCCAAAATAGAAAGACTTCTTAACGACGACAAGAGGGAAGTGGTCATTTTTTCCGACGGTTGCTCGTATCAAAATAAAAATAGCGTCTTGTCAAACGCTCTTTTGGAAGTTAGTATCAAACACAACGTGATCATTCACCAGAAATTTTTCGAAAAAGGGCACTCCCAAATGGAGGCTGACAGTGTTCACAGCTTGATCGAGAGAGGGTGTAAACACGACGAATTGTACATGCCACACGAATTCGACACTCTCACTAGGAAAGCGCGAAAGGGCCAAACCCTACCGTTTTCGAATGATGACATTCCGCGACTTCAAGAATTTTTCGATCCCATCATCGATGAAGTACGACTCGATCCGACCAGGCACAAAACCCTACGACCCAACAGCGAACGAATTAAAATGGTTAAAGTATAACCCCTCTGGGATAATTGAATTTAAACTCAACTTTGACGATGAATTCACACCTTTACCTCGGCGACCCAAAAAAAAGGTCATGGTCCCCTTTGATTATCCTTCCTTGCTTACAGAGCCCATCAAAATTGCCAAAGACAAATTTGATGATCTCTTGAGCATGTTGAGAGTCTTATTCCTCCACATTGCCGCGAATTTTACCAGGGGCTACCTCACCTCGAATTGAGCAAATGAAACGCAAAGCACCAAGAAAAACAACAAGAAAAAAAAAAAACAAAGCTAAAAAATCTAATCCTTGAGATGGTTCCATTAGAGAACCTTTAAAACACAGGTACTGCAACACGGCTTTCAGCGCCATATTTGGTCCCAGTCGTTAGGGTAAACAGAATATCATGAATGAAAAAATTGTCATCGTAACAGCAAACAAACGCGGAACGCGGTCGAAATAAAAAAAAAATATCCTACTTGTCAATGAGATCAGGTGATAATTATAATCATATGAGGGACCAAGTATGGCGCCGATTTTCGTGTTGCAGTACTCGTGTTTTATAGTACCTTAGTTCCATTCATAATTTGACGCAATTTTTGGTGTTTCATCCATGTTCAAGCCTTTTCCTTAACTTGCATTGTTTATTCTTTTTAATTTTATAAGGAAACTTTTCTGTGATTGGCATGACCACACGTAATGTGACTGTGAGACTGACAGAATTTTATGGTGAGAAACGCCAGTTTTATTGTATTTTTACCAATTTTAAAATAAATTTTGTACGAGTTTTAAGAGGTTTCTTATAATCAACGCCAAAGTGCATTATTTTTAAGAAATGTGCCTAGTCCTTTTCTTTGGATAAAAAAAAAAATGTTGTCTGGACACAGAAAACATTTGTGAATTTGTTGCTCGTACATTTTTCTAATATTTCTTTTATATTTTTGTGTATTTAAAATTTTGTGGAAACCTAACTGTGATCGACGCGGGGTAGTACGTTTTTCACTATACTTCTTGAAGAATTCCCTCAGTTTAGAAAAATAAAGCTGTGATATTCCTCATTTTTATATTCCTGTTCCTGAGGTATTTTATAAATTCGACAAAAGTGAAAAATTAATTAAAACCCGGTGTTGCTACGAAGACAATAATTATACTGCAAGTACCTCAGCTGAGAGGCTGAAATTTGCTATAACTGGCAGTTATTTCTGCCAAAATGCTACCACTCAGCTGGTTTTACTGATAATTAATCATTCAAGCAGAAGGTCATTAACCTTGAACCGGAAGATGCATTCGTTGATGGAACCACTCAAAACCAAGAGTTCGAAAAAGGGGAAAAATGGTTTTTTGTCTCTCTTGAAAAGTTGACAAAACTGAGTTATAGCATGTCAGTGCTTAAACGACGAAATAAGGAGAGGTTGGCTACTTTTTATGACAGGTTGCAGGCTCAGATAAACGCTCTTCAGAAATGTGGAAATCGGGCTGTGCACGGCACTTCTCACGCTCCTGATTGAGTCCTGCTTAGACGAAGAGCTGATTAGGTTGTTTATGAGAAGATAGCGGGAGACGTACGGGGGGAGCTCAGAAGAGAAGGAAAATGACACCCCAGCAAAAACAACACTTGTGGAGCTCATTTTTTGAAAGGAGAGGTGGAGAATGAGGAGGAAATTGAGTTGGCGTTAGGTGGACAAGTAAAGAAAAAATAAATCTGTCAGCGTGTGAGACGGCAGGATGAGCGATGCGGTGGGAGGAAAAGCAACGGCGGCCGGTCTAGTGGCCACCCCCCGCCAACCAATCTGTTTTTTTTTTTTTTTTTTTTGAAGGGGCACATACTATAGAACTTGGTTTGTTATCGTTGAAATTCGTGTCGTCAGAAGTAGTTGATGGCGGCATTAGTCGTGGGTGCGTCCATTTTCTCCAGTAATAAATTGATTTTTTGTTTTATTTCAACAAGAGATTCATTATGTACTTGAAAAAGTTGTCGATTTATTCGTTGGAGTGGGTGGATACATTTTTGTATCCTCACGTGGATCATTATGAGCTGCAAAGGACACAAATAAGTACTTAGTTAATCAACTTAATTTAAAAGATACATACTTATTTCTCTTGCGTCACGTTGTTTCGAAGAAATCGGTAGTATTCAAGAGTCGTTCACGCTTGAATACTTCTTTGATTTCTTCGTAGGAGTCGGCGAATAAATTTCAAGTTAAGACGATAACGTTTCAGATGGATCTTGCGAAGACGTAGAGAATCGAAGAACTTTGGCTGCTTTTTTGGCCTTTTTTTGCGATCGAAAAATGTTTCCGTATCGGTATACATCTCGTGGTGTTTCACTAGAGCTACGCCTTCTTCATACGAGTCTAAAGCCGCGTCCACACTTGTAACAAACTGCCGCTCCGCTCCTCCGAACCGAACAAATGGCGTGTTCGGGGCGGCGAAACTTCAAAGGAAATGTGTACGGTGGAGCGGAGCGGGCCCGCTCCATCAGTTGTCGGTTTTCCACTGCCGCATCAAAGGAATGTTCGAAATTGGGATGATACAAGTGTGGACGGTGTGGTGTGGCTTGCCGTTCCGTTCAGCCGTTCCTACCTACCTACTTCGTATAGTGCATTGCAAACTGACTGAGCCCGCGTTTTCTCGCATTTGTTTTTACGTAAAACGTCTTTATTTTTACTAGTCGTATGCTTTTGTCTCATAGCTGGTGTCAGTGCGGATTTCATTAGAAGTTAAAAATTATTCGAATAATCAATCAAGTATGGAGTGGGATAAGAAAGAATTAGTGGGGCCCGAGCTCATGGTGCAATCGAAATGTTTAAGTAAAAGTTTAATTAACAATTAAAACTAAGAAATCCCGTCCGATTAACCACTGGAAAGAAACGGCACAAACTGGGTTGAACGACAAAAGAGACTGAGCAAGAGCGCTCCTTTTCATTTCACTGCTCCTCCCGAGGAACGGAACGGGGAGCAGAGCGATGTTCGGTTCGGCAGAATGTTCGACCTTGCCGCTCCGCTCTGCTCCGGGAGCGGAGCGGCAGTTTCTCACAAGTGTGGACGCGGCTTAAGAAACGAGTCAAGAGCTGCTAGAACTTACATTTCTTTCCATTCTCATCCAGCGATGTTGTGGAGATCGAGTTAACAAGTTGTTAGAAATTAAATCGTCTCTCCGCGTTTTTTGTTTTTTATTTTCAATAGCCAGAAGCTTTTCGGCTTATTAAAGCCATCCTCAATGGTCTGTGGGAGTTAACATTAATTAGACCCGTTTTACAAACGAATAATTAAACTAATGCACTAACTTCAATAATTTGAACGAAAAACGAATATGTCATGAAGATAGCTTGCCTATTTTACGAGATAATGTTCGTTAGTTAGAAGTGTAGGGGAGAGCGGGGCATGTTGGCACCGATTTTCGTTTTTTAGTTTTAGTTTTTTAGTGAACAGTGATTTCAAAAATCTGGAAAATGGGTTGGCTTCCTTCACATCTTGGCTATAAAACCCTGTTGGTTCCGATTTTTGTTATTAGTTTCCAACTTGGGTATACATTTTTTTCTCCCCATAGATCACCGGTGCCATCTTACCCCTTCAGTGGGGTAAGTTGGCACCGGCGAAGGGGTAAGTTGGCTTTAGTGTCAACTTCCTGTACCACCACCCATTAGGGGCAATTAGGTAGGGTTTATTTTACAATTTTATTAAAAATGATGGTTTCAAGAGTAGTAAAACCTGTGGAAAAAAAAAAGTTTCGACAGCAGCCTGTCGGGTAAAGTGCATTTCATTTATCCGGTCATGCACCATTTATACGGTAATCGTTTAAGTTTGAATGAGATCATCATATTATAAATGAAATTCAGGCCGCGATAGAAATTCAAAATCAACTGTTCAAAAAAAAGGTCAAAGGCTGGAATTTCCCCATGTTCCTGGCGCAGGGGGCTAGACTAGATACAATTTAAAATTCAATTGTTCGTTAGTCCAAAAATGTTGGCATGATACCTATGTTGTACGAATTTTTTCTCTCCGTCATTTCGCTCACTGGGAAGAATACTGGTACAACTCAAATAAGCTTTTCTGAACAATCAAGTTTGGATTAAATTAAATTAAATTAATCCAAACCGGATTGTTCAGAAAAACTTTTTTTTTTTAGTTGTACCAGTATTCTTCCCTGCAGAGAGTGATTTTATCTTCAGCAAGAGTGCGACAGGAGGACATGATGAAAATGTTTTGATTTGTTCTTATTTTTATAAAATTGATTTTTTGTTCTCCATACACTGGTGAAATTTTTGGGCTGTTTCGTCGATATTTTCAGAATCACTTGAAATTCAGTTTATAAGGGTTTCATAAATACAGGGTGGTCGGTTTTGAGATGCAAAAAAAAAATTGGGTAATAGTACACCAAAAATGGGATAAAAAAGTCCTATTCGGATAGTGGCCTATCTCTTTTTGTTTTCGAGTAATAATTTTTTTAGTGATTTTTAGGCGCAACTGTATCTTTCGCCGAAAAACTGTTATTTCTCAGCTTCTACTTCACTTTTTTTCAAAAGTAATGGCAGTTTCGTAATCTACGGAAAATTTTCTATGGAATGAAAGCAAAATCAATATTCTAAATGGGCAAAAACGCCTAAAAACGTAACGTTTTCGTCACGTTAATGCAAAAAACCAAAAATTTGACTTCATAAGACAATTTACTGTGTCACCGAAAATTGCTTCACACGTTGTCAAACGTCATAAAAACTTCTCCGTTTTCCCAGCTTTCCAACGGTGTACTCGAAAAAGGAATTATCTCCCTCCTTTGACGAGAAAATTCGAAAAGAAGCGAAAAAGTCAAACATTTAGGGCTAAAAATGTGAATAATAACAGGTGCGAAAATTCATTTGTTTTGCTCTATTTCTAGAGAAATCCAAGCTCTGGCACAGGAAAAATTAAAATAATATTGCATTTGAAGAATAAACAACAAATAATAAAATGTACAAAGAGGTCTGCGAATTTAGGGCTGGTTTTTTTATTTAAGTAGCTGCTCGAAGTGCCCGCCTCCATTCCTGATGCACTCTCGTGCTCGTTTTCTCATTTCTCGTACTGTGATTTTAAAAGTGAGCATGCCTCTGACTTTTTCAGCAGCATCCAGAATCCGCTGGCGCAATTCTTCTGGAGTGCTGACGACCGTGGAATACACTTCCTGTTTCATGTACCCCCAAAGAAAATAGTCCAAAGGAGATAGGTCAGGAGAACGAGGAGGCCACGCTGTCGGCCCTCCACGGCCTATCCACCTTCGAAAATTTTCATTGAGGTATTGTCGCACTGTGGTGGTATAGTGCGGAGGAGCACCGTCTTGCTGGAAAATAATTTGTTCCCTCAGCTCTGGGTCCAATCCGTCAAGAAGACGAGGCAATTCGACTTGCAGGAAATGCAGGTAGCCTTGCCCCGTTAGAGTTCCTTCGAAGAAATGTGGGCCAATTAATCGGTCTCCGACGATCCCAGCCCAGACGTTAAATTGAAATCTCCTTTGGGAAGATGTTGGGCGAGCGACCCTGAATTAACCATACAACAAAATAAATACCTAACTATCAATAATTGTTAGTAATAATGATTTATAACAACCGAGGGTTTTCAGCAGCCCAGTGATGGGTGTTATGCTGATTGAAAACACCATCCCGCGAGAATAAAGACTCGTCAGTCCACAAAATTTTTCTTAAGAAGTGTCGTTCTTCAATGTCGTTATTTAGTAGCCACCGGCAAAAAGTTATTCGAGGGGCCATTAGATGGACTTTAGAAAATACTCTTGTATCTGGGATTCGCCTGCCCGGAAATCTTTCTAAGTAAAGCCTCTGAGCCGCTAGAGCATTTCCGTTGGCTAAGCCGTACGTAAAATGAATATCGGTGTATTCTTCCTCACTGAATGTTGCCATTAGGAAAATGATAATTCCTACCGTAAGAATGACGCGATTTAGTTTCAAGAGAATTATGTAGGAAAAGAGAGAAAATTTAATTAACGTACCAATAAATCAGTCGGCTATAGCAACATACTGGCAAATCCTTCTATGCAAGACGCAAAGCTTTTTGTCTTTGAAGACTTTTTCACACTAAAACTTCATTTGTTATTTCTTCAAATGCAATGTTTGTGGTCAACGTCCACCGTACATTGGTTCACAAGATGGAGCAAAATAATCTTAAGAAATGGTGAAATAATCTTTCGACCTGGAATTGAATGTTTTTTCGTGCCCGTCATTATTCATAGAGGCCAAAATGTATGACTTTTTCGCTAGCAGTAGACACCCTAAATTCGCACACCTCTTTGTACATTTTATTATTTGTTGTTTATTCTTCAAATGCAATATTATTTTAATTTTTCCTGTGCCAGAGCTTGGATTCCTCAAGAAATAGAGCAAAACAAATGAATTTTCGCACCTGTTATTATTCACATTTTTAGCCCTAAATGTTTGACTTTTTCGCTTCTTTTCGAATTTTCTCGTCAAAGGAGGGAGATAATTCCTTTTTCGAGTACACCGTTGGAAAGCTGGGAAAACGGAGAAGTTTTTATGACGTTTGACAACGTGTGAAGCAATTTTCGGTGACACAGTAAATTGTCTTATGAAGTCAAATTTTTGGTTTTTTGCATTAACGTGACGAAAACGTTACGTTTTTAGGCGTTTTTGACCATTTAGAATATTGATTTTGCTTTCATTCCATAGAAAATTTTCCGTAGATTACGAAACTGCCATTACTTTTGAAAAAAAGTGAAGTAGAAGCTGAGAAATAACAGTTTTTCGGCGAAAGATACAGTTGCGCCTAAAAATCACTAAAAAAATTATTACTAGAAAACAAAAAGAGATAGGCCACTATCCGAATAGGACTTTTTTATCCCATTTTTGGTGTACTATTACCCAATTTTTTTTTTGCATCTCAAAACCGACCACCCTGTATGTAAAAACGAAAATGGGGTCCATTTGGCCAATTTAATTTTTCTCGACGGGGTCCCCCCCCCCCGCGAAATTACTTAAATTTAATTGCTGGCGACGAGGGTTGAATTTTTCATATTTTCAGATTCCACTCAAATTTGGTATTTAGAGGTTGTTCGACATGAGAAAAAAGAATATGACGTCAGTTGGGGGGTGGAAATTTTTTTCAACCCCCCTCCCCCCGTGACTGCTAATAGTACGCCTTAGGGGATGACGTTTCAATTTTCATCGGAATGCACTCAAATTTGGTATTTAGAGGTTGTTCGACATGAGAAAAAAGAATATGACGTCAGTTGGGGGGTGAAAATTTTTTTCCACCCCCCTCCCCCCGAGACAGAATAGTAAGCCTTAGAGGATGATGTTTCAATTTTCATCGGAATGCACTCAAATTTGGTATTTAGAGGTTGTTTGACATTATAAAAAAAAAAATGACGTGAGTTAGAGGGTGGAAATTTTTTTCAACCCCCTCCTCCCCTGTGTCTTGGGAAATGATTTTTAGATTTTCATCAGAATCTTCTCAAATTCGGTATTCAAATTCGATATTTAGGGGCTTTAGAACCTTACAAATTTAAGTATGCTGTCAGATGAGGGGTGACATTTTTTATCAACCCCCTCCCCCCGTGACTGCGGGGATGACTTTTAGACACTGCTTAGGAGATGATTTTTAGATTTTCATCAGATTGCACCCAAATTCAGTATTTGGGAGTTTTTCAACCTCATAAAATTAAATATGACGTAAGTTTACCTATTACACAAATCTAGAAAGTGAAAAATTCTGTTTTCATTTAGAACACGTGTACATTTATTTTATTAATAGTAAACAATATGATCAAACAAATAATAATAATAATAATAATAATAATAATAATAGGGGGGCGAAGGTTGGGGTAACGCGGCGGGGGCTGAGTGTAAGCGGGCGCGGAGCTTCCTCAGCTTTAGTGATGAACCTCGGACGAATAGGGCCTGACCCCCTTGTCCGGGTATTAGTCCGCCGTCGCAATCCCCAACTAGCCGACTGCCATGGACTGGGGTCCTCTCTCGGTGCCGCGCACAGCGGGCCGGGAGGCCTCCTCGTGGTGCCCCCTGGGTAGTGGTCGACTTTGTCGGCCACTAGCGAAATGGCAGAGGCGGGAAGGGGCCGTGATTCAGGGACACCTCCCCTGTTGAGCCTTTTCCTTCACTCCCGGCGACGGGGGGCAGGTCGGCAGGCCCTGAGGTGGCAGCCCCACCAGCCGACTAGGTGGTTTCGGGCTAACCCCCCGAGCCACTGAATTAATTACGTTACGAAAAACAAAACCAAGGCCGTAGCCCCGGAAGGCCAAAATGCCGGCAGGACGAGTGGTGCGACTCCACCCGCTCCTGAAGACCGTAGTCGCAAAGGTACCAGACCCGGATCTTCCCAGGACTTTTCAAGAACCACAAACACCTTACCTTCAAATAAGAAGGCTAATAACCCTAACAAAGCAACAAACAATACGTTGACAGACACCAGTGCAACTCAATCTTCAACAAAACGACCTATTTCTGCTGGAACAACAAGCGAATCAAGTACTCAACCATCTATGAAAAAACAGATGACATCGATTGAAGAACGAGAACTTTTACGTGATAAAATATTGAACCTGAAAAACGCTAAATTTCTTGTGATGTCCAAATTAACAGGCAACTTTGAGAATATGTCCCCATTCAAGGTCTATAAATTTATAACTTCCCGCGTTGGTAACGTTGAGAAAATCACAAAGACAAAAACTGGAGCCTACGTCATTGAAACCAAAAATTCGCAACAAACAAATTACCTCCTTCAGTTGAAACTATTCGAAGACATTCCCATCAAAATCGAACCACATAATACATTGAACATCTCGAAAGGATTAATCCGATGCAAGGACTTGAACAACGCCACTGATGACGAAATTCAAGAAGAACTCGCTGAAATTAATGCAATTAGCTTCAAACGCTTCAATAAAAGAACTGGCGACTCACTTGTGCCGACTGGAACTATACTGCTAACATTCAATACACCAACGCCCCCTGAATCAGTGAAACTAGCAATGTACAAACTACCCGTCACGCCATATCTACCTCCTCCCCTTCAGTGTTTCAGATGTTATCGGTTTGGTCACAATGCCACCAACTGCCGGGCGCCAGAAGCACTCTGCAAGTGTGGCTATCCCACACACGAAGACACAATGTGCCCACAACCAGTCCGCTGCATTAACTGCACAAACACACCCACGGCTGAAAACGACCACGATGCCAGATCTCCATTATGTCCGAGACTCAAAATCGAAAAAGAAATAATCAAAATGAAATATAACAGCGACTTACCATACAAACAAATCAGGGCTATTGTCACTAATCCGTCGTACGTGATGGGAGCTACATACGCTCACACTGCTGCCAAACCGGCTGCAAATTCTACTTATACCCTTGAACCCTACCTTCCCAGAAAATCCTTCCCCCTACACCCTCATCCCTCTGCCTACTCATCAACAAAAACCCCCAAACCAACCTCAACATCAACCACCTTCCAACCACCGACTTTTCATGAACCTAGATCCACTCGCTCTCGCCGTGCAAGTGTCATGGAAACCGACGCTCCGAATACTGACATTGATGATGCTACAAGTGGCGATACCGACTCCAGTTGGCAAGTTCAAGGCAGGAAACGAAAGCCCGGATGGAAGAAGGGACGCCCGCGGAAGCTCCCTGCTTCCGACTCCCAGGCCAACCAGTCGATACAAACTTCACGACCAACAACTCCACAAGATCAACGTGCACCACCCCCTGCGCCAAAAGACCAAAGACCACCAACAACTCTTCAACCTCAAACAACACCTGCTGTCGACGTTCAGGCCCTTGAGGCCCATCTCATAGCACAACAAAATTCTTCCCAATCCACTACTCCGATTACAACTGAAGAGCAACCATCTACCAAAGAATAATATACTTCCTAGTCTAATCACTTCTTTATGCCTAATCAGAATAACTCAAATCAACCTACGAATTTCCAACCCTCACCTCTAACTCAACCTAACATTTTCCTTCAGTGGAACATCAGAGGCCTCTTTGCTCACATCGATGAGCTAAGAAGCCTCATAAATGAACATGATCCTCTTGCTATAGCAGTCCAAGAAACGCATTTTAAACCTCACCAAACGTATAACCCTGTCTCATACACGTCCTTCCATAAAAACGTCACCACCCAGTCGATGCGTAGCCACGGTGGCGTTGCCTTATACATCAAAACCTATCTTCAGCCCACACCTATCAATCTCAACACCAACCTTCAGGCCGTAGCTGCCCGAATTTCCTATCCCCTTCAGCTTACTCTTTGTTCCTTTTACCTCCCCAATACTCATTGGGCGTACCAAGAAGTATACGACTTTCTTCATCAATTACCACAACCGGTACTCATCTTAGGAGACATCAACCTCCACCATCCTGCGTGGGGTTCCACCGTCACCACTCCTAAAGGGAATCTCTTCAACCAGATCTTGCAAACTTTCCCACTTATTCCCCTCAACGATGATACCCCTACACACTTTATTTCGGCTTCCGGTCGATTTAGCTCGATCGATGTTTCCATTACTACACCCGTGTTATCTACCTCTTTTACATGGCGAGTTGCCGATGAACTCCACTACTCCGACCATTTCCCAATTATCATAACGCACAATAGTAGTCGCCAGAGATTTACATATCCCCCTAAATGGTACTTTAAGAACACTGACTGGCATGCTTTCAATAGTTCACTATCGTTCCCAGAACTCACTAACGACGCCAACCAAGATGTCTTCAACTACACCGAATCACTCTATAATGCAGCCTCCAATGTTATCCCACAATCCAAACCCACCACTCGACGACAAAAAGTCCCATGGTGGAACTCTGAAATCCACAGCACCAACCGCCTGAAGAAACAAGCGTTCAACCTTCTCAAACGCCACGTTACTCAAGACAACCTAATTCGTTTTAAACAGCTTCGAGCCCAAGAAAGGCGACTGAAACAAGAGGCTAAACGCAAATCCTGGAGTGAATATATTTCCCAAATCTCATCCTCGGTCGATGCCAGAGAGGTTTGGAACAAGATCCAGACTCTCAAGGGTAAACCGGTCAACTCTCTCCCACCATTTATGATGTCCTCTGATAATACGAAAGTGGAAGGCCAGGAAAATATAGCTGAACTCTTCTCCAAATTTTTCCATCATAATTCGGCCACCTCTCAATACCCTTCCCACTTTCAGGCGTACAAATTACACGAAGAAGAGCATCAACCCCTAAATTTTTCCACCATAGAAAACCTTGACTACAACCTTCCATTTACTTTACCTGAACTTAACCGAGTTCTGGAAAAAATTAAAAATCATAAATCACCAGGGCCGGATCACCTTCCTAATGAAATATTTAAGAACCTATCCGAACCTCACAAATTATGCCTTCTGAATTTATATAATACTCTTTGGCAGAACAACGCCTATTCTGACAACTGGAAAACGTCTACGGTCATCCCTATCCCCAAAAATAGTCAAAACCTCTCGGACGTGTCCAATTATCGCCCGATATCACTCACATCATGTATGGGAAAAATTTATGAAAATTTAATTCAATACCGGCTGCAATTCTTCTTGGAAAAACACCGACTTCTAAATTCCTCTCAAACAGGGTTCCGTGTGAAACATTCAGTCTTGGATAATCTTATAAAATTGGAAAACGTCATTCAGACCTCATTCCTCCATCGGTCACATACCACCGCCATTTTCTTTGACGTCAAAAGTGCTTTTGATCGCGTGTGGCGACACGGCGCACTAAAACAACTCCATGCCTGGGGTCTCCGAGGGAGTTTGCCCTTGGTGTTACAGGACTTCCTCACCAACCGGTTTTTCCGAGTACGAATTGGTAACCACCTGTCCATACCGCGGGCTCTTGAAAACGGTGTCCCCCAAGGATCAGTCCTGAGCACTTTACTTTTTCTTATTGCCATTCAACCTTTAGGAACCAATCTTCCCAGGGACTTCAACATCTCTTTATACGCTGACGATATTGCCATCTACAAATCATATCCAGCCCACCCCAGCGACAGGGATGTCCGCAGCTTTCAAACAGCCGTAGATATTCTGGTCTCACAAGCCGGAAACCTTGGCTTAACATTCTCCTCTCAGAAAACCGTAGCTATTCATTTCTGCCATCTAAGACGTCCGCACAATCCTCCAGTTGTTCATATACAAAATTCTCCGATTCAATACGTCGACAAACACAAATTTTTGGGACTTATCTTCGACAATACCCTCAGTTGGAAACCTCACCTTCAACACCTTCACCGAAAATGTCAATCAGACCTGCGCGTTCTCCAGGTCATAGCACACCATCACTTTGGCAGTGATACAACCATGCTGCTGCGAGTAGTTCAATCGCTCATACGCTCGAAAATCGACTTCGCTTCTATTATCTACGCTTCGGCTAGAAAATCGTGGCTTCGACCGATTGAGCGTCTCTACACACAGGCTCTTCGCATCTCTCTTGGTGCATTCCGCACCAGCCCAACCGACACCTTATACGTATTAGCTAACCATCCCCCACTAAATCACAGACGTAATCACCTTTTATTAAAATATGCCAATACTATCCGGAGTAGACCTCACCACTTTCTTTACTCAATTCTCGATTCCGATGATTCAACAGCAGAGTTCCTTCACTCTGTAACTCGAACACGTCCACTCCCAATTCGCTTTCGCGAACTATCGACTAGAATTCGTTTCGAACTTCCGCCTGTCCTTCCTGTCGACGACTTTTCTATCTACCCCTGGCTTATCCCTAACCCATCTATCGATCTTTCCCTACATACCGCAGCAAAGTGTAACCTGCATCCAACTGCAATCATGCAACAATTTCGAGCACTTCTTTCCAAAAACTCTGATTCAATATTAATCTACACTGATGCCTCTAAAACCATAACTGGCGTTGGTTGTGCCTTCTATGTTGACAACACCAACAACCATTCCTTTCATCTCTCTCCTGTAGTGTGCATTTTAACAGCGGAGCTTGAGGCGATTTCCCAAGCCCTCAACTTCTGTCGTGATAATCCGTCTACCAAATTTTTCATCATTTCTGACTCTATGAGTTCACTTCAGGCCATACAAAACAAATTCTCACTAAACCCACTTGTCCAACGCATTCAGCATCAACTATTTGCCCTCCATTGTTCAAAAAAATGTATTCGTTTTCTCTGGGTTCCAAGTCATTTCGATATCACGGGAAATGAACTTGTCGATGCACTTGCTAGAGACATTGCCAATACACCCGTTGATCAATCTGAAATATTCCCCCCATTACCGCCCCTCGACATCGCAAACAACATTAAAACAATCACTAATCAACAAATCCAACAAGACTGGGATCGTAGCCCATCCACCATGCACTCAGTTATCCCCCAAATAAATCCAGTCCAACATATCAAAACTGCTGACCTCACAAGAAAAGATGAAATCATAATCAATAGGTTACGTATAGGACATACACGTCTCACTCACAGTTACCACCTCGTGCGCCGAGCACGCCCAGTATGCGAACACTGTGACCAACCACTAACAACGAACCACATCATCATAGAATGTCCCCGTTGGAGCGCTCTTCGACAACAACTTCATCTCGATAATCTACCCTACCACGAACTACTCAAACCTACGTCCAAGAAATTGCCCGAAATTATCAAGTTCCTCAAAATGACCAATTACTACTACACCCTGTAACAGTTCAATCACCTAATACACTTCATGTAAATTCCGTACAGTATATCAAATATAACATTAACAGCCAATAATCACAGTAACATACTCCTGAAATCATAACATCATAACACGTCTTCAACATCCATTGAGCTAATGACCCCAGTAGTCGATGCCCATAAGGGGGGGTGGTTTTAGCCGGTAGTCTGCCGTAAGGCAGGAGTCCGGCACTCCGTGCGTAAAGGCATTTCCACCTCCCTGCTCCCCAAAAAAAAAAAAAAAAAAAAAATAATAATAATAATAATAATAATAATAAAATAGATCGCAATTACTGCCCATTCCCTCTCCTTCCACCGTGGAACCCGCGGCCCCTCCTTCCTCCGCGGAACCACCAGTCGCGGCCAGGTCGGCGTATTCCCTCAGCAGGCTGTGGTGGGGGATTGTAAATATACATATTTTGGACTCCTGTCAAGTTATGTATCCAACTGTGTGGGGGAGGGGGAAAAATACAACACACGTTTATCATTATGTCAGTAAAAATTAACCAATTCCATCAAGACAACTTACAGGCTGCAACCCCCACCAACGTTTTCGTGGCCTGCGAGGCGCCCACTCGACGCTCCCCTGCCGTGCCTTCTACGTCGGCGTCTATTATTTCCAGCCCTAAACAACAAATGATAACATTTATTAGTTCACCTATCCTTCTTGGACATTCAAATTCTTGATGACCACTTACACGACTGGTGGCTCTATATTGGCCACTGGGCGCTCTTCTTCATTTTGTTGTTGCTCCTGCGGCTGTTGATGTTGCTGCTGCTGTTGCTGTGGTTGATCTTCTCGATCCGGCTCCTGCGGCTGCTGTTGTTGTTGCAGCTGCTGCTCCCTCTGCCCTTTTGGAGCACCCCTCCTTTTTCTGCCTCTCTTTGGCATTTTGGCATTTTGGTATCTTGGCATTTTGTAGACCTAATTGAAATAACATTGTATTATTAAAGGCTATTATATGTACTATTGAACACAATAACCCCCCAATAATAATGTCGAAGAGGCCACAGTATGAAAATCCAATCGCTTTACGGGAAATAAACAATTGACGATTAATTAACGGGCTCAGTGGGTTCATCGGTCATTGCAGAGAACGCAGACAGTTTGTGAATTAATTTTTGGCATAAATATCAATTTTGAAGTTACGGCAGTCGCTTTTTCAATCCCCAGAATTAACACAAAACGGCCGGAATGTTACATGAAGGGAAAAAATGCTTTCCAAATTGCGTTCTTCCTTCAAGAAAGGGGAATTACATCATAACGGCCCGTATTCATAGTATTTACGATTGTTTTGAAGGTAACACGCTTCTTCTGAATCGTAGCACTTCATTCTTTAAAGACAATGTTCCATTTTGAATTAATTAGGAAAATTATTTTATACTCCGACGACTATGAATAACAACCACAGGCATGCATTTCACATCTATGATCAAGCTATGTAGTACACTACAAATTTCATAATTACCTGTTTTCCACCGCACGATCGTTTTTAAAATTAAATCACACAACAAAACAATACTACCGTTCTGAAATTTGAAAACAGCGTCGCTCGTCGTTTCGTTTACGTATTTGAATGCCAATATTCTGGAGGCAGCAAATTTGAACGTCAATATTCTGGAGGCAGCAAATTTGAACGTCAATATTTTAAGGGCAGCAAATTTGAACGTCAATATTCTAACGGTAGCAAATTTGAATGCCAATATTCTGGAGGCAGCAAATTTGAACGCCAATAATTTAAGGGCAGCAAATTTAAATGCTAATATACTTCCAACCTCTATATAAAGCCAGGCAGCTATAAAACTCCGCCATCTGTTCAAGTCCGCCACCTATATACACGTCCAACTTATATTCAAGTCCAGCACCTAAAAGTCCAGCATCTACCCACAAGCCCGAGTTCTACCTACAAGGCCGAGTTGTAGTAAAAAGTCCGAGTATGAAACGGTAGCGAACCTCGTCTGTTGTAATAATTGGTGGTTGAGGAGGCGGACCCCCCTCCCAATGGTCCACAGTCCATAAAAAAGATGCCAAAACAGAATTTTCATATCATGAGTGAATAAGAACTTGAGACAATTATAGACGGTGAGTTGAAATGATTTCAACTATTTCATTGGGGCTTGCAATATTTTATCATTTATGAATTTGATTCCAGGTTTGATGATGGATCAAACAATGGCTGAAAAACTGAAAGATCTGCTCACTCTGTACGAAACGGTTCATATTTCAGAACTTGAACCAAACGTTGAACATGCTATCGTGAAATTCGAGAAAAGTACAACGAAATTTGGAGTTACGAGGACTGCGCACCTAACAAACCCCCAAGGGATACGTCTGAGAGTGTACTACCATCAAGATTCAACGCGGTTTTAACGGATGAATTAATCAATGAAATATATCAGCCAAATGCATGACTTTTCGTTTTCAAGGGGGTGGTTGGCAAACAAAATGACTGTGCCTTTAAAGTTAACCAACAGAAAATAAAAAATTGAATTTCCAACTGATTTTGAATTTTCATTTAATTTAGGTATTTATCTATTAAGTCCCATGAAAATTATTGTAACACGAGGAGGAGTATCCCCCCCCCCGTCCATTTCATGTTACCGCAGACATAGCTTCGCTAGATGATAGACGCAGACATGGCTAAATCTTAAATTTGTGTGCCACCATTCTAGACGTAGGGGAGAGAATTTTGCTGTGAACCCCTGTCATTAATATTTGCCTGTTAATGTTTTAATTTTTTTTCCAAACCAGCCTCTGTTGGGAAGCGAACCCAACCCAGCACGTGCCGAGCGCACACTCACCACCTAGTCGTCTCGGCTACGTACTAGGGCAAGAAAAAAATGGTTGTGTTCTTCACCAAAAACACTACTGAACATTCCAAAATCTTAAGGAAAATCGTTCCTATTCATCGTAATCGAAATTTAAGGGTTAGTGATTCAGAAACAATTGTTTCAAAAATATATAATTTAATTTCAGAATGTTTCATAATTCAAGAGTGGATTAGCAACATTGTCAAAAATTTAGAAAACCACGATGACAGAGCATGAGCGTTGGCTTTTGCACATGTAAACTTTGAGATCGGGTAACCAAACGCCCCCCCCCCCGATCACGATAAGGTGAAGAATCACCCTTTCTAAAAATCGCATAGCCACCCACCAGAACCCCCAAGAGGGGGAGAAAAAC
Organism: Corythucha ciliata; assembly: GCA_038030265.1. Taxonomy (NCBI): domain Eukaryota; kingdom Metazoa; phylum Arthropoda; class Insecta; order Hemiptera; family Tingidae; genus Corythucha; species Corythucha ciliata. Next base: position 1,410,464 of record CM075940.1, on the reverse strand, counting down.
CGCCGCGCGCCGACTCCAGGAAGGACCGCCCATTCACTACCACCGGAAAACCAGTGGGTGGTGCCTCCCACCGTGCTATATAAGCAGCGCGGTGACTAGAGGTGGGTAGGTAGGGACTAGGGACAACAATTTGCTGTATCAGGTTCAACCTAATACTGATACTTGAAAGTACCTGATACTTTTAAGTGATACTTTTTGTATCAGGTACCTCTTCGAACGAACCCACGTGGTCATGCCGTATCAGGTAGAACTTATAAGAGTAGGTTCAATCATGTACCTGTTAACTCTAGCTCACTGACACTAATAGCTAATTCTTATGTTATTACCTGAGTAAAACTATATAAATGAAAGGCTAACTTGAAAAAAAAAATGTTTTATTTCTCTTCATATTTTCATCGTAATTTGAAGTGATAATGATAAGTTAAAATTCCTCAATAATTTCAACGCAATCAATATTTCAATGACTTCGGAACTGCACGGGCTGTAGTTCTATAAACAAAATTCCTGATCTTCCCTTCTCACCAAATGCATTTACATTAAGACAAAACAAAAAATAAACTTACAAATTAAATTAGCCTTGGTTGAAGCACTTGACTTAGGTTGGGCGGTAGGCCCCCCTGACGTGGCGAGACGAGCAGAGAAAAAAACATACCGAGTACGCGTGAACGGTGAAGTATCAGTTTCGGCCAGCCATGATAGGTAGTGGGAGGAGAACAGGATGAAACAAAGGAGGTACCGGGCGTTGGTACCGGGTATTTCTCACTGAAACTGATACTCGTTCGAGGTTGATACTTCTTGATACCATAACAAGATGCCGTAGCAGTTCGTTCGGCCCCACAGCGGCAAGGCTTTAAGCGTAGGTACGCATACGCGCTCCCGACGAGAGAACAAAAATATGAAGTTCGCAACTAATGAAAAGCCAATTGTGGTTTTAACACGACTTTATATTTCATTTAAATGCATCCGGCTTCTTAGAAAAGCCATGCCTGTTTTAAGGGGTATCAAGCGAGAGAACAAAACGAAATAACAAATAGAAGAAACAAAATTCTTTTTAATGTAAAATTGGAAGAAGTTGAAGGTGCGAAACATATACAATATCCCCTGGAAAATCAATAATCTCTGCAAGGAATAATGCATCTATTTATTAAATATTATTTTGGTTCAAAACATTAGAAATAAGTAATTTAGCACTCCAAAGTGAACGGTTGTGGTCTTCGTATTATTTGTAATGAAATAGAATGTTGACGGTAGTGACCCAACTTTTTTTTTTCAATGAGGGGATAACAATTAACTATGACAAAGAATCATCATCAATGCTCTGATGATACACTATTTTAATTAACATTCAGAACAAAATTAATTAAATCATGAGTGAAGGGGGTGAGTAAGTGAGCGAACTTCCCATTTCTTTACTTTCTTCCCAATTCTCATTTTATTCAACGGTGTCATCACTTTACATTTCGCGGAACCAAGAAAACACTTTTGTCTTGCCACCCTTTCCCTCTTTTTTACTCTCCGTCTGGCCATTCGACTTTGCCACTTCGAATTAATGCTCCGAAAAATTTTGCTAACATCGAATTTTTGAAAAGTAGAGGACCCATAGTTTTTAAAATTCATTTCGCCTTTAGAATTCGGACCTCTGCTACTGTCGAGCGAAGTGTCGTTGAGTGAAGTGATCGTTATTTTTACCGCTTTTTCATTTTCAATCCGTATAAACTCTGCCTGTTTACTCGTTATTTTTTCGTGATTTTCGTTTTTTAGTGATCGTGATTTTTGTTTACCGCACCCTCAGTGCATCTCCCATCGTCGTTTTTTTCGGTAGTTTTCGTTTTCGGTTTGTGAAGTTCAAATTTTGGTCTCAAAATGGGAAGCAGAAAGACTTCGATAGTGTGGAACTATTTTGATTTGGACAAAAATGACAGAAATGTGGCTACGTGCAATATCTGTAAGGCAAAATTTACATACAAAAACTCGTCCACTAACTTGAAAAAACATGTAAACCGGAAACATTCAACCGTTTCGCTAACGCCACAAATCCAATCTCGACCAAAAATACCACCGCGGAATGTGCCAATGGACGTCGAAGATTCCGTCATTGAGCAAAATGATATCCGAGTCGGGGTCGAGAGAGGGACATCTCAGGCAACAGCAGGACTTTCCGACGGGGAGACCAATATTTGTGATCTTGGTCATAGTACGTCGAGCAGCGCCTCCAAGACGTTGACCCAACAGCCGATATCACAGTTTGTTGGGAAAAAAGAATCGATAAAACATTTATCAAATTGTTTTATAAGGACTTCCAGCCCTTCTCAGCCGTCGAAGATGAAGGGTTTAGACAATTCGTTCACGAGCTGAACCCGGCTTACACGTTACCAACGCGAAAGACGATATCAAAGTCATTGGTTCCAGCAGCGTTCGAAGAAAGTATGTGTCACCTAAAATCTGTCTATAGCAGCGGGGAAGTCGTTTCGGTTGCGTTGACGACCGACTGTTGGACGTCTCGGAACACCGAGAGTTTCATGGCCGTCACGGCTCATTTCGTGAACAAAGGCTTTAAACTTGTTTCGAATGTGTTGGAGTGTTTTCCATTTTCTCAAAGCCATACCGCTATTAATTTGGCACGCGAGCTCAAGCGAGTGGCAGTCGAATGGGGTATCGAGCGGAAGATAGCCTTGTGCGTGACCGACAACGAGGCAAACATAACTAAAGCCGTGAACGACGAACTGAAATGGAAACATTTTGGCTGCGTCGCTCATACAATAAATTTAGTGGCGAGATCCGCACTTGAAATACCGGAAGTGACGACACCTTTGAAAAAAATGAAAACTATCATAGCGCATTTAAGCACAGCGCAAACTCGAAAAAATTGCTCCGGGACATGCAAGCCCAAATGGGACTGCTCCCGAAAAAATTAATTCAGGACGTCCCCACCCGATGGAATTCGACTTTTGACCTGATTAACAGGTGAGGACAAGAATGATATAATAGGACGGGTGTCCTTATCAGACACCCATCCAACAGGACAGGCGTCCTGGTCAGGCACCCATCCAACAGGACAGGTGTTCTGGTCAGACATCCATCCAACAGGACAGGTGCCCTGGTCAGACACCCATCCTACAGGACAGGTGTACTGGTCTGACACCCGTCCAACCAGTAAGATTTGGTTTGTTCTTGTAATAATTGGTTGAACTTGCCCTTTAAAAGATTCATCGAGCTGGAGGACCCGCTTCGAGCAGCCATGTCCTTGATAAAAAGTTCGGACCTGGAAATTTTGTCTCTCGAGGAGTGGAGTCTGGCTTCAGAGGTGATGTCGATTCTTCGGCCTCTGAAAGCCGTCACTGAGGCGCTTCGTGGCGAAACTTACATGACGGGTTCTAGCGTAATCGTCATTTCTGGAGGACTCATGGCAGCGTACGAAAAGTTGGCCGAACAGTCCTTCAAGTGTCCCGCTTCGACGAAACTGTTAAAAAATATTATTGAAGGTGAGCCAAGATATTATAGGGTCGTTTCAAAATGACCGAGCCAACTGCCCAAGATCATTTGGAATAGTTGATCCGGCTAGTTTGTTTTAACTGATAGGAATGCACTAATGCTTACAATTTCGTAGGGCTTAAATCTCGACTTGGGAATGTTGAGTCGAGCAACACATTCGTGGTCTCCACTTTTCTCGACCCCCGATTTAAAAACATCGCCTTTTCCGACGAAACAAAAGCGGAGAGTACCAAGAAGTTGGTGATTTCGTTGGTCTCCGACTTGATCAAGTCGGAGAGTAGCGAAGCTAACGAGAGCTCGTCGTCGTCGATCGCTGTGGGTCCGGAAGAGGAAAGTGGAGGGTTCGGAAATTTCTGGGCTGAATTCGACAAAAAGGCTGCCGCTTACAAACCCGTTGGCACTCACCACTCCCGGGCTATTACCGAGGTTCAGCGGTACGTCGAGGAACCCATCCTAGACAGGACCAAAGATCCTCTCAAATGGTGGAAAGAAAGAGAATATAACTTTCCTTACCTCCACAAAATTGTGAGACTAAAAATGTGCGTCGTTTGCACGTCAGTCCCTAGCGAGAGGGTGTTCTCGAAAACCGGCGAGTTACTGAGCTCTCGAAGAAGTGCCCTTTCCGCCGAGAAAGTCAAGAAGCTGATTTTTCTTAAGTACAATGCTTGATTCTTTGTCTAAATGAAAACAAAGAAATATTAAATATCCTCCGTTACAGAGTGTGAACCATGGTGGTTTCATTTACTGACCTTTAGAACTGATAATTCGTCGTCTAAACATGAGTCGTAGTCGATAAAAACAATTACCGTTCCTCACAAAAAAATGCAGGCAGGCATCACTCCAGTCCGAAGTCCATTCATTAACCCTAACTCAAAACTCATTGAGTGATCCCGTGCTCTCGAACAAAATAATATAATAATATTCCACTTCGAACTCTTGGTTTGAACTATTTGGTATTTGAAGTTTGGTTGGATTGGAAACCCGTAAAAAGGTAATGTGGAAAGAAAGGGCAAAGGGGCAGACGATGGGTGGGAAATAAAATGAAGGACAGGAGGGAATTCGACAGATTTATTTTTATTTAGTATTTATCACTTTTGTTTGTATTTTATTCCGTGTAAAATTTCACCGAGAAATTAAGAAAGACTGCATTAAAATTTTAAAATACCTATATAAAGCCATCAAATATCAATTTCGTATTTTTAACTTTCAAGCCAGCACAGGATAGGAAAAAAGGGAAGCGCAACAGTTGCTACCGTTCTATAGTCTATACGCAGTACGAAAGCGAAACTTCGGAGTTTGGAACTGATACTCCAGTGAGGTTGATACTTCACTTGAACTTGATACCCGAGCGAGGTTGATACTCATATTCTCTTCCTATTGGTGGAAATATATCAAGAACCAAGAAGAAACTTTCAGCCTCTCCATCCCTTCTCTTACGTGTCCCACACGACTGCCCAGTTTCTCTTTCTTTCTTATGAAATCATCGTCAATTCGTCATAGCATTGACAAACTCATGATTCGCTCTTCACCCGGTAGGTGGGAGCTCCGCCCGTTCCGTCGGGGTAGAATTTGCCTGTCTTGTTTTGAATTCACTTCAACGCCGCAAGGTTCGGGTCTTGACAAGAACCCTCTTCGTATTTTCCAGGTTGATACAAAAAGTATCAGTTCCTTTTCGCGAGTATCAATTGATACTACCCGGTACATGAAAGTATCAGTTTTACAAAGTATCAGATTGATACTGACTTACACACCCCTAGCGGTGACCCAAGAAATTAATTCGGACGGCCACAGCCAGAGGAGGAAGACTACTGGACCAGCCAGGACACCCAGGACCAACCCGGACGAGGACCAGCCGAGCAAGCGGGAATCGAAAAGGACGCTAACTGGAGCAGCACTGGAACTCCGAGAAGGGACAATCGGACCCAGGACCACCCCAGAGGATCTACGGACAGCGCCAAGGGCGCTAACTGCCAACCAGAAGGACTCCCAGCGAAACCCGTCGCCCCCTCGGTTGCTTCTCCCCCTTGCACACGAACACCGAGGACCGGCCGAGAAAGAGGGAAGCGAAAAGGACGCTAACTGGACCAGGAGTGCATCTCCGAAAAGGGACAGCGACAGCCGGACCCAGGACCACCCCAGAGGATCTACGGACAGCGCGAGGGGCGCTAACTTCCAACCGGAAGGACTCCCAGCAAAACCCGTCGTACCCCCGGTTGCTTCTCCCCCTTGTGGGTTGACGAACACCGAGGAGTTCCCAGCCAAACTCCTTCTACCCCCGGTTGCTTCTCCCCCCAGTGGGTCGACGAACACCGGTCCTCCTCCCATAATTCTTCTCCCAGTTAGTGGTCGACGAAGGCCCACCTTTCTGCCCTCTACCTCCCAGGGTGAATCCTTACCAGAGGGCCTAGAGAGCTTAGCGCCTTAATTGGCTGCCCTTGAACTCCTGGTGAGCGACAGAACCACATCCCTGTCAGGACCCCTACAGCTGGAGGGAGCGCAGGAGCGCTAACCGATCGACAACCCGGAGGACCCGCAGATAGCGTCAAGGGACGCTCACTGACGACCCCGAGGACCTGGAACCAGCGCAAGGGCGCTAATCGACCGGCCACCCAGGAATCTGGAGCGAGCGCAAGGGCGCTAACCGAACTTCGACCCATAGGACCTGTGGCAAGCGCAAGGGCGCTAACCGAACTTCGACCGTGTGTAGTGTTGTGTAGTGTTTTCTTTGTGACCAATTTTTTCTTTTCGTGGATTTGAAATTTGAGGAGCTTTGGTGAGTTTTTACAAAAAATTATTATTTTTTTTTCAATTATATTTCCCCCAAGTTATTCTTTTTAATTTTAAAAATCATTAAAATCAGAAATGAATTTTCCCCAAGAAAGAGGGTTTTTGGGAGCACCTATTCAATTTGTATTCATTGCGGGGGGGTTTTCTTTGACACTAATGCTAGAATTCATCATCAAAATTTGTGTTATTAATCCTGCGGCATTCCCTGATCATTCTCAGTTTGAGACAGACGTTCAATTAATTTGTGGGTTTTGCGGGGAAGTTTTTTCCGGGGGGGGGGGGCAGAATCCAACATGAAAATTTTTGCGAGTCAAATCCTTCTGTATTTCCTGATCATTCTCAGTTCAGTTCCATTTCAACATCAATTTGTCAAGCTTTTTTTTTTTTTTCAAATCCACACAACATGTCTCGACATGAGAAAGTTTGTTCTGTTGTCCCTCCTCCAAACAAAAAAATGCGGATTGAGCCACGCATTAACCAACTTTTAGCCCTGAGACCCCAAGACGATCAGGTAACAGAAAATGGAACGGGATTCGATGGTAGACTTAAGTCATATTTTATTAGAAGCGACACTAATTTAGACTTGACTTAGATCTATCAAGAATAAGCTTATTGAACGTTTACTAAAGTGCCTCCGAGAAAAATCGTCTATAAAATGTAATATTTGGATTGACTGCCAATTCTCCAACCAATTGGGGGAAGAATGTGATGCTTCATTCAAAACAAAAAATACAGTCCTGGTGCAGGGGTTGGATATCAGTGCTAAAATCGATAAATCCTTCGAAAAAATAGAAAAAGAATTTGAGGAATCACAATTAAAGAAGAGTGGGTGGAGTTTGATTGCAGTGGATGGAGCCAGGCTTCGCATAAATAAATACAACCCCTTAAGGGCGAGTTCATTTTTTCCCCCTTCCTACTAAAATTCAAAAACGAAAAGCCTGCATCATTGTTAAAAAATAATGATACGAAATGTTTCATGTACTCTATTTTAGCAAAATTTGTTACTATTAAGCCACATCGCGTCAGTAACTATTATTCCCTGCAACACTCCTACGATTTTTCGTGCGTATCATTTCCCACTCCTCTTAAAGACATAAAAAAATTGAAAAAAAAAAAAATTGTTCAATCAATGTGTACGGTGTTGATAGCAAATCTGAAATATATCCCTTAAGAATTACGGAAAATCAACTTGACGATCACCGAGACCTTCTACTCATCAGTGACGATAACGGGCGTAGTCATTATGTTTTCATAAAAAATTTTGAGAGACTTGTTGGACCCCAATTAACGAGACATGGACACAGAATTATAATTTGTCGAAGATGCTTTACTTTTTACACCGTGCACAACAACGGTGAAGACAAAATGAGAGAACATAATAAAACCTGTAAAGATTTCAAAGCTGTTAGAATTCAACTCCCCCTCAACAAACCTATAATAAGTTTTGAGCAGGTTGAGGCGACTATTAGGGTACCAATTGTAGTTTATGCTGACTTCGAGACAATATTATTGCCTGTACAGACCTGTCAACCGGATCCCAGTAGGTCCTACACAAAACCCATTCAAGTTCACGAAGCTATGAGCGTTTGTGCCTTGGTCCATTGCTCTGATGACCTCAGAAATATTAATCTTGGCCTTCCCACTGAACCTTTTATTTATAGAGGAGTAAACCCCGCAAAGAAGCTTCTAGAAGAGTTTCTTGTACCACTCGCGGATAAGGTTTCTCAAATTTATACCACGATAAAACCAATGAGCCCCCTTTCGTCGGATGAGGAAGTCGCTTTCAATAGCGCTTCCCATTGTTATTTATGCCAAAAGCCTTTCACTCCTTCCGACATACGAGTAAAAGATCACTGCCATATTTCGGGTCGCTACAGAGGCCCCAGTCATCAAAATTGTAATCTCCGTTGCAAACAACCTAATTTTCTCCCAATAATTTTTCATAATATTTCGGGCTGTGACAGTCATTTTATAATTAGGGAGCTGGGGTATGACAATAAAAACATAACCGTTATCGCAAATACGGAAGAGAAATACGTATCATTCAGTAAATCAGTTAATGACAAAATAAAATTGAGATTTATTGATAGTTTTCGTTTTTTGCCATCCTCTTTGGACACATTATCCCGAAATCTTCCCAATCTTGGACTATTGAACACATTTTTGACTCCCAATGAGATTTCTTTTGTCAAACATAAGCTTCCTTTCCCTTATGACTACATCACGTCATGGGAAAAACTTGATGAACCCTGTCTACCCAATAAAGAGATCTTTTTTAACACTCTCACTGGAGAAGGGATAACCGACGTTGATTATGAATCCATTCAGGATATGTGGAGGGTCTTGAAATTCAAGAATTTGGGGGAATACAGTGATTTTTATTTAAAGACTGACGTTTTACTCCTGATGTGTGTTTTCGAAAAATTCCGCGAAGTAACCATTAACACTCATAAATTGGATCCGTGTCATTTCCTAACACTCCCTTCACTGTCCTGGCAAGCCATGTTACACCACACAGGTGTGAGTCTAGAGCTTCTGACTGACTACGACCAAATAATGATGATAAAGCGGGGTATAAGAGGCGGTTTTTGCCAAGTTTCCCACAGATTTGCAACGGCAAACAATAAATTTATGCCAAATTACGATCCCTCGCAGCCTTCCCGGTTTATTATGGACTGGGATTGTAACAATTTGTATGGGGCCTCCATGGTAAGACCTTTACCATACGGAGGATTTGAGTGGGTGGATCCTGGAGCAATTGACCTAGCGGCCCTAGACGTAAACGAAAATGAGGGATATATTTTAGATGTTGATACAGATTACCCCAGTGATTTACACAAAAAACATGATGCATTGCCATTTTTACCGGAAAATATTTTAGTAGATGAACAAAAAAAAATTAATCCCACATTTAAAATCCAGGAAAAATTATGTAATTCACTATTCCGCTTTAATCCAAGCCATGAATCACGGTCTTAAAGTAACCAGAGTAAATAGAGCTCTCAATTTCAAGCAGTCTGCGTGGTTAAAAAACTATATCGACCATAACACAAAGCTCAGAGCACAAGCCACAAGTAACCTTGAAAAAGACGTCTACAAACTCTACAATAATAGTATTTATGGCAAGACGTTGGAAAATATTAGGAAACGAAAAGATATGAAGCTCGTGTGCAATGCGGAAAAACTAGAAAAATTAATCGCTAAGCCAGAGTTTGTAGATCGTGCTACATTTAGTGAAAATCTTGCTGCTGTTCACCACCTCGCGAAAAAGGTACTATTTTTCAAACGACCCATTTATATCGGCATGAGCATCCTCGATATATCGAAAGTAATTATGTACTCGTTTCACTATGACCACATGTTGCAACAATTTGGACCAGAGAGACTACACCTTCTATGCACCGACACCGATTCACTGATTTATAATATATTCACTGACGACATATTCAACGACATGTTGCGAATGCTCGACAAGTTTGATACTTCAGACTATCCACCAGAACATCCTTTTATTCAACCTTGACGATGGTGCGGGGGCTTAATGCAGTCTAGAGGCTGGGGCGTATGACGTAATATCTAAAATGCAAACCAATGAAGGCACGTTAGCTATAAATAGCCGAAGTCTATCTAATCTCTCACAATTTCAATTATGCGTTCCTATACTAAACTTGACTGAAACTAAACGGTGACGCCTTGCATCTGCTCATGAATAATTTGGAAAGGGACACGTTGAAGAAGTTATTCTGATCCATCGAAAGTCGATAGGCGGAGATTTAGTATGGAAAAGTGGTGATTGACTTTCATTGAAAAAATAAAAATTCCTGTTTCGCAAAACTTTGAAGAGCTGCCGAGGACACAGAAATAGATATTTTTTGACGAAAATAGATAGTCCTGACAGGAAAGAGTGTGTTATTCCCGAATCCATCGTCAAATGTTGTAGAATGTTAGCTGGGAAGAGAGTTACTCGCATTTAGTCCAGGAAAATGATGTTATCCTAAAAAGATGCCAGAAAAATAATTTCTCGAAGGGTTTTGATTTTCGGACCATGGGTTATGGTGTGTTTTCGATCGCAAATGAGGTCTAATTTTACCCAATTTTTTTCTTTACACTTAAACCCTTCCACCCTGTATATTATATGAATTCCGGAGACCACTGAATTCGTGATCTAGAGGTTCTGAAACCGCTCACCGGCTGGAAGAGTGTGACATCTCGAAAAATTGACATTTCGTGATAAATATTGCGTTAGGTTCTACTTCACAGCCAGTTTCAGGGAAAAATATCGTTTTAAGTCTACTTCGAAAACTTTTCGCAAGATAGCACAGGTCACAGTAAGAAGGAGTGGGGAATCAACGCACTTGGAACTTAAAGACCGTTACATTAGGAGTTATGACCTAGACACTAGGTGTCAGTGCCAGTTTCGAGTCTGGAATACTGTTTCATCACGAGATGTAACACTCTTTCTAGGTAAGGTAAGTGGTAGCGTTTTCTTTAAGATATCACACTCTTTCTAGAAGATGCAACTGTATTCTTAAACACTTTTGATCAACATCTTGGTTCATTTCCTTATAAGCACAATATTGTTCTCAACCCCGTAGCTATTTATAGTAAACTAACTTATATCACTGACTAGTATACCTAAGCTCCTTTTCAACTGAATTTCTATCAAAATATGACTGATAATTTTCTGAATGAGTTGGGCATGAATTCTTGATTCCCTTTTGTCCCCAGATGTCAACAAGAAGTAAAAAAATTGTGGCTTTGGCTCGACAGCATTCTTTGTGCCGGGAGTAGCAGCTCTGCAATCGTCTCAAGGACGGTATTTCGACTGCTACTGGTCTCCGAAGAAGGGAAAGTGTGGTTGCCGGAGAAATATGAGCACGACAGTTTTATGCTAATAGTTGATAGAAAAGACATTGAGAGGCTAAAAAATGCCTAAAAAATAGGCATTTTTAGGCTAAAATATGCTAAAAAATATTAAAAGTATCACTCACAAATTCATGATCAAAGGTCACACCCAAAATGAGGGGGACTCGGTTCACGCAACAATCGAAAAGCAAATCAAAAGGTCCAAAAAATGGGCCCCATTTATATCCCGGCTCAGTACGTTCAAATTATAAGGAACGCCAAAAAGAACCCTCCATATTACAAAATAAAAGAATTTTCACACACCGATTTCTTGGATTTCAAAAACCTGAGTGAGCTGATCGGACAAAACTTCACCCTCAACACTGATAAAGAACTCGTAAACTTCAAAGACATTAAAGTGCTCAAATTTAACCGAGACGTACCTCACACTTTTCAATACAAAACATCGTACTTTGCGGAATTTAAGGAAGTTAACATCTACAATAAGAGGTCGTCGAGGAAGGCTACACGAGCAGAAAATGATCAAGAAAGATTTGTTGCTACTCTATAGTCTTGGCCTGAGCCGCGAGCTAACGATGGGCCAACGGGAATCACCGAAAACAAAAAGAGAGACATCATGTCCCTAGTGAACGGAGGGCATGTCCCAAAAAATTACTTCGGGTTCTACGATTCTATACTCATTAAACAAAAATCAGGAAAAGAGTGATGATTTTGATATTTTGTTAAAATAATAACTTTGTTCCTATTTTTTGTACCTGAAATTGTATTTTGATAGTTCCTTAACTGTTACTGGTTGAGACTGATTTTTCATTTTATGTATAACAACGTTTTTTATACCCATTTCAACAAAATATTTTTTAAGCTTTTAACGAAACTATACATTTTTCGAAGTTCCTATGAAGGCTGTTTGTAAATTTAAAATTTTTAGTTCTTATAGTTGAGAAAAAAGAAGTTTGTTAATTCAAATTCTGTTGTGTATTTCTTGAACTCCATTTTAGCTCCTTTCAACTCGCGATTTCACTTGAAATTTTGAGGAAATAACAGTATTCGAGAGGTAATATTTCTAAATTTTTAGTAATTACATCAATGGAAGAGAGTTATAAGGTGAAATTTAATTCTTGCTGGTTTGCTACCATCACGACGAGACCAATAGTGCATTTTCAGAATGAAATGCACTAAAAAAGGATGAAAAGAATATGGAGGAAGAGGAGGAGTGAATGAATTTTTTACATTGTGTTTGATACGTTTTTTAAAAAAGTTTTTCATTATAATTTGAATGTTTTTTTCTGTCCCCCATTAGACCTATCACCTTCATGCCTCCGATATAAAAGAAGTGACTCCGTTGATGAAGGTGTTATGAGCCTTTTTTCAAGAAAAAAAACAAAAAACGAAATGGGCAAAATTAAACGGCATTGACTATTACGTATAGAAATACTGTCTCAGAATGTTTTATAAAATTGCTTTCACGAGGTACAGAAATGGGATCCTAATAAAAGTTACAGCTTGAAACTTTGAGGGGGATTATCTGAACATTGAAAAAAATCAATTTATCACCTTCATCCACTTGCCTCTTCAATTATTAAACAGTTTTTCCGGTGTGGTGTATTAAATCTCTCCAGCAATCATTACCTGTGAATCAACCTTGATAAATGGAGGAACAAACTAGGTGTGCCTTCTGCGAAAGAGAAAATGACAGACACACGAAATCAGCGTGTATAAATTGGGCAACGTCCACGAACAGCTCGCATAAGTGCCACCAATGTTTGCAGTTGTAGAGAATGGACAATACTGAATTTTCATATGATTTTGGCGTTTACAAGACCTACCCAAGCCTCCAGTTTTGTTTTTTATGGTTACCTTTATGATTTTCAAGTCAGCAATTTTCATTCGAATTTAAAAAAATGTAACTCCAGAAAAAATGTTATTACGTGCTTGATTTTAATTTAGCGTCTGTCCAATGATTTTTGGTTTTGCTTATTGATCTAATCTTATAGTTCTAAAGAATCAATTGGAACACCAAGTGGGCAGAATTATAATACATATATTATATTTATTGTAAAGAAGATAAAGAAAACTGGGGTGTGCAACACCCCATGACGCCTAGCCTATAGCGTAGTTATGTTATTCGCAATGGCCGAACTTGCCCGTTGCCCGAAAAATTTACCCACGGGCACGCTGCCGACAACAACATCGACAGCAAAGACAAAACGTAAAAATTAAGACGAATGATGGAAACAATCAAAGCAAATTGCTTGAAAAACTTTGTACCACGCGAGCATCTCAATTATGACTCATCAATGATCAAGCACTACGGCCGGCAAGCGTAAGCATGCTAAAATAAGCAGACGTCTTAGTCGAGATTTTTGTTTAAGCCCTGTGACGTTTTTTTCTATAAAAATGTGTATGTGAGCATACTGCCTAAAATGTTTTCAAGATGTGGCTCTTTTAATTTCTCACACAAAAGCTGCTTGTCCAAAACACGCGAATTCAGAAGAATGGGGGTGGTTACCGGGGCGGAATGTGCTTGAGATGGTTTTGCGTTTATTATTATACTTGGAAGCGCCACGTTTCATTTTCCCATGCTTCAAACCGTGCTCAGTCTGCTAGAGAATTAAACTACCAAATTCATCCCGATCAGCATTGTTCTCCCCTCAACAACGATTTTACCGGTTTTACGTCATTTAACGGTGATCACGCCTCTTTAGCGATCGAAATTTTAGAAATGACCCTTCCACGTTGGGCGAGAGCTGCGAACACGTGGATTCTTTCACTTAATTATTGAAAAATAGCCTTAAGGCAGCCATGGAGCCTTTTAAATCAGTTTATAATAGGGAAAAATATTTTTCTAACGTCGCGACTTACATCGAGCCCACAGAAGTGGTCGTTGGAGTTAGGGATGAAATCGTGGTACGGCATCCCCCTCAAAAAAGCGTTAACGTTATTGCACAATTCGGTCCAATACGGAAAGTTTTTCAGCGTTTGTTGCCTACCCCTGGAGTCATAAAAGAAATGGATGATTACGTCGATTACTGCACCAAATCGCCAGCTCTAATTAGTTTCATTCAATCTCCTGTATGGAAAGAGGTTACATCCCATCATACATCAGAAGATAAAGTGCACCCCTTCCATTTGTATATCGATGATTTTGAACCTAAAAATCCATTAGGATCCCATAGTGAAATCCACAAATTAGGAGCAGTATTATATGTTTCCTTCCCCTCGTTTATCTTCGCAGTTGAATTATATTTTTCTCTTATTTCTTTTTGACGTGTAAACGTCTTAAAAATGGCTAGACGGGGTTCCTACAGAGTTTCAGAAAGGTGCAAGTGAAACTCGAATATCTCAGGCAGTGTTAGCGATACAATCAGAATGAGATTTTGCAAGAATACTATGGTAGTGGAGCCAAAAATCATCCTTCATAAAAAATCCACTTATGTTTAATTCCCACTCCTGCAGACCACATTGTGTGACTGTTGAAAAAAAAAAAAAAAAAATTGTTCGGACTTCATCGAGTTGGGTATCGTATGCAAGAGCACAACTCAAGGACTTCAAATATATTCTGTTTTCATTTTTAAGTCAAAAGCTGTACGTACAATATCATAAATGCCGAAAAAATGACCGTCCCCCTTCCCCTCAACTCCGAAGATAAAAATGATAAAATTGTGGGGAAAATGTGTTTAGTTAGTTACAAGCGTCTAGTTTGAAGGAAAATTAGGGGGAATATCGACAAGACCGTACTTTGGATAGCATGGAATAAAAGGAGCCAGTAGTCCACTCCGTTATCAACTTTCAGAACACCATGACAAATAAAGTTTCGGCAACAGTAAGGCAGCCACCGCGGTCGAGTGTTCTGGGGCGAAGCATAATTACGTAACGATGTTTGCTTCTCAGACTCTTGTAGCGGTAGTTCGAAGATCCATAGACACCTGCTATTTTTCTCACGACTACCGGGGTTAATGCAAAATACACTTGCGTCGTGTATGTTTGCAGTATTAATACATCTTTATTTCTTATTAGAGGTGTGTAAGTCAGTATAAATCTGATACTTTGTAACTGATACTTTCATGTACCGGGTAGGGGAGTTTCTAATTTGCGGATTCCACAAAAGCTTGCGGATTCCATATGTGAAATGACGATAGAGAGCTGCTAATTGACACGTATACTGCTATATCATACCAGTAACTTTTAATGGCCCTTTAGCGTTACTCAAAAGTACTAGTACTTGTCCCCACAGGTCAAGTTGCGGATTCCACAAAAGCTTGCGGATTCCATATGTGAAATGACAATAGAGAGCTGCAAATTGACACGTATACTGCTATACCATACCAGTAACTTTTAATGGCCCTTTAGCTGATAGTTACTCAAAAGTACTAATACTTGTCCCCACAGGTCAAGTTGCGGATTCCAATATAAGCTTGCGGATTCCATATGTGAAATGACGATAGAGAGCTGCAAATTGACACGTATACTGCTATACAATACCAGTAACTTTTAATGGCCCTTTAGCTGATAGTTACTCAAAAGTACTAGTACTTGTGCCCACAGGTCAAGTTGCGGATTCCACAAAAGCTTGCGGATTCCATATGTGAAATGACGATAGAGAGCTGCAAATTGACACGTATACTGCTATACCATACCAGTAACTTTTAATGGCTCTTTAGCTGATAGTTACTCGAAAGTACTAGTACTTGTCCCCACAGGTCAAGTTGCGGACTCCAATAGCTTGCGGATTCCATATGTCAATTGACGATAGAGAGCTGCAAACGTATTCTGCAATCCCATACCAATAACTGGTGTAGGAAAAATAGCGTACGATACGCGGCTACGACTCGTGCGCTAACTTTCGTACTCGAACAGGATGAGGTGCGTTCCGTATTCGTATCGTGATATACTATTACTTCATAGAAAGTCTTGCAATCGTTGAATTGAAATATGATTCTATATATACCTTTTTTCAATTTTTTCAATGAATGAATGATTTTTTATTTTATTTATTTTTTTTTAATCTTCATTTTCTCGTACTTCTAGATATTTAATTGACATTGCCGGGGATTAGAAAGAAATGAAACATTGAAGCACTCCCTATTATTGAAATAAAAATACATATATTCGAGATTTACCTTACGCTTGTGATTGAGTATTGATAAAAACATGAGTGCTTATAGCCCGTCAAGTTAAACGTGGACCTCGCCCTCCAGGGATTAGCCCCTCCAGCTCCCACTCACACTCACTTTTCATTGGTAAGCAGTGGATCAACCAATTCGGTAAGGAAAGTTGACGGAAGAGAAGTTGCAACTTGGAAATGAGTAATATGCAAGTCGTGCGTTGAATAATGGAATTATATTTTGACTCTTTAGTTTTTTCATTTTGATGGGTATTCTTCAGTGTTTTTCATTGATGGGAGGTGGGTGTTTTGCTTGATATTTTTTTTCAATAACAAATAAAATAAATGGAATAAAATCGATGAAATAAAATCGAAAAAAATTATCTTGATTCCCATTGCACACGAAAGTTAGTTTTTACACATTTCTTCTTGTTAACTTACATTAAAATGTGGTAGGTAAAATCAAAAATGGATTTCTTAGAATATTTTATTTTATGGCTTAATTTTGTTTTGTAAGTGAAAAATTCGAAAAATTTAATAAAAAAATCCAAGAAATGAAATAATATCTAACTTTACAAGCATTTGTTGTGTTAAATATAAAACATATATTCAAAATTGGTTGACAATATTTTTTTGTTGTTTTGTTTTGTAATTGTTTTTTTTTGTTTTTGTTTTTTTTGTCTTTTTGTATAAAATTATAAAATTTACCTTGATTTTCATTGCACAAGACAGGTAGTTTTCACACATTTTTTCTTGTTAACTTACATTAAAATGTGGTAAGAAAAATCAAAAAGGGATTTCTTACAATATTTTGTTTTATGGCTTAATTTCGTTTTGTACGCGAACAATTCGAAAAATTGAGTAAAATTGAAAAAAAAAAATCCAATAAATGAAATAATATCAAAAGTTAACACGCATTTGTTGTGTTGAACATGAAGAATATCTTGAAAATTGATTGACAATGTTTTTTTGTTGTTTTCTTTTTGTTTTTTGTTTTGTCGGTCGATTCTCGGGAGTGAGGAATTCGTCGTAAGGAGCGCAGCTTTCTGCGTACTAGTACTAGTACTTTTGAGTAACTATCACGTAAAGTGCCATTAAAAGTTACTGGTATGGTATGGCAGTATATGTGTCGATTTGCTGCTCTCTATCGTCATTTCACATATGGAATCCGCAAGCTTATATTGGAATCCGCAACTTGACCTGTGATGACAAGTACTAGTACTTTTGAGTAACTATCACCTAAACTGCCATTAAAAGTTACTGGTATGGTATAGCAGTATACGTGTCAATTTGCAGCTCTCTATCGTCATTTCACATATGGAATCCGCAAGCATTTATTGGAATCCGCAACTTGACCTGTGGGGACAAGTACTAGTACTTTTGAGTAACTATCACCTAAAGTGCCATTAAAAGTTACTGGTATGGTATAGCAGTATACGTGTCAATTTGCAGCTCTCTATCGTCATTTCACATATGGAATCCGCAAATTAGTACGTCCCCCGGGTAGTATCAATTGATACTCGCGAAAAGGAACTGATACTTTTTGTATCAACCTGGAATACGAAGAGGGTTCTTGTCAAGACCCGAAACTTGCGGCGTTGAAGTGAATTCAAAACAAGACAGGCAAATTCCACCACGACGGAACGGACGGAGCTCCCACCTACCGAGAAACTGGGCAGTCGTGTGGGACACGTAAGAGTAGGGATAGAGAGGCTGAAAGTTTCTTCTTGGTTCTCGATACATTTCCACTAATAGGAAGTGAATATGAGTATCAACCTCGCTCGGGTATCAAGTCAAGTATCAACCTCACTCGAGTATCAGTTCCAAAGTTTCGCTTTCGTACTGCGTATAGTATAGAACGGTATCACCTGTTTCGCTTCCCTTTTTCTCCTATCCTGTGCTGGCTTGAAAGTTAAAAATGCGGAACTGATATTTGACGGCTTTATATAGATATTTTAAATGTAGTCTTGCTTAATTTCTCGGTGAAATTTTACAAGAAATAAAATACAAAAGTTATAATTACTAAATAAATCTGTCGAACATTATCACTTCACGTTACGATGAAAATATGAAGAGAAATAAAACATTTTTTTTTTTTTTTCAAGTCAGCCTTTCATTTATTTAGTTTTACTCGGGGTATAATGACATAATAATTAGCTATTAGTGTCAGTGAGCGAGTGAGCTTGAGTGAACAGGTACATGATTGAACCTACTCTTATAAGTTCTACGTTCTACCTGATACGACATGGCCACATGGGTTCGTTCGAAGAAGTACCTGATACAAAAAGTATCAGGTACTTTCAAGTATCAGTATTAGGTTGAACCTGATACAGCAAATTATCGTCCCTACCCACCACTATTTCTAATTTCTAATCTATAGTTTCAAGTCATAGGGGTGTCACTATTTCGAATTTTGCCCGACCGTATGAGTAGGTTCAAGTTATCCGCACCTATTTCACCAGGGTTGAAATGTTGTCGATTCAATTTCTGACTAACTTGAGACATATGCATTGGAACTAGAACTACAATATTGTTGTGTTTCATATACAATAGAGGTAACTTAAAATTAATATAGGCCAATCACTAACAGCAGGCTAACAAGGTTCGAAGGTTTGCTACTAGAAAACGCAAGCGTCTTAGCGGGGTAATTTTTCTTGGCTGCAGGAATTATAATAATAATATTCTTTAGTGATCGGCATTCTGCAGTACAAGACTGACGCGTGGTATTGGCACAGCCAAGATCAGAGCTAATAAATTACAAAGAGATCAATCCCGAATCTACGAATATCAAATTGAAGCCTGTGACCAATGCTACAATAGAGGAGGTGATGGGAGCACAATATGAGTCGCATGTCATTAATGTAACAAAAAGAATGCGTAAATTGTTTCATGTTTTTAAGGTATTAAGGTCTTTTATGGCATTTGCTTTGATGAAGAGTGTTTATTACGCTCTTTGCCAGTCTCTGCTTAGTTATGGCATAATAGCATGGGGTAATACCAGTAAATATATATTGAATACACTCTCAGTGGCGCAGAAAAAGCTATTAAAAATTATGCTATGGAAACCGTATGATTATCCAACGAAGTTATTATTTGAGTTGGCGGATGTTAGTGGTATTGAGGAGCTGTACTTATTTAATGTATGTTTAATGTTTTATAAAATTAGCAATACAAACTCGTTACCAATTATTTATAATACCAGATTGTCTAAGCAAACAAATGTTAAACTACCAAAGGTGAGGACGTCGTTGTTTTATAATCACGCGTTTGTAGTAGCTCTGAGAGTGGCACTTAAACATAGATTTAATTACTGTGATTTCCCTAGTCAAGGTAAATTCAAGCGATTTTTACGAAGCTTAAAACTTAGTAACCTCGGCTTTAACTTATGACTGTGATATAATATTGTGATGTTTGCGAATTATTGAGTTTTTTTCTGTTGAATATGTGTGATATGTTATGTTTTTGTTTTTGAACTTGTTATGTCATCCCGCTAATTTATTTACTATTTCTGATCATGTTCTATTATGTATTTGGCATTGTTGGGTTTCTATTGTTCAGGTATTTCTTCCTTGCTTTCTGCTGTAGGTATGTCTTATAAAATTTTAAATTATTGAGCCGTTGTATAGGTGGGTTTCTGTTTGCTTTTTTGGAATGTAATGATAATTAATCCTGTAAAAATAAATAAATAATAGGTACGAAGAAATGAGCTCCAGCTCCCAACACAAGGTTTCTTAATGGGAGCTGGCAGAAGAATTATATTGTAAGGTAATGTGAAAAATGTAATGATAAATAATCCTGAAAAATCCTGTAATCCTATCGCCCAACAGCCGCCCCAGTCACGCCACACCCCCTCCCGCCCTCGCTACGGTCTCATCAGCCCGGCAGGCGATCCGCCAGCGTCTGGCGAAGATGGGCGGTCCGGAGGCCTCCCGCACCCACCAGACCACCGTAATCCTTCGGCCCGCTAACCCCGGTGAGACCGCCTGGAGCGACGTCCTCGCCAACCCCGGCCTCCAGGACATCCCGGTCAAGCACGCACGCTGCTCAGCAACTCAACTCGTCGTCGATGTCGCCTCGTCCGCGGACGCCGCGACCCTGGTCGACCGGGCCGCCACTCTCCCCGGAATCACGGCCTTGCGGCCGACCCAAGTCGCCCCCGGGTAATCGTTTCTAACGTGCCCTCCCGGCACACGCCTGACACCTTAGTCGCAGCTCTCGCCCAGCATAATCCTTCCGCTGGCATCACCACGTCAAACTGTACGCCTCTCTTCAAACGCGGCCCGCAGGACCTCCCAACGACGTCGTGGGTCTTCCAGGTGACCCCAGCCCTACGCCGTACGCTCCTCGACCTTCGCCGTCTCCGCGTCGGTCTGTTCTCCTTGCCTGTTCAGGACTACTTTCAGTTACTCGCTGCCTCCGCTGCCAGACGCTGAGCCACAGTCATAAGGGCTGTACCGCTGAGCCCCTTTGCGGTCGTCTACCTTTATGAATGATCCGACGGTACGTGGAAGGGTCGGGCCGCAGAGTCAACCATAACCGACGAAACGTAAACAAAACAGGCCGCGGTGGCAACAACCACTGACGAGACGTAGGCAAAACTGGCCGTAGAGGCAACAACAACTGACGCGACGTAAGCAAACTGGCCGTAGAGGGCAACCACAATTGACGAGACGTATGCAGATAAGACGGGCTGATTACCGGAGAGACACGATTCTAGAGGGTCGTGCGTACGGTTGCCTTCTTCTGCCTTCACTCCTGTTCTCTCTTCCTTTCTTGCCTGACCCGGCTACTGTCGCTTTTTTTTTTTTTTTTTTTTTTTTTTTTTTTTTTTTTTTTATTTAAGAGGGGGATGCTGAGAGAAAGGGTGTGGGGACGGGGCGCAGGCGCCGGTCGTTGGGAGGATCAAGGAGAGAGAGAGTAAAATAAAACTAAACCCTAATTACAAAATTATAAAAGAAACTCGCATTGTGGTCCAAAAGGGTACAATTTACTTATTTTAACTTGCCACAAAATTATTATTCGGGGACACAATTATTTATTCGGGGTCACACTCGTAATTGTCATCAAGAAGACGCGTCCATTTTTTGGTCATGATGAGCCCGGCTTGACCGAAAAGTCGCTAGAAAAACACCCCCCCCCCCTTCTTAACACTGATTTTTTTTAAAACTTATGCCTGTCAAAAGCACGTTTCCTTAAGGTCCTTGAATATTACTTTATTGCACGATTCACGCGTCATTTCTAATTAGAAATATTACGCGGTTTAGCTCATGTGTAACAAATACAAGAGCTCTATTTCTGAGCGAATATTCTGGGCGTTCGCGTTCCGGCAGTATGAGTCTCTTTTTTGTCTGCTGTGCAAAAATATGCAGTTATAAAAAAAGAAATCGGCTAATCGGTACATTTGAAACAACGCTCACTACTTTTTCTTTTCAAGTCAGGCTTCAGATCAGGGAGCCCTTTAAAACAGCTCTCCACTAACGCGGAACGCGGACGCACCTTTGCATTTATTTTCTACTCTACCCTTTTTGCTGAACTCAGCTTCGCATCGCGCCCAATGCTTTGGCCTTGCGTTTGCCTTCTTTTAGCTAGTTTACTCTCTGTTCTGGTTTTTGATGCTTTACCGTTACTTTGCTCTCGGAAAAAGTGAATTTTCGAATCAAAATATTCAAAATACATTAACACATTGTCTTTATTCAAATAAAATTAGTGGTGTACAGTGACAGTTTTTTTTTCAGTGCGTGTTTTTATTTATTAACAATGTCGTTTAAGCCTCGTGCTAAAATAAGCCCTGTGTGGCTACATTTCGAACAAATGGACAATATTTCGCGAAATGTTTGTTATGTAAAGCCAAGGTGAGTTACCGGTCCACCACCACAAATCTTAAGAAGCACATGGAACGAAAAAATCCCACTGTTCGGCTCATTCCAAAACAACCTCAACCCCTCTCTTCGTCTTCTGGCGATGCGATTGATAGTCCGTGTCCGGGCACTTCTCAGGCCGAAATTCCTTTTATCGTAACACCGGTAAATCCCAATCCGCGGCAGGAACTTGCAGCCACACCGCCATGCGAATTTTCGACAGGCCCTTCCACGTCCTCTTCAGCATCACCAATGGTTACAATTCCGGCTGTTCCTACAGCTTCGTCATCATCTCATCGTCAGTCGAAAATTTCAGATTTTGCCGTGCAAAAAAAGATTACTGCAACCGCGAAAAAGGCGCTTGCTGACACTCTTTACACGGGATTTTCAGCCATTCTCGATCGTTGAGGATTCAGGAAGTTTGTGAAAGCCCTGAACCCCTCCTATGAACTTCCTTCGAGAAAAATCATTTCGAAAACTCTGATTCCTGCTCAGTATGTAGCGTGCCAAAATAATTTGAAAGAATTACTTGGAAATGCCAAAACCATATGCATAACTACCGACGCGTGGACCTCTCGACAAAATAATAGCTTCTTAGCCGTTACTGGCCATTTCATCTTAGAAGACGTATATTACAACGTTATGCTTGACTGTGTCTATATGTCAGAGAGGCACACAATCCAGAATTTGACCACTGCAATTCAACAAATATTGACGGGCTGGACGATCGAAAATAAGGTGATTTTTGCGGTCTCTGACAACGCCGCTAACATGATTGTGGCTCTTCGTCTCCTTCGAACCAAATTTATGGGGTTTTCGGCTCATAAAATCAATTTGATTGTAGAGGAGGGACTCAAGTCATCTGAGGTGACCGATTTGGTCGCAAAAATTAAAAAAATTGTGTCCCACTTCCGAACTTCGACTAAATCATGGGTCCAACTTTGCGACTCACAGAAAAGGGAAGGAATCGACCCTCCGTTGAAACTGGTTAATTCTGTCGAAACTCGCTGGAATTCGACTTTTCATATGGTCGAGAGATTCGTACTGCTACAAGTTCCTATGAAGACGTCGCAGGCTCTGATTGATTCAGATTTACCGGCTCTTACCTCTTCGGAGTGGAAAAAAGCGCAACTTCTTTGCTCAATACTGAAGCCATTTGAAGAAATGACAATAAATCTGAGCCGCCAAAAATATCCGCCGGCTTCTAGCCTCATCGTGATGATCCGAGGAGTTTTGGATATTATTCGGGGCTTCCTGGATAATCAAGAATATTCCGACTTGAAACAAACCGTGCCAGTCATACAAAAAGAAATTGTGAGAGATGACCGATTCGGTTCAATCGAATCCAGTGCAACTCTCTCGGTTTGCACTTTCCTGGACCCACGCTTCAAATTGCTCGGCTTCACGGACCCAAATGGAGACGATGCTAAAAAGGCCAAGCAAAGAGTGAAAGAATTGCTTTTGGCTAAAATGGGAACGAAGTATCCTCGAGAAGTGCCCGTGGATGAAGACTTTGGTCACGCCGCGCCGTTGTTCCATCGGAATCGGGAGTTTTTTCTTCATTCCTCCAAGTAGCCCGAACAGAGCAAAGAAAATCTACGAGTAAGTACTTGCAAAATACCACACGCATCTTACCCTATTTGAAAATTAACTTAACTTTTACACTTATACTTAATTAAAACTCCCAGTCGTTGATGGGACGACATACGCCATTAATTCGACAAAGTTGTCAGTGAGGTTGATTTTTATAGTCACCAAATCAGATGGTATGGATTTGGGTTTTTTGGAACCGAATGTGAAAACCGTCAGATTAGTTTTTTCTATTGGTGCTAACTTTAGACGTTTCGCAAGCCCAGAATGGACGTAGCTCTTTTGGCTGCCACAATCAAAGAGGACCTTTGCCTTGACGATGTCACCTTGGCCTGTGGGAATCGTAACTACTGCCGTCTGCAGAACAGTATCATAACCGATTTGTGTAAAGTTGGTGACCGTTTCCTTTGAATTATACTTGTTCGGGCATAGACATCGATTATGGTGGCCCTTCAATCCGCAATGTGAGCAAGAAAGGTGTTTACTGGGGCAGGTTTTAATAGTATGGTGTGCTCGAAGACAAAGAAAACAACGACTTGAAAGTGTAGACTTCCTATCCTTTAAGGTTTTATAGGTGCGGCATGATTCAGAAGCGTGTGAACCGTGGCAAAATATACACTGCAATCGGTGTGATAGTTGATTGACATTATCCTTACGGTCAGGAAACGATTTTTTTGAGTCCGTATTGATTTGATATTTCGACCGAGGTAGGTGGATCCCGGAAGTTGAGGCTATCGGTTTCTTGTGGAATTTATCCGTCCTGGGTCGTTTGTTTAAATGTTGGTCGTGTTCTGAACGGTAGTCACGTTTTCGATCCCGGTTGAGTTTGTATCGGTCATTATTTGAATCTTGGGAATAAAGTGCTTCAGTGGTGAAACCCATCCGTGAGGGGCCAATTTGGGGCGTATCTATAGGTGGTGGTGAATGATGCTCTAAAGCCTTTATTATAATTTTCAAGCTAGCGATGATGTTCGCAACTGTTTCTTGGGTGGGTCTTAATTTCATTTTGAGGTTGCTTTGAACAATTTCGGAAAATTTGGAACCAAGCATAGCTCTTAGGGCGTTATTTTTCCCCGGGTTTTCACCCAAAGCATCCAATATCCTCAAATGCCGATCAACTTCGGAAAGTACACGTTTATTATCCCGGATATCTTTCTTCGCGTGGGGGAAATTAAAAAGAGCAGAGTAATGAGCATCAATAACTATGCCCTCCTCTCCATATTCCTCCATTAGGGTTTGTACGGCGATCTTGTACGCTTCATCAGTGGAAGCGAGTCCTGCGATCAGTTCTTTTGCGCATCCTTCCGATACCGCAATTTGTAGATATGCTAGTTTGTCTACATCATGGAGGTTGGCGCGACCATCTATGCTAGCCGCAAATTTGCCCCAAAACTCATGCCAGCTTAAAATATTACCGTCAAATTTTGGTAAGTCGAGTTTGGAAAGGCGACTCGTTACATTAACTGTACCGGAAAATTGAAATTCCGTGGGAGGGCTTTCCTGTTGCACTGGTGGGATCACATCCCTTTGTGTCTCCATATCCAGTTCAACTAAGAGGTCATCGGCCAGCATGTTTGTAGATGTGAGTTCCTCTAAGAGGTCCTCTACGTGTTTTGAGGGTGAGCCTTCGCATTGGTGAGTACAATGCTGAATTTCGTTCGTTAATCGGTTGATTGCGACCCTAAGTTGGCCGATTTTAACTCGATCAGCATCAGTTAAGGACTGTCCTTCTCCCCTTTTTTTTACGATATCTTGACAGCATTTCGTTCCGTCAACCACCTTCACTCCCAATAATTCCAAGCTTCTTTGTAAGTATGTCGTCATTTTTAATCTGTAACAAAGGATATGATTCCGATTGTAGGCATATATACCATTGTAAAACTTAACTTGATGCGTGCTTGAGCATGAAAAAAAAAATGGACAGACGGTTAAACCATTTTTCGACGCTTGAAATAAGTTTGTTTAGATCGGGCTTCATAGTGAATGTTTAATCATTAAAGGAAGGGGGGGGGGGTTAGTAAAAAAAATCACCTAATTTTTTTTTTTTTGTATACATCATGGGCGTTCAGTACGTTAAATTTTTCAAGTATGAATTCTTTAGCCCTTATCGCTACCCCACCACAATCCAACAAGCGTGCTGAAAGGCCCCGGGTTCGATCCCAGCATCTCCACCATGTCGCGAGCTCCTAGCTCTGCGATGAATAAATGATAACAATCTAGATAAATTAGTTTGTTTGGGTCGATCCAAACTGCAATGGTCAATTTGGCTCGTTCCAAATTATTGTAATGTAGCGTTATAATATGTTGATAATTTTTTCAGTCTTTAAAGGGTTAATTTGGCTCGTTCCAAATATGGTTTATTTATAGCTCGTTCCATGTAGGGTCAATTTGGCTCGTTCCAAATGTGGTTAATTTATGGCTCGTCCCATAAAGGGTTAAATTGGCTCGTTCCAATGTAGTTAATTTATGACTCGTTCCATAAAGGGTTAGTTTGGCTCGTTCCAAACATGTAGCCAATTTATGGCTCGCTCCATAAAGGCTTAGTTTGGCTCGTTCCAAACATGTAGTTGATTTATGGCTCGTTCCATAAAGGGTTAGTTTGGCTCGTTCCAAACATGTAGTTGATTTATGGCTCGTTCCATAAAGGGTTAGTTTGGCTCGTTCCAAACATGTTGTTGATTTATGGCTCGTTCCATAAAGGGTTAGTTTGGCTCGTTCCAAACATGTACGCAGCGTAACAAGATATTGATAAATTTTTAGTCTTTAATTGACACCCTCCTCATCATCCCCTTATAGGTGTCCACGTCCTCCACGATTTATGTTTAGACTGGTAGTTGTAGCTACAAGTGATTGAAATGCATGTAATATAGTGATCGCGTCTCTTTCCATTTACGTACAGATATTCTGAGGCATCGTTCCTCAGACCAAATATCTCCTTTATTTCGTTAACTTCCGAGGCATCGTTCCCCGGACCAGTTATCTCTATTAATGTAATTGCTAAATTGCATGGTTCGTTCCATGGTAAAGATTTTATGCCCAAAGTATTATGAATAGTTTTTTTTTACTCACCGAAATCGCTTTCGTCCTGCCAAGCACAAGAAGCTCTCATTTTTTTGTTTTATATTTTTTCTTGATCAGCTGGTTACCTTCTTTTTTTTTTTCTCTCTCTCTCTTTCAAGCGTCTCTGTCTTCCTTCTCCCACTTTTCCTCCGTCCTCCCTGTCCCCACACCATAGAAGGGCTTCACCTTGGTGGCGGGCGGTCTAGCCACACATACTCATAATGTACTTCTTCGCTTTTAGCGACACCATTGAAGGAAGATCCGATTAAATGGTGGCACGAGAACAGATATGTCTTTCCACTGCTGTCCGAAGTCGCAGAAGAGAGGCTGGGTATAACGGCGACCTCAGTTCCGTGCGAACAACTTTTTTCAAAAGCCGGAATGATCCTGAGTGAAAGAAGGAGCCAACTCTCCCCCGAAAAAGCGGGGATGCTTCTTTTTCTGAAATCAAATGAGCTATATTTTCCCTGATTTCGTAATAATACATTTTTTTTTAATGCTCATTTTCTCACCTTTCAATTTTGAAATATTCCTTTAAACTAGGTAACCTCGGAGAGTGAAAAAGGAGAGAACCTTGCAATAATTTATCTGTGACCGTAAGCCCGTTGATTTCACGCTCACTGTACAGGACATATTTGAATAGGGACTAATCACTGATATTGAGTTGCAGTGAAATTGGAGTTCGAGCATTTTTCAGAAATGAAGTCGGTTAAATTAAACAACAAAAAAAGGAGTGCTTAATGCTTATGTCCTGGGTGGGCATCACAAAACTAAATAATTATTAAAATTGAACAGTTCCTTGCCCTTTCTCAGTTTAACATTGTATACACATTAAGGAAAGAAAGACAGGTTCAAGTTAGGGGCAAAGTACTAAAAATCAGTGAGATTAAATGAATAATAATAATAGTTTTTTTCAAGAATAAAGAAGAAGAAAGTGGGGTGGGGTGGGTACACGAAAATTGCTCACTAATTAAATGACTTCAGGTAAAGAATTCAAAATGAATTAATTAGTAACGAGCACGGAGCAACCATTGAAAATGCAATCTAAATGAAGGAAAAACAATAAAGTTGTCACTCTGCTCATGAAATTCTCTCAGCGCCTTGAGAAAAAAGAGCTAGGAACTCTCTTGGATCAGTAACGTTTTGACGTTTCACTGCTCCATTGCTCCAGAGTATCGGGAACGAATATTATAGAAAGCGTTCCAAGCGCCCGCTTGGATCGGTAACGGGTGAAGTTACGAGTATCGGGAAGAGAAAAAATATCGGTGGAACTGGATCGGTATCGGTAACGAGCGAAATCCTCCTTTAAAAGTTTTTTTCAGAGAGGTGGTAGAGACAAGATTCTCACCGTTCCCGCCAGTAGCGCCACTGAGCAGTATCGGTAACGTCTTGGAACGTGTAAAATTTAACAGTTCGTTCCCGATACGACTCGTTCCGATCCATGAGTATCGGCACATCCCTACGCTAATATGGTTATTATGTTATTACCCCGAGTAAAACTAAATAAATGAAAGGCTGACTTGAAAAAAAAAAAAAATGTTTTATTTCTCTTCATATTTTCATCGTAACGTGAAGTGATAATGTTCGACAGATTTATTTAGTAATTATAACGTTTGTATTTTATTTCTTGTAAAATTTCACCGAGAAATTAAGCAAGACTACATTTAAAATACCTATATAAAGCCGTCAAATATCAGTTCCGCATTTTTAACTTTCAAGCCAGCACAGGATAGGAGAAAAAGGGAAGCGAAACAGGTGATACTTGCTCGGGTATACTTGACTTGATACCCGAGCGAGGTTGATACTCATATTCACTTCCTTATACCTGGAAATGTATCAAGAACCAAGAAGAAACTTTCAGCCTCTCTATCCCTACACTTACGTGTCCCTCACGACTGCCCAGTTTCTCGGTAGGTGGGAGCTCCGTCCGTTCCGTCGTAGTGGAATTTGCCTGCCTTGTTTTGAATTCACTTCAACGCCGCAAGGTTCGGGTATCCAGGTTGATACAAAAAGTATCAGTTACAAAGTATCAGATTGATACTGACTTACACACCCCTACCCTACATTGTAACTTAAAGTAGCCAGGACCAATATATTCGGAATCATTCGTCCAATAGTAATAAACGATTGAAACCAGATGAGATTTTATAGATAAATTGAGTTTCCCCTTCCTTCTCTCCTCCTGTCTCACAAATCAAGTTATCCTATTCTGCACTCCCTGAGGCTTTAACACTCGGGAGTGAGGAGTGGACTCTCTCCCACCACCGCCTGGGATCATAACCCGGATGGTCTTCCTCGCCCCTATTAAAACCGTAGTAATAAAACCGATAGGAAAAACTCTAAAAAACATCTGATTCCTTATTAAAATTATTAGTTTTTAAGCCATACAACTTGATTAATGTTATATTTTAAAGGTTTTGGCTTTTTTCTTCTTTTGCTTCTTCGTTTCCTGAGCTTTAGCCTTCTTGTGCTGAAGGCATCGTCAGAGAACTTTTTGGGTTTTTCTTTATTTAAATCATAGACTTGTGACGAATGGAGGGGTGTCAATTTCTTCGTGTTGATTAGAAAATTTGTTGTTGATGGCAACTGAGAATGTCTTCTGGTACGAAGAAGTAGAAGAAGAAAAAAGCCAAAACCCTAAAAATATAACATTAATCTGATTCCTTTACTATTAGATGATCCAAAGCGAACTTCTCCCCCTACGACCCGAAAAATCGTCAGGCGACGGGACCGCCGCGCCCCATCCTAGAGGAAAAGAGTGCGTTGTTTCACCGCCTCGGCACCCGGGAAGTTGTAATCGGGCCTCGAGGAGTCAGGAACCCTAACCTTGAGCGCCTTCACCCTATATTCTTCCTCCCCCACGGTGGGACTCCCTTCCCCTCCGTCATTGCTCCTGGCAATCCCGGGACTTTTTATTTCTCTCAACGTAGTTTTCCCCCCTTTTGGCATCCGGGCGGGAATAGCAGGCTCGGACATCTCCGCGTTCCGGACCACGCTGGCCCTGGAATCTTGTTACTTCGATCTCGTGGACCACAAGGGCCGACTACTACAAGGGGCAGCCCTACCCTTTCCTTTTGAGCTCCAACCCTGGCTCGCACGCAGACCGTCCCGGCTACAACAATGCACCAAATGCGATCAAATATCACGCATCGGCGTATGTGAGTGCGTCGCCCCAGATTTTAAACGTCATCGACCCTCGAAGCATCCCCCTCCCCCCAAATGTCCTGCCCCGCCTTTCTCTTTTTGCCCTCGCCCCACTTTGCATCCCCTTGAGAGAGCCCGTTGCCCGAACGACCCCAGACGCAGACGGCGAAAATACGCCCACGCTTCCGACTCGACCGACGGAGAGTGCCCCCCTCGGACTGCCGCATCCCCGTCGAGCCACACATCCTCACATCTTCTTCAATAAGTGCCTCCTCTAGATCGTCTAGTGCTATCAGTTTAGACGCCCCCTCCTTGTGATATATCCCCCCTCCATGCTTTAGAGGAACTTAACTCCCCGCTCGTCGTTTTTTGGGATTTATTAGTTATGCCATGAATAGTTATATTACAAACGATACCAAATTTAATTACCTCTCCAACCCCCCCCCCCACTCAAATAATTAATACCATGGCGACCGTCACGGTAACAAACTTTAAATTGTTTTTTTTTTGTCCTCTTCGTACCACAGTATAATTTCAGAATAAAAATCTTCTATAAAAAGTACTGTCTCCATCACCCGGTCCTTTCCTCCATTCCAACGAAGTATGCCATCTGCGAAGTGACGGGAGAATCAGGAGAAACTATCGAAATCCTCCCAATTTCATGGCTGAAGGAAAAAGATGGCAATATGTTCTGCCTATGGCCCTCTAAATAAAAGGATGTGCCGCTTCTTAATTAAGAGAGGGGAGCTTCCAGGAGAAAATTGGTCGCCGTTCAAGTGCACCATTTTAAGACAATATGGAAAACTATTCTTTGCGAAAGTATACTTTTATAAATATTGATGGTGTTATTTGGATATTTAACTTACTCTTACGATGAAGGCCGACGAAAAATAAAACGGTTCGAAGAAGATGAGAAGTACTGTGGAAGTTCTACGGCAGAAGAAGACCGCGGACGTGGAAAAAGAAAAAAAAGGCGACTACATTATACAGACGACGTTGATGCAAGAAGGTCCTCAGATCCCGTAACGCCGGAGCACGGCATCCTGCCGTTGAAACATTTTGGTATTAATTTATGAATATTAGGACACATAGGTATGGTTTGTTAGACTTTTATAGTTAGGTAAAAACGGCAAAAACAAGATTGTGCTCTCTTTTATATTCCTGTTCAGGGCAAACTAATGACGTTTTCCATTCAAGGCAATACACTCGTGTGGAGTAAATTTTCCCATCCGTCCTCTCTGAATTGAAACATTTGTTTATGGAGGGGACGCTGCACTACACTTCTGCAGTGTGTTGAATGCAAATCACTATTTTGCGAAACATGTCTTACTTGATTCTTGGAGTCAAACTTTTGAACTAATAGAAATCACTGATTGATGAGGCATCTCACATTATATTCTCTATACTTTCTTTTTGCAGAGTGTATCAGTGAACCACCAATCAACTACCGACCACAAAAAAGGCGATGGTCATCGTCCTTCAAGGATGACAGTGAAAGGGATGAAGAGTCTCTCTCTACGACAAACTATCTACTGCGGGAGTTTATAACTGAGCAAAAAAAATTAACCAATTGCAGGAGAAGGTTCTAATGACGTTAAAAAAAATATTGGCAACAAACCGCGAAGAAGGCGTCGATGCCCCCAAGACTGCCGCGGAGAGTCGGGATACCCTGATTAAAAAATTCGGCTTGCCACTTCAGTCAGAGGAGGATGTGGCAGATTTGGAGACAAAATTGCTGGACGAAAAAGAAATGGATTTACTGATGAACATTTTTTGCAACAAAAAATGCAACCTCATTCTTCAATAAATTAATTGAGTGAAATTTTTAGAAAAAACGGCTTAAGCAGATGGCGGGACGAACTGCAGGAGAAACATCAATTTTAATAATGAAATCTGTTTTAACGAACGAGTGTGCGACGCGATACAATTTTCACGGCCGTAATGGGCATACAAAAGCGTTTATGGACCTCAAATTATTTGCAGTAATGATGGGTGAGTTATTTTCCGATTCCTAACGGGAATAAAGTACCTCATAATGAAGGAAAACTTATTTTCAGATGTCATCCTGGAACTTCATTCTGATGCGTCCGAAAAAGTCGTTGTTGACAAATTGAAGGGGTGGCTTCGACAAGCGAGCACCCGATTGCAGTCGAGAGCGAGGAGAGCGTCGACCCGAGATTAATATTTTCCATAATTAATAATTATAATTTTTTTTCATTTTTGAGTAACTTTTTTGCTCGGATAAGTCTGGTTGACAAAGTTATACGACAGATTGTTATTCCATGTGATATCCAGTGACGGATAAACCCACAATAACTAGCATAAAATAAAGTATAAAATAAGGGTATTAATTCTCAGAATTTTAACATATGCTATCGATGTAAACCGTTATTTCGTTGTTTTTTTGTCAAATTTATCCGTTTTGATGAACTAGACCCATCTGTTCGGTATTTAGCATAATAAAAACAATGGCTTAGCATGTTTAAACAATGCCCCTACCTATTAGAAAATCAGTTAGTAAAAACAAAGGAAAATTGATTTGTGAAAATAACATAGTTATGTGCGAGGATTGTTTTTTTAAAATACAAATTAAAGAGTTTGTTTTGTGATGAAGAAATTCGGCAGTACTTTCAAAATGCCATTGTTTTCCTTTTTTGTTTCCCGATCCAATAATCAACATCAATACCCCCCCCCCCTAAGAGATGCCTAAAATAGACGTAATTGAGACGTAAAACTAACCTTGAAATTGACTTCCATTAGCCCTAAAATTGACGTCTTTGAGACGTAAAATAGACCTTATGCAGACGGCCGTAAGCCTTTTTTTTTTTTTTTTTTTTTTTGACATTGGTTGTGAACCATACAGCCATATGTTTCGAACTCTAAGTATAAATTACCCTAGGTAGAGTCATTCATACCCTAAAATTGATAGTTTTAACGAATGTATATAAGGCTTCATAGACCGGGACTGTGTTTGATGAAAGGATTGATTGATAATTGAATGGATTGGTGATTAAGTTGCTCAATTTAAGGAAGAGAATATGCCTTTGATTAGAGTAGGTCTTAAATTCCATTATAGTGTGTTCGAGAGTACCTATAGTTGAGCATGCTTCACAATTGGCTGATGGGGCGATGCCCATTGAATGTAAGTATTGTTGACTTAAACCGTGGTTGAATTTTAATCTAAAGATAGTCCTAATGCAGTATTTGGTTAAATATTCTCCAGTGAACCATGTGTTAGTACTAATGTTGGGAAACATTCGTTTATAAAATTGTCCTTTGAGTGACGTTGTGTACGCCTGCATCCAGAGTTCATGGTGAGGTAATGTTAACGACTTGTAAAAATCAAAGTATGAAAATGTTTGGTCAACAACTTTAGCAGCTGGATTATGATATGAGGTTTTGGCTAGGTGATCTACTTGTTCGTTACCCGTTATACCCTTGTGAGCTGGGATCCACATAAGTGAAACGGTCTTACAGTTGTGCGCCAAACTAGCTATTAAGTATATTATGTCCACAGTGACTTTATATGTTTTTGAGTTGATTATTGGGTTGTGAAAGCTCTTGACAACGCCTTTATTATCACACAAGATCAACAAATCATTGTGGCTTAGTTCACTGAAGTACTAAAGGGCTTCTAAAATAGCAAAACGTTCTGCGGTGTAAACAGATGTTTGAGGTTTTAAAATGAACTGTTTGCCTACCTGAAGGGTTGGATCGTATAATGGCACAACCTGCACCCGATTGAGATACTGAACCATCTGTATATATTTTGTAGTGATCGGGATATAATTGTGAGACTTTAACCTCAGGTGTTTGGACCATGTGACTAGCTGAATGGGTGAACTTCAAATAATTGATTTCAATGTTTAGACCGGAAAGAAAGGATGAGTATATTGGCCCTGGTAGATTAAACATTGGTAATCGATCTAACGATAGCACTTGTTGACAAGTGTTATGAATGCTACGAAAGCTTACTGCTAATAAGGGAGCTTTCTTTTTCATCCAATATTTAGAGGAAAGATCAAGTTGGTTAAGGGTTGACAGCTGTTGGAATAGGTGAGGATAGAGACTTTTAATTTTTAGAATCATTCTGTCAGATAGAATTCCTCTCCTGATGTGTAGTGGACACTCTCCCACCTCACGTAGCATCACATCAATAGGAGTCGATTTCAAGAAACCCACGCAAAGTCTGATACATTTATGGTGTATGATGTCCAGCTTTCGAAGATGATTATATGCTGCCTGGCCATAAAAAACTGATCCGTAGTCAAATAATGAGCGAATAGTAGCTCTGTTAAAGGTCAACATAATTTTGGGGTCTGCTCCCCAGCGACAGTGACTGACTATCTGCATTACATTGATGTATTTTTCAGCCTTTGTCACAAGCTGGTTGATGTGTTTCGACCAATTAAGTTTACGATCCAGGGTCATTCCTAAGAATTTGACTTCGTCACGTACAGGGACTGTAAAATCTCCAATGTCGACAGAAGGAGGCAATGGGAAAGCTCTTGACCTGGAGAAAGGGCAGATTACGGATTTTGAAGGGGATATGTCAAGGCCGATTTTTAGTAAAGCGGATCTTAGAGCAAGGATTCCGTCCTTGAGCAAATTCAAGGACTTCTCCGGTGTCGTGTTTTTTGCGTAGAGGCATATGTCATCTGCGTATTGCAGAATTTTAACTCCATTCGGGAGAGAACTCTCTACATCTCGAGTGCACAAGGTATAGAGAATGGGACTTAGGATATCTCCCTGTGGTAAGCCTGACCGAGACAATCGGGGTCCAATCATTTTGTCACTTGTTAATACATGGATTCGACGTTCACTAATTAGACCCATGATTAATTTTACAAAACTATGGCTTATCCCCACATCGAGCATTGATAGGGCCAAAGTATGCAGATCAACATTATCAAAAGCGCCTGTAACGTCTAACATCGCGGCGACCAGAGTTTTGTTTTCGGAAAATGATATTTGAATATTCGTGATTAATTCAGCTATACTATCGGTGCAAGAGCGACCCTTCCGAAACCCAAACTGACTTTGGGGGAGTACCCTGTTGTGTTCGAGCCAGTATTCGAGTCTATTTTTTAGGATTCTTTCAAAGGTCTTAAGGACACAAGAGGACAAGGATATGGGTCGATATGACTCACTAGTATTGGGTGGTTTGCCGGGCTTCAGGAAAGGGACCACACAATAGTCTTTCCATTCTTCCGGGATTTCTATATCCGTTAAGATTGCATTATAAATGTTAACCATGTCATTTTTTGTTTTTTCGGGTAGATGGTTTAGAATAGGATAGTCGATATGGTCCATTCCCGGTGCTGTATTCATCGATTTAGACAACGCTCTGTCTAATTCCTTCAACGAGACTTCTTTCATTAAAACGTTAGACATAATAGGATGTTTATTACTGATCTCTGTTGGAGGTGAAGGAGCAAAATCTGGTGTAAGTTTTTCCAAAAACTCATGACACCAGTCACCTGAGTGACTTGCGGGTGCTTGAGTAAGAGCTGCATTTTTCAGTGTCTTAAGTTGGGACCAGATGTTTTTCATAGGCGTGTTCCTATTTAATGGTTCACAAAATTCTTTCCGAACTTCTCGTTTTGCGTTTTTATAGGCAATTTTAGCACTCGCGCTTTTTTGTTTGTACAGTAAATACGACGATAAGGACGGTGAATTTTTATAATTATGGAAAGCAGTTTTCCTTTCTTCTGAAGCCTTGCCACAGTTATGATTCCACCAAATAGCATACTTTTTAGAGGGTAAGGGGTTTTCTGAGCGTTTTGGGATCGACTTTTCGCATGCTCGGTTTATTTAGTTAGGCCATAAGCCTTAAAAATGACGTACTCAAGGCATTCGCTAGACCGATAATTGACGTCTTTAAGATGTAAAATATACCTTGAATAGACGTCTTCAATACATAAAATAGACCTTGAATAAGTGTCTATTAGACGTATACATAGACCGGACTTTGACGTCTAATAGATGCTTGGATAGACCCCTGATTGACGTTATTTAGATCGGAATGGAGTTCTCTTTTAAACTCTCCATGGATGTATATTGGACGTCCGTTTGAACTGAAAATAGACGCTTCCCGTAACGTCTGGTCTAACTTACCAAAAAATGTTTGCTGGGCGGGAACGCCTTGAATGTCACTTTGTCGCTAGCGGTCTCTTTTACGTCTCCGCTATCGATTTTAGTTTTGATCTTCAACTCTTCGTCCAGACAATTGATTTCACAAAATCCATTGTCACCTTCGTGTTTAAAGTTTCAATTGCCGTTATCACATTGTCATAATCGTCGTTCAGTGATAAAAGTAAATGACAGACTTTGTCGGATTCGTCAACTTTACTTCCGACGTTTTCTAATTCTCTTGTCTAATCGCAAAAAATGATCTTCCAAATTTTCATTTTTCTTACATATCAACGACAGCAGTTTTCTTTTATGAGTCAACTTTGTAAACACGCTTTTTCTTTGGAAAACGGTTTCAAGAGCTTGCCTCATGTTCTTTGTAGTTTTCGCATCTTAAACTAGATTGAGATGCTTGTCAGAAATGCACTGAATGATAGTTGCTCTTACCTTCGCAACAATTTCCACAAACCTCTTCTTTTCACCTGTATCAACAAGCTCGATGCTTTTCTTAAGTACTTCATGCACATTCTTTTCTTCTAGAATCGACTGCACTCGACATTAGTGGTGGTTGAGTAGACCAACTTCAACTCATTTTCTTCCTCTACCTCGAAGTGAGGCCCTCTTGATTAATTGTTTCACCGAGTTCTTCAACGCTCCTACCGCTAAGGTCCATGTCCTTTGTTCCCCTTCAAAACAGTTACCTTCATTAATTCCCGCTTATCATTATTTATTATTATTAATTACTATTATTTATTATTATTAATGCCGCTATAGAAAGAAGTTGGATTCGATACCCCTCCAATTTTTATTTTTCATTTCCATTTTAACCTAATATGCATTTTCAAAAAGGCCATTAAGAATAAATTATTAATTGTAACTCTAAACGAATCTCGTAAGGAAAGAAGCACAAGTCTTTAACTTGAAAATGTATGACTCAGCCCAGCCTCCTTCCAGAGTAATAGATAAGTCTGTGTGTCAGTTAACAGTCATGCCACTCGTCAGGAACATGACAAACCAACTGTAGACGAAGGTGCCCATGCAGTTGACTTCCGTTACAGTTCTCTATTGACCGGACTAACAATAAGAAGGCACCACAATAGATCTTATAGGTCGAGTTTGGTAGGAGATAGTTTCTTCTGGGCTTCCCTCCCCGTTTAATTTGATTAAAAAAAAAAAAAAAAAAAAAAAAAAAAAAAAAAAAAAAACGCTCCGGCAGCTGGCGGTCGGAAAGAGCGCATTTCATTCCGTATACGGATACCCTTAGACGTCCCAGAAGTAATAATTTTGATACCATAATTTGTTTCATTAAGCCGAACTTCTTCCTCTATTTTCACCACCCTCTCTTCAAAAATGTCGAAAAGTTCCGGTAGCCTTCCAAGGGCTTTGTCATATTAAATTTTTAAGCCGTATTTTATAATAAAAGTGTGAATTTAAGCGATTTTTTTGAAATTTCATACCCCATTTCGTTTTCGATAAATCTCAATGGAACTCAGGGCTTCTGTTGAAGTGCCAAGGTTCGAATCTGGGAGACAATTTTTTCATGTATAATTTCTTCTCCCTTTTTGGACCCCATCATGATTTCTTACTCAAGACTCTTTTTTTAAGGATTATTTATGCTAAAATAGAGCATAAATCGTGATCCGTTCGAAAAATAATTTAACAGTTGATGAATACGCGATTTTTGAAGTTTCAGGTCATTTCAAACACGCCATCTAGCATGTTTGTGTCATATGCGCCTTCCGAAAAAAATTCACCCGTTATGTAGCTGTCGGAGAGTGGTTTGTTGTGTTTCTTTGCCTTATTTTCTACTAGAGCTCTCCAATAAAAAAATAATGGAGGATAAACAGATGAGCTATTTAGAGGCATGAAAAGGACAGAAAATACAACGGATATTACGTTGCGGAAAATGTTCGTGTTTGAGACCTTTATAAATATTTTAGAACTAGTTTTCTTCTTCAGAATCTGAATGATAGTTGCTCTTACCTTCGCAACAATTTCCACAAACTCTTCTTTCACCTGTATCAACAAGCTCGATGCTTTTCTTAAGTACTTCATGCACATTCTTTTCTTCTAGAATCGACTGCACTCGACATTAGTGGTGGTTGAGTAGACCAACTTCAACTCATTTTCTTCCTCTACCTCGAAGTGAGGCCCTCTTGATTAATTGTTTCACCGAGTTCTTCAACGCTCCTACCGCTAAGGTCCATGTCCTTTGTTCCCCTTCAAACAGTTACCTTCATTAATTCCCGCTTATCATTATTTATTATTATTAATTACTATTATTTATTATTATTAATGCCGCTATAGAAAGAAGTTGGATTCGATACCCCTCCAATTTTTATTTTTCATTTCCATTTTAACCTAATATGCATTTTCAAAAAGGCCATTAAGAATAAATTATTAATTGTAACTCTAAACGAATCTCGTAAGGAAAGAAGCACAAGTCTTTAACTTGAAAATGTATGACTCAGCCCAGCCTCCTTCCAGAGTAATAGATAAGTCTGTGTGTCAGTTAACAGTCATGCCACTCGTCAGGAACATGACAAACCAACTGTAGACGAAGGTGCCCATGCAGTTGACTTCCGTTACAGTTCTCTATTGACCGGACTAACAATAAGAAGGCACCACAATAGATCTTATAGGTCGAGTTTGGTAGGAGATAGTTTCTTCTGGGCTTCCCTCCCCGTTTAATTTGATTAAAAAAAAAAAAAAAAAAAAAAAAAAAAAAAAAAAAAAACGCTCCGGCAGCTGGCGGTCGGAAAGAGCGCATTTCATTCCGTATACGGATACCCTTAGACGTCCCAGAAGTAATAATTTTGATACCATAATTTGTTTCATTAAGCCGAACTTCTTCCTCTATTTTCACCACCCTCTCTTCAAAAATGTCGAAAAGTTCCGGTAGCCTTCCAAGGGCTTTGTCATATTAAATTTTTAAGCCGTATTTTATAATAAAAGTGTGAATTTAAGCGATTTTTTTGAAATTTCATACCCCATTTCGTTTTCGATAAATCTCAATGGAACTCAGGGCTTCTGTTGAAGTGCCAAGGTTCGAATCTGGGAGACAATTTTTTCATGTATAATTTCTTCTCCCTTTTTGGACCCCATCATGATTTCTTACTCAAGACTCTTTTTTTAAGGATTATTTATGCTAAAATAGAGCATAAATCGTGATCCGTTCGAAAAATAATTTAACAGTTGATGAATACGCGATTTTTGAAGTTTCAGGTCATTTCAAACACGCCATCTAGCATGTTTGTGTCATATGCGCCTTCCGAAAAAAATTCACCCGTTATGTAGCTGTCGGAGAGTGGTTTGTTGTGTTTCTTTGCCTTATTTTCTACTAGAGCTCTCCAATAAAAAAATAATGGAGGATAAACAGATGAGCTATTTAGAGGCATGAAAAGGACAGAAAATACAACGGATATTACGTTGCGGAAAATGTTCGTGTTTGAGACCTTTATAAATATTTTAGAACTAGTTTTTTTCGTAGCGATCTTTATTTTGTTTTTCTCTTCTCTCTTCGAATAATTTTCTGTCTAGGTTTTCAAAGTCCGCTCCCGGCCCCAACAAGGTGCGAATTTCATTTTTTTTTTCTCTATTAGTTTTCCTCCCCACTTCTTCTGTACATAAAATTGATACTTCAGTCTACCGCTAGCTCTGGATTAAGTTTCGCTCTCCGCTCGCCCTCCTTGCTGCTCAAGTACCGCCAAATTAGATTTCAGTTATTTGTGTAAAAATCGAGTGGTGTTTGCTTAATAGTTTTCACTTTTCCCGAAAACCCCTCTTTGATTCCATACCGCGCACGCTATTACCGCACCGATCGCCTTTCATCTCCGCCGGCGGACGTCTTCAGGTCGTTGGGAATCAGCGTAAGTCCTTACTTTCTTTTTCCTAGCTATAAGCAACTCAACCACTCGTGCCAAACCTCTTTCATCAATTTTAAATTCTCACTATTTGTACCACCCCCCCTCTTTCACCATTATATACAGTCCACAAAAATCAGAACGGTACAAAATTGGTCCTACGCGTTCCGGATATTTATCTGCCAATTTCACTTAAATTAAAAGCGTATTTTTATCTCGTTTTCTTGTGCACCTTGCACTTTTATTGAAGATATCCTCTCTCTCGCTCTTGCCGCTTCTAGGCAAAGACATTCCTAGTTTATTTTATTTCTTTCCTCTTAACTTCTATTCCTAAATATTATTTTCGCTCTCTCTCTTACCTCTTTCGCTCTTTTCCTTCCATTCGTC
This sequence comes from Corythucha ciliata, assembly GCA_038030265.1. NCBI lineage: Eukaryota > Metazoa > Arthropoda > Insecta > Hemiptera > Tingidae > Corythucha > Corythucha ciliata. The sequence goes on along the minus strand of CM075940.1, from coordinate 1,370,181 downwards.
TCTGCCCCTCTCCTTCTGTTTCTTCAAAAGAAAAAAGATATACACTATGGCAGGCGACGAGGCATCTAATAAACCTGATTCAAAAGAGGGAGTAATTAATCGTTACAAAATCTTAAATTCTCGTAAACAAAGAATATGGATTCGGGCTCAATCAGCGTACGATTTGGTCAAAAACTTGCCGGATAAAACTGACATTTTTCTTCAAAGAGCTGAGGCCGCGGAAGCAAGCCTCGCGGAGTACAACGAGGTACTCAGGGATTTAGAAGAACTCGACATTGAGGCTCCTGAGCTAAAAATTAATACCTTACAATTGGGTAATGCTTACGATGAACTCTTAGTTTATATTCGGGCTGCTCGAAAGAAATACTGCCTGACTCCAGCACCTACCGTCTCCATCTCAACTCCTCCGCAGGAAAGTTCAGGTGCTTCACCCCGCTCCTACCTTCATCCTATAAACATTGCGCCGTTTACAGGAGACATCGAACAGTTCCCCAGCTTTATCGCGCTCTTCAATTCACTAATTCACGAGAATAAAAATCTCACGGACATCGAAAAATTATCTTTCTTTCTCGGATATTTAGAAGCTCACCCCCTCAAATTGGCTCAAACCGTTCCCTTTCAACCAGGCAATTACCAAACATGCTACGATTTAGTGGTAAAAGAATTTACAAACAAAAGAGTCTTAGCGACCCATTATTTATCCGTGATATTTTCACTCAATCCGCTAAAATCGAATTCCCCCTCTGCTCTTAAAGACTTAACCGATACCTTGGAAGCCAACGTCACGTGTTTTGGCTCTCTGAACATCCCTCAACTCGATCGCTTCATTCTATTACATTGGAGTCTCCATCTTCTCGATCAGAAAACCCGCAAAGACTTCGAAACCAAACACCTCGCAGACGAATTTCCAAAATTTGAGGACTTCCTCAAATTCTAACGAGATAATTGTACTGCCACCGAACTCAGCGCAGACAAGCCCTCTTCTTCTTACTATAAGAGCCCTCAACCGTCCTGGGGGGAAATGAAAAGATCTTTAACCGCAACTCACAACTCAGAAGCGGTGTCCCCTTCTACGGCGAAATCTCCCTCTGATACCTGCCCATGTTGCAAAGGACCACACAAGTTTGTCGTTGCCCTTCGTTTTTGCGAGCAACTCAAGAACAAAAGGAGTCCTGTCTTGGAAATCACTCTCTTGCTAATAGTCGTTCAACTGGTAAATGCTTACACTCAACTACACAAATCCGGCACAACCGCCCCGGTTCCGGCTAGAACTGACTACTCACCGGTGAACCCGGTTCCTCCTCGTGAATTATCGGCCGGAAACGCCTCTTCTTCCTCAACACCCTCTACTTCAGCTTCAATAGCGTTGCACAATTCTTGCTGCTCCGACCCCCCCGAATCTGTGTCTATTTTAGGCACTGCTCAAGCAAGGATTGAAGACATCTACGGTCAGTGGCATTTTTGTCGTCTCGTGGTCGACTCAGGAAGTCAGACTAACTTTATGACCGCCACCCTGGCGGATCGTTTGTCCCTCTCGCGAAGGGACTGTTCTCACATCGTCACCGGAGTGGGAAACTCCGCACTGGATACGACGCTAGGACAAGTTCACTGCAATCTAGCATCGGCTCTCTCAGCTAACACACCCCTCGAGTTCGACGCAATCGTCGTTCCCAAGATCGTAAATGAATTACCATCGTGTAATCTTCCTTCCTCGTTGTACGAAAAGTTTACTCAGCTCCCACTAGCGGACCCTTCATTCACTTTTCCTGGTCCAGTCGACATTTTGCTCGGCGTGCAGGCATTCCTGTATGTTCTCGCCCCTAATACGCAGATTATGAAAGGTGAACCAACCGCCATCAATACCACATTGGGCTGGATAATCCTCGGATCCATTCCCCCTTCGCGCATGGCCCGAAACAGGGGCATTCTCAACAGTTTACTATGCACTCAATGTGAAGACTCTCTCCAAAAGTCACTAAGAAGTTTCTGGGAAGTTGAAGAAATTCTAAGTTTACAGCCATTGTCTCCCAACGACGAATATTGTGAGACATACTTCGCCCAAACCGTGTCTCGAGACGCTACAGGTCGTTATTGTGTTCATTTGCCCTTTGTCCATGGTTCTCGTCCTTCTCTAGGCTCGACCCGATCCCGTGCCTATCAGCGGCTGTTACAGTTAGAAAAACGCTTCGACAAAGACCCTGGTTTCCAGCGACTCTATAACGAAAACCTTCAGGACTACGTTGCACAAGGTCACATGGTTCCTGCTTCTATCGCCAGTGACTATCTCTTAACCCACCATGGGGTTGTCAAGGGTGAAGGTCCCAATCGAAAAGTCAGAGTTGTTTTCTCCCCAGCTGAAAATGATTCTGAAGGGCGAAGTCTAAATAAATCTCTCTTAAGTGGTCCCAAACTCCAAAGTGACATCGGGAAAATCATCAACCAATTTCGATCCCATAGAGTAGGCATCACCTGCGATATAAAACAGATGTATCGGGCCATAGCCCTCCACGAAGAGGACTGCCTCTATCAGCACTTTCTCTGGCGTTTAAACCCAAGCGAGCCGGTTCAAGAATGGGAGCTCCGAACGGTTACCTTTGGAGTCTCCAGTAGCCCTTTTCTCGCCCTGCGCACTGTCAAACAACTCGTGACCGATGAAGGTCAATATTTCCCGAAAGCAGCTCATGCCTTACTTCACGGTTCCTATATGGACGGCATTCTTGGAGGAGCCCCTTCCATACAGGAAGCTCGTGAGCTTTGTGATGAACTCGTAAGTTTATGTCGTGCCGGAGGTTTCGAGCTTGGAAAATGGTCCAGTTCCTCTACGGAAATCTGCCAAGATTTCCACTCTGAATTAAAAGAATTGTCGGGTTTGGAGGACTCTTCTGCCGTCAAGGTTCTTGGGCTATGGTGGGACCCAAAAGAAGATATTTTCCGCTATACTATATCGTCAACCACTTACGTTCCGACCAAACGTGGCATTCTTTCCTTAGTCGCCAAGATCTACGACATTAACGGTAACCTGGCGCCTCTCATTTTTGCTATGAAGGTTCTCTTGCAGCAATTGTGGCTCCTCAAGATTGACTGGGACGAAACTCCACCTTCTGATTTTCAAAGCGAATTCTCCAGCATCGTTCAAGAACTCCATCTCGTAGAAAAACTCACCGTTCCAAGGTACTTTCTCGCCCCCAATTTACAATCGATGCAACTCATTGGCTTCGCAGATGCTAGCATCCTTGGCATGGCAGCAGTCCTGTATCTCCGAATCGAAACGTCTTCTGACGTAAGAATCAACCTCATCCGCTCCAAGACTCGTGTAGCCCCTCTAAAAACGTGGACCATTCCTCGTTTAGAGCTCGGAGCAGCAACTCTTCTCGCTAAACTCGTGCATAACACATTACCATTGGAAACTTCGCTACAAATCTCTGAAGTCATTTGTTTTTCGGACTCTACTACGGCCCTTGGTTGGATTCGCACCCCGCCTTATCGATTGAAGACATTCGTCGCCAACCGCGTTCAACAAATTCACTCGGAATGTCCGCAGGCCATTTGGAGGCATGTGCCCGGTGATCAAAACCCCGCTGATCCCGCCAGTAGAGGATTATCTCCCTCACATCCCCTCCATTGTGATCTTTGGTGGCACGGCCCCGAATTACTAAGGAAAGAACGAGAATCTTGGCCAGTGAAGGAAGTTACCTCCAAGTGCTCGCTGCCCGACCTCAAGGACCAAACTATCGTGAGTTTCGTTAGTCGTCAATGCGACTCCAATTTCGCTTTGCACATTTTGGAACGCGTCAGTTCTCTAACCAAAGCTGAGCGTATCTTCCACTACGTATTTCGATTTTGTTACAATGTGAAAGCTCGCCAAACCGGCCTCGATCCCATCAGCGGTCCGGTGACGCCTTCGGATTATCGAGAAGCACTCTTATTTTTTGTTGAGGCCACCCAAAACCACTATTACTCCGAAGAAATTGACGCTTTAAAAAAGGGTCAACCCCCTACTTCCGCCAAATTGAGGTCACTAGCACCATTCATATCCACCCAGGGATTTTTAATGGTGGGGGGAAGGCTCCGGTGTTCATCCCTGAACGAAAAACAAAAGCATCCTTACATTATACCCCGAGAATCCTCGCTAGCTCGTCTGATCTGCCATCATTTTCACCTCTACTCGGGCCATGGAGGCCCTAACCTTGTTCTCTCTTTGATTCGCCGTGAATTTTTGATTCCAGGCGCAAGAAGTCTTATCAGACATTGCATATTTAAATGCCTCCCCTGCTACCGCCTCACTGCAAAACCACGACAGCCCGTCATGGCGGACCTGCCCGCTCCACGAGTGAATCCAAGTCGGTGCTTTACTCATACCGGTGTAGATTTCGGAGGTCCCTTTTACATCAGGTTTAGCACCCGACGGAATGCCAAAACGGAGAAATTCTACTTAGCACTTTTCGTCTGCTTCGCTACCAAAGCTCTCCACCTCGAACCCGTCAGTGCACTCACAACCGACGCTTGTTTGGCCGCAATAGACCGTTTCATCGCCCGTCGTGGTCTTCCCTCCCACATCTACTCAGACCAAGGACGAAATTTCAGAGGAGCTGCTCGAGAGATCTCCGAGATTTACAACCTGCTGAAGGAAGCCAAAAACGACTTCATTTCTTACCTCGCTCCTAGGGAAATAAAATGGGTATTCAACCCCCCCTACGCTCCGAACTTCGGAGGGATCTTCGAGGCAGGAATAAAATCAGTAAAATCACACTTGAAACGTCTCATTGGCGACCAAGTCCTCACTCTCGAGGAATTCTACACTGTCCTAAGCCGGATCGAAGCCATTTTGAACTCCCGTCCCCTCTCGCCGCTGTCATCATCGCCCAACGACGATACGGATTATTTGACACCCGGCCACTTTCTCATTGGAGCCCCGCTACTCGCAAGACCGGAAGACGACCTTTCGTCAACTCCCGCCAATCGTGTCTCCCGCTGGCAGCTAGTGCAACAGATTACCCAACAATTCTGGAAAAAGTGGCACCGCGACTATCCCAAATAAAAAAAAAAAATGTCCCTTATGATTGAAATTTAATTTCATTCATTGCTTGAAGTTTGAACTTGTCTCAAGTTGCTCCTAGAGTGATAACGTTTTAAAGGCGAATTGCTTTCTTTAGAAGAATATTATTTTTCTTCAGTGTTTCTTTCAGCTATACCAAAATACTCGGTAAGTGTTAGTCTCAAATTCCTCAAGCTCAATATCATGTTCATGTAACTCTAAGTTCAATATAACCATGAAAGAGTTGAAAGCTAAGAAACACTGCTGATGGAGGGTTAATTTCATCCCTACTATCCCTCCCTAGATAAGAGCATAATTAGATTTCATACAAATTTTGATCATTCCATCACTATCATCCACTCGGCTTCCTAACGATTGTTAGGGGACTTAAATGTTTGAAAAAAAAGGGAGCGAATAATGTGTGTGTGGGTGGGGGGATTTCTACATTCATTGATATTTTTGCCCTTCGTATGCAAGAATGAGGTAGGTATATTATTCATGGGGATGTGGTATGGCTAATTTGGTATGTCAAAAGTAAAACAAAGGGTAAAATACAAAAAAATTCAATTATAAATTACCTCCTGCCTAAAAATACTCCGTCAATTATGTTCTATGAAATGACTTCAAGCTGCATGTTGCAGGGTTTTGAACGAGCAGACTGCCGATTTCCGGCGGATCTTTCATTCCGCCCGATAATTGTTGATCATCTCGCCTTCCGGCTACAGTAGTGGGACAACCCGAAAAAAGTAGTTTCGAGAAAATTGTCTTTAAAGAAATGCGAAACTTTAAAGGAACTTCTGCAGTCCAGTAGAATTTTTTTTTAAATTTGTGTGCACTAGTTATTTCTTCTCCATAATAGGTACCAAATTATGCGCATGGTTTCGAATATGTTATTATTCCATGTTGTGTAACAAACAGTTTTGAATAATAAAAATACACTGATGTCACTGTGTGGCACTGGTGCTAGATTATTTTCTTTTGAAATATGATGGGTGCGATATTAGTATATACTTTCTCGACTCTTATTGGCTACAGTTTCATGCATGCATTACCTACTAACCCTCGTAGTCTAAGCGACCATACTAACAATATCAAATACCAATTGATTTGGTATACGCTGGCTTCATCGTCCAATTTTTAATTAAAGATATTTTATCTTGGAGGGTTACATCCTTGGGATGACCCACACAATCGAATCAAGTTCAAGCAAAGTTTTGACGAATCAGCAATCTGAGAGAGGTGTATAGAGCATTATAAATATTTATGAAGAAATTACAGTCGGGTGGACTTATCTGGAGGAGCGGGCGGGGGATGCACTTGTGGGAAGCGGATGTTCGGTTGGAGGTCCTTTTTTCTGGAATTGTTTTGAGTGGACGATCGAGCACTGAAACGAATAAGGTGTATGAGGTTGCGCTATATCAATAATACTAAATACAGTAGAATTCGTTTATAACGACCACGAAGGGACCGACCATTTCTCGTCGCTATATGCGAAAGTCGTTAAATCCGAATATGCTCTTCGCGCGGGGTGGGGGAGTTGAAACATTGAATTAGCTTTGGGAAAGTTGTCTACTAAAGTTCATTAAATCGAATTGCACTTCATTACGATGAAAATGAAAAAATACCGATAAAATATGTATGTAAATTGTTTACTCATCAATTTTATGTGTGTAGGCATTTTAACACGTGCAAATTATGTCGAAGTCGGCATGTATGTACATAAGTATCGAAACATTACGGCATGACATTCCTGAAATAGTCAGTTATGACTGTTTGCTTTCTCCTCTTCTCAGCGAAAACTCTTTCTAACTTTATTTCAGTCTTGTACAGCCAGTCAAGATCCATAATGTCTTTCCCGTCGCCAAACAAAGCGAATTTCTTCAGCGTAGAAACAGCCGCCATTGCGTCTTCATTGGTGGGTACCAGCTCCTTCGGCGGTAAAATTTCTTCTGATAATAAAAATAAACAACGGATTACAAGAAATTGATGAATAATTACCACTTTTATCACGTTCACCTGAATCATCATTCTCATCTGGAACATTTTCGTACGATATTGAAGCTACAGACTCTACAATTTCATTGTCTGTCAAAGGAGATGACGTTAAGATTTCGTTATCAATGTCGACGTAGGCATCCCAATTTTCGGCGCCGATTTCATCGAGTGGTAATGAATAAACATCAACGTCGGTGGAGGCTGATGAATTTGATGGGGAGGATGAAAAGCCTGCATGTCCAAAGCATTTTTTTACAGTTTCTGATGTGACTCGTTGCCAGGCTGTCGTAATGAATTCGACTGCGTCCAGAAGGCTAACGGACATCGGAGCGGTGCTTATTTCATTGTGGGCAGTGATCTTGGTTACCAAGAGTTTACGATAATGACTTTTTAGGCAACGAATGACACCTTGGTCCATGGGCTGCGTTATAGTATGTGTTGTATTCGGCGGTAAAAATGCCAGTTTGATGTTAGTCAAATTTAGAACGTGAGGATGCGCCGGACAGTTGTCTACGAAGAGCCGGGTTTTTTTCTTTGAACGTCTTAGCTCCGTGTCCCAGGAGCGCAAGAACTTTTCAAAAATGTCCGAAGTCATCCATGCCTTTTTATTTGCCTCATAATCGACGGGAAGACGTTTCACGTTTTTGAAGCATCTAGGATTCTTTGATTTCCCGATGACGAGGAGCCGCTTCTTCGCCCCGTTCATAGATCCTGCCACCAATACTGTGATCCGATCTTTCGACAGCTTTCCTCCAACACACTTTTCTCCTTTAAACTTTAAGGTCCTATCAGGGGTTAGCTTGAAAAAGATTCCAGTTTCGTCGGCGTTATAAATGTGCTCATCCTTGTAGCCCTCTCGAATCTTAGGGTAAACGTTCGTAAGCCAATCGCTGCACTGATCGGGTGAAACACTTGCTGATTCCCCAGAAATTTTACTGCACACGATGTTGTGGCGTTGACGAAATCTGTAAATCCAGCTTTCTGAACATTTGAAATTTGCGATGCTCAACTGAGCGAAGTGATCTGCTTTGGCTTGCAAAATTGGGCCACTGATTGGAACATTGTTCGTCCGCTGTTCCTTAAACCAAAGCAATAGTGCCTTGTCAATGTCCGGATGAGATGAACGTCTATCTTTTCTTATTTTTAAAGATTTTGACTCAAAGTTTTGACGGATTTTTTCCCGGTTTTTCCACATGGTGGAAATTGTGGAATGTGAGACATTAAATTCTTTGCATAACGCTGCATTCTTTTCCCCACTTTGCAGCCTCTGAATTATAGCGGCCTTTTCCTCGATGGTGAAAGCTTGACGCTTCAACACGACCGGCGGGGACATGGAAAAACTTGAAATGAAACCACCACTCGACTCACTGCACTGCACTACAGTCTCGAAGCTCAGAACACGAAAGAAAAGCGGGAAAAAAGGAGGACTCTCACTGGAACTTAGAGAGGATGGCTCGACTTCAAACAGTGCGGTAGCGGACTCAAGCCATAGGCCGAGAGAAAAAAAAAACAAGAAAAAAAACAAAAAAAACGGAAGAACTGCTGATCAAAAAATTTGCAGAGCTCATGCTTTTTTAGTTCCTTGTTTCCCTTAGAGAAAAGGAACTTTTTTCATTCGACACTGCAGATCCTAGTGAAATGTCGTTATAACCGGAATAAAATGAGGGGGGATCACCAGTTGCTGACCAGCAACCAGTCACTATATCCGTGTTCGTCGCAAAACCCGAAGTCGTTACAGCCGCTAGGAATATCGCTAGAGGTTTACGGAAGAAAGTTGCTGAACTAGGCTTTGCGTCGCTATAACCAGATGGTCGCAACATCCGAGGTCGTTATAAGTGAAAACTACTGTAGTTTAAATTAAATCAGTAGTAAAGACATGCCTTGGAAAAATTGATGGGCGAAATTTTCTTGATCCCTTTTTATCCTTCCGAGAACGGGGGGAGGGGGACTATTGTTTGTAACTCCGCGCAATATACCTGCAATGTGAAACATAATACAGTGAAACCTCTGTTAACGGACACCTCTCAATAGCGGACCCCTCTTGATAGCGGACAAGTACGATTGGTCCGAATTGATCCCCATAGTATTCAATGCATTAAGCTCCTCTGGATAGCGGACACCTCTCGATAGCGGCTACGGACAGTTGACGTTGGCCCTGGCGCCCGTTTCTCCCCAATTTTTACCTCTAGATAGCGGACAGCAGGCATTCTCCCTTCCATGCTTTGGCTGGGGCTTTTTTTCTTTCTTAACGAATAACTCCTTCCTTGAAAAATGCTACGCAAGCAATAATTTTCTTTTACACATTTTTTTTTTTAATGTTCTTCACTAAAAGAAATAAACGTCTGTTGTCAACTAATTTTCGTTGTTCCTCTCTACTTTATCCGGCACATCCCAGTCTCGTTTAGTTTAGCGATCACCATGCCACCGGAGCGTGTTCGGCTTTCTTTAAGTGCCAAAGTGAAAGTGATCAAAGCTTACGCGAACAATTCGCCGAAACCATCTGTGCGAGAGCTGGCGAATATGTTCAAGGTAGGAAAAACTCAAATTTCAAATATCCTGAAGGAGCGTGACCGATTAATGACAGAGTGGGCCAACAATGCCAGCGGTGAAAAAAAACAACTTTTCACTGAGCATCATGGCAAAGGTTTCCATATCGATAAGTTATGTTTCGAGTGGTTCACTCGCGCCCGGAACAAAAATTTGCCAATTTCTGGAACCTTAATTCAAGAGAAAGCTAGGGAAATTGCCACACTGCTGGGAGAAACAAATTTCAAAGCATCGAACAGTGGCTCGAAAAATTTCGAGCACGGCATAACATCGCGTTCAAGGCAGTATGTGGTGAAAGTGCTTCCGTGGATGGCGAGGTCGTGATCGAATGGACTTCAAAAATACCAGATCTCACCGAAGGCTATGCTCCCCGTGACATCTTCAATTTTGATGAAAGTGGCCTCTTTTTTCGCGCTCTACCGGATAAGACGATGTGCCTAAAAACCGAGACTTGTTCTGGCGGGAAGCAGAAGCAAGGAACGAATCACGTTAGCTCTCTGCGTCAACATGGAAGGGGAATTTGAGCCACCTCTCGTGATCGGTAAATCCCTCAAACCTCGATGTTTCAAAAACGTAAAAATTAATAATCTTGGCATCACTTGGAGAGCAAACCGTAAGGCTTGGATGACATCTGAAATTATGACGGAATGGCTGAACAACTTCAATGCTAAAATGATTCGTCACAATCGACGCGTATTACTGTTCCTGGACAATGCCACATCTCATCCTCATCTTGCTCTCAGCAACGTCAAGCTGCAGTTTTTTCCTCCGAACGTGACTTCCTGCTGCCAGCCATTGGACCTAGGGGTTATTAAGACTATTAAATGTCACTACCGTACAAGATTACTGAGACACGCCCTTTCACACATTGATGACCCATCCACTCCTAAACCAACTGTTTTGGATGCGGTTTTGTGGGCAAAAGAATCCGTCTCTGAAGTAAAAAAAGCAACTGTGATGAAATGTTTTCTCAATTGTGGATTCGTGGGAGCTTCTACGGGCAGTGACTTGAAAGACGATGCTGTGGAAAATGAACTCAATGTCATCGTCTCTATGTTTCCTGAAGGGAATTCGGACTATGTTGGGATCGACGACAAACTCGTTACCGAAGATGCATCAGACAGTGTTTCCGATATCGTGAATGCGGCATTAGAGGAAGCGACTGCCGAGATTGAGGAAGACAAAGCCGACGAGGAGCAATCTGGTAGTGCAGAAGTGGTTACGCCCTCCCATTCTGAAGCGTTAAAACTAGTCGAACAGCTGAAACATTATTGTTTGGTTTCTGACGACTCCGAAAGTTTATTGCTTATTTCGAGGATTCGATTCTGCTTTGAGCAACAGCAGCAAAAATACCTCAAACAAACAACTATTTCAGATTTTTTTAAACAAAAGTAATTTTTTATACTCATAACCGCGCTTATTACAACTTACAATGCGTACAGTCGTTTACTCACTCGAAAATATAAAAGTTTACACCTTGCTCTGATTTATATACATAATTATCCTATAAAATACCAATTTTTCCCAATAGCGGACACCTCTCAATAGCGGACATTTTCTCCGGTCCGGAGGGTGTCCGCTATCGAGAGGTTTCACTGTAAAAATATAATGTAAATTGTTTAGAGGATTTTCTTTTCAGCTAGTTTAAGAGCCTCATGTAAATAAATGATTCCTTTTTGCTTTTCAGCTAATGTAAGACGAAATATTGTAACAAACTAGGTAATTGACATGAACTAATTTTAAATAAATTAGACTTACCACAGTTGGGGAATCAAAATGACAACACGATAAGAATATCACAGCAAAAGGGGGAAGTAGCATGAAAGGCGCGAGATGGTGGCTAGTAAATGAATAATTGTAAATGTCAGAACTAATAATGGCCGGATTTAATTAATAATTGATAAATGTGAAAATAATTTTAAATTGTTTCTAGAATTTTCCGTTTTTTAGAAGCAGATATATTGGCATTGTCCATGGAAGCGGAGCGGTGATGATAGCAGTGTTAATTGGCGGAGGGATACAGTATAGAAATTTTAATAGATGACCAATGGGAAGAAACATGCTCACTTAGGCCCAATCAAAAGCCCTTAAGGCAACGAATGAATCTGTAAAGGTAGAAATGGAGGGGGAATTAAAGGGAGACCCGTTGAATGAGGCGTACATGCTCTTTCTTTTCCGTGGGAGACGACGGCAGGGAAGGACGCGTTTGCGATTTCGGCTCTAAATTTTTCATTCTTTTGGTTTTGACGACAATTGGAATACTCCCAATAAAGGCTAAGACGTTTTTGAGAATTTTTTACAGAAAAAAAAAAACCCAATTACGGGGTAAGTGAGCATTTTAAATGAAGTTGAAGTTTTAAAATCAGAAATTGACAAGGGCCCGTTGGGTTTTTTCGTACAGTTTTTTTTTTTTTTTTTAGCTACAATTTTGACTGCTGAATAAACCAAGCAACGCCGTTGACCGCCGCCTTCACCGCCTCCGTTCTTCATAATTTCAACCCACCGAAACAAGGGTGGAATGTTTTAAACCATTGTAAGTTTTATCTATAAATCATTTTTAAAAAAAGAGCAAAAGCGTAGCGATATCAAGTAGCCAAAACACGAATCATTGGAATAAAAAATGAAAAATGAATATTGCGAAAAGGAAAGAATTCTTTAGTACAAAAAATCCGGGAAACCCGGAAAACCCTCTCAAAGTGGCGCCCGAACAGTTTTTTGGCAAGTACTCGTGTGCTTTTGCTATTAATTATAATATGCTAATTTTAGAAAAAGAATTGTCCGTGCATGATATTTTATAAGGGGAACCCCGCGCTCCCACCCTCGGCCAACGAATTCGTTTCAGTGCTCGTTCCAGGGTACAATTTTAAGATTTCTTTTCAAGGCTATGACAAAGGTCATTTATCCCTTTAAACTGGTTTTTAAATTTAAATAGTTTTGCCGACTATCCCCTCCTTTTTTCGTCACGTTATATTTGTTTTTCTTTTCTCTCTCTTTTTTCTTTTTCTCTCTCTCGCTCGTGCATTCATATTGAGATATGTCGGATACAGATTTAACGACTCTTCGGTCGGGACACCAATTCCCAAAGCGTTCGGTGCTTCCGGTTTTGCACGCCGATGGTGACGGGGAGAGGGAGGATGATGACATGAGTATTGAGGGCCGTCAAGGCGGACCTTCATCGGAGGGTGTCGCGTCGATCATTCGGGAGAGGATAGGGGAGGAGGTTGCCACCGTGACCACTCAGGCGAGATACATCCTAATCTCACTATCTTTTTATCTTTTCATACCAAGCCCAAACTTTCAATAAGGAGACGCCCTCTAACCGAGAATGTCTCACTCCTTTCTTTTATTATTATACATATGTATTATTATGTGTCATTTTATTACAGGTTTTAAACAAAGTATTTAAAGAAAACTAGCAAATTAGCATAGATCCTTCCCGAACCATATAAAAACAAGAACCCCTAGCTCCTTTATAAAATTATGTATATAGTATGGAAATAACAAGGGCTTCTCGCCCAACTTTTCAGGAAACAGGAAATAAATAGAAAAAAAAATGTGAATTGAAAAATAAGAACCGCTAGATCGTTTTCGAGCAAGTTTGTGTATTTGATAATTGTGTTTTCGAGTAATAAAAATTGTGTACCATTTCGATTTCAGCCTTTGATAAAGTTTTGGATTTATCCTCACTCTCCCCCCCCCCTTCCAACAATAACTTTCCCTGTGGCAACGCCGGGGGGAAAGAACCTCCCTTTCCTTTCCATCAAGGTGTGGCTCCGCCGGCCTTTCCCGATTTGTTGTGTCATAGTCCTTTCGACTACCTTATTTTTTTTTTCATTCTTCTTTCTTCCTTTCCTTAATCATTTGTAACCCCAATGAACTCTGATTACCTAAATTACTTTATCCCCCCAATGCAAACGATCGCCCCCTCGCAGGACCATGGCGACCGTTGCGGTAACAAGGTTCAGGCGCAGATATCGGAGATTGATGAGCGTTTGAAGCGCGAATATGATGAGATGGGTGTTAAGCTCGAATTAGCGTTAAAGGAACTTGTTGCTCATCGCGAGCGACGCGAGGTTGAGAGGGAGGCGTACCGCGAGCGTGAGCGAGCCCGGGACGCAGCGTTTGATCGTAAATTGACCCACATGGGAGAGACATTTTGCATGCACGCATTGATGCGTTGGAACATTCGCTCCGAAATGTGGCCCCTGGGAGGTCGGATGGGGAGGTGAGACGGGCTGAGAGTTCGGTGCGGGGAAGCAGAAGGGGAAAACAGGACCAGGAGGTTTTACATGCCGTACAGAGTGTCGAGCCCCATAGTAATCCTGCCTCGACAGGTGTTGAGGGTGCTCCGAAGGTGGATAAGCGGGAGATAAGTCCTTTTAGTGCACAATATGTGCAACAAGAGATTGCTTGTTTGAGGTTCTCAAATAACCGTGAGAATTGCCCAATACAATTTCTTCAGTCCCTCGATGCGATTTTTAAGATGGTGCCCCTTTCCGGAGTTACGTTCACGAATATCATGCATACGGTGCTTGAAAGGGAAGCGGCAGCGTGGTTTCTTCGCCACGAAGATGTCTGTAAGGACTATACGGTTTTCCGTCCTCTTTTTAAAAAAGATTTTGCCGGTCGGGCCTACCTCTTTCATTTGTCGGACATGTTGATATTGGAATCCTACTGGAGTAATAATAACATCGAGCCCGCAGATTATGCAATCACCCTTTTTACAAAATGTCGCCGTTCTGATTTGGGTTTGTCGGAGGAAGAACTGGTTATTCGTTTGAGCCGGCATTTCGGAGAAACCTTCGAGGAGATCGGCGAAACGCAAGGTTTTCGTACATTAGATCAATTATTAAAATGACTTCACCGCCAGGGGCGATCGCGTATAATGGCATACCTTGCTAAAAAGCATCAACGAAATGACTCATACACCGGTAAATATAATACTTCTAATCAATATGAAAACTCTTATTCAAATCGAGAAAAAGAAAGATGGCGGATAGTGATGACTGCTGTGTTCAGTGCGCTCAGAAAATTAATTTATCTGACCTTTACGTGAAGTGTAGTGGGCCATGCGAGGGCCTTTTCCACGCCAGTAGCTGTTCCGGGCTAAGTCGGTCGGGGGCCAAATTTATTGTAGAAAACGGTGACTGTGTTTTCTGGATGTGTGTAAAGTGCCGACACAAAGGCCTACCAGTCGCAGCTGGGGCTCAAAGCGAGAAACCCGATGAATCAGGTAAAGGCTCGGATGATTTTGCTTCCCTGCGGAATGACTTAAACGCCCTGGAATTATCCCTGAATGACCGGTTAAATTCGATTCTTGATTTGCTAATTTCGAAGAAAACAAAATCTGCCGATAAGAGTCCACATAAACCCAAACAATATGCTAGTGTTACTGTAGATAGCAGGAGTCGACGGGTCGGTAACGCTAATGTTGGTGTTGGGACGACAGATGGTGGTAAAGAGGTACTCGGAAAAAAGGAGGCGCCGAATGCCCCAGGTTCAGATGGACTTCGGACGATGGTGATAGAAAGAAATAAACGTAAGCCTCTATCAAAGGAGGAAAATAGCGCTGACTTACCCTCCAGACGCCCTCCACGTATTTTCATAGACGGGACATGCGAGGATCCCTCTTCGTCCTTGAAAGTGGCAGTTAAGCGAAGAGCCGGTTCTATCAGGATTCGAAGATAAGAAACACGTAAGTGGGGTTTTCATTGATCTGAAGAAGGCCTTTGATAGTGTGTCTCACGATATTCTTGTATCAAAGTTACGTTGGTATAATTTTTCGCCTGTGGCCACGAAATTGATTGAATCATACATTCATGATAGAAAACAAGCGGTTAAAGTTTATGATGAGGTTTCTGAGTTGAGTAATGTTTTACATGGCGTGCCCCAAGGCTCTATTTTGGGGCCAGTGCTTTTCTTGATTTTCATCAATGATTTCCCTGCTGTTTCCTCTGCTCATTGCATCCTGTTTGCTGATGACACGACTCTTTTAGTTGATGGTAATTCGAAGGCAGATGCAGCCTCTAAAGCACAGGAGGTTTTGGTTGAGGCTGAGGACTGGTTCTCGGCTAACTGTCTGGCTCTTAATGGCGAGAAGACAGTATTCGTTGACTTCGGGATTAAGGAGGTGGAGAGGTCCTTTGTCAATTTTTTGGGAATCTGTGTGGATAGCCGGTTAGTGTGGGATCGACATTGTACGTATTTGACAGCGAAGTTGTCCAAAGTGATTTTCCTCGTTAGAAGCATGAGACAAATCGTCTCTGAGTCTGTGCTCTTGACATCATACTTTGCACTGTTTCACTCGTTGGCCACGTATGGTTTGCTTGTGTGGGGCCACAGTCCTCAAGCCAAAAAGGTTTTCTCACTTCAGCGTAAGGTTGTGAGAATCATTGCACATAGGAAGTTTCGGGAGGATTGTAGAGATGACTTTAAAAAAATGAAAATCATGCCTTTGCCCTCAGTTTATATATTCCACTCTCTACTCCACGTACACTCTTTGAAGAACAATTCAAAAGAATGTAGTGTCCAAGACTATTGCACGCGTAGCCGCGGAAAACTTATCGCACCGTTTTACAGGCTTGCTAAATCACAAGGCAGGGTAGATTGGTGGGGAGTGAAATTTTATAATGCCCTTCCGGAAAAGTTTGTTTTATTGGACTTCACCGCATTTAAATCAAAGTTGAAGCTGTTCTTAACTAATTATGTAATATATTCATTTGAAGAATTTTTAACCTCCCGATTTGTTTATGAGGGAACGAATTTGATTTTAAAATGATCCTACAAATATTCGTGGTTTCTTCTCTACTTACTTTGTTTGTTTTTATCTAACGATAAGTTATTTTAATATTTCATTAATGACGCTTATGTTACCATACTTGGTGTAATAATAAAGTATCTTTCTCTCTCTCTCTCTCTCTCTAAATCAGTATAACCGTGCTTCGACAAGAAGAAAGTCTTTCAATTCTAATTACAAAAACAATAACTCCAATTATAGATCGAAACCTTTTTCGAATAATTACCGCAGCGGTTTTCACAACTATGTAAATAAATATCAAGATAATGAGGAGAGGAGCGGGGAAGCCACCCATCGTATAAATGCTTTATCGCTTCAGTCCAATGAGGATGAAAACCAACCACCGGTCTCTGGGCGGGGAGAAGTAGTGGAGTCGCGAGGGGCGGTGACAGTGGTTGACATCCACCCAGAGCCCAAGCGTTCAACGGAGGCAAAAAACTAGTGGAAGGGACACCAACCGTACATTCAATAAAAGATAGTAACTTTGTGAAAACGATTAATTTTATTAATAATACTTTTAAATCAAAAGAGTGGTTGGCGGGGGGCGACGGCCTGGAGTCCCGAGGGGCCATCGAGGCGTGCCCGACACTGCATGCACGTGTGGATGGGGTGTCGGTGCATGCCTTGCTGGACTCCGGGAGCCAGGTATCGTGCCTGAGCCAATCTTTCTTCGATGAAAATATCAAAGAAAGATTTCCGGTACGACTGTTACCAGTTCAAGGAGCAGAAGTGAAGGTTGCTGTGTCCCAAAAGTCTTTTCAAATTAAATATCAAACTTTCCTCCCTATTTCAATAGAGGACATTGTCTTAGATGTGCCACTACTTCTTATCCCTCGATTAAATTTCGATATCATTCTGGGGGTAGATTTCCTTCGGGATTTCGCCGCCATTATGAATTTCGGTTCAAATAAACTTTCATTGTCGGTTGCCGATGTTGAAAAAAATTTTGATTTTAGCTACCGTCCTCAAGATATTACATTAAACGTTGTTCAAGAACCCGAAGTAATTCAAGACGTAAATGCCATTGCGGTTGAAGAAGAAGGTTTTCCTTCTGTGGTGGAGCGTGTGATCCGCGAGGATTTCCCTCCTAACTTGCGACAAAATTTTCAAAATCTTATATATAGATTTCGCGACGTTTTCCGAGATCAACCAGGTTTGATCCCGGGATATACTACCGGCTTAAGCTCAAAGACAAAGCTCCTTTTAAGGGCATAACGTACCCAATTTCTGCGGCGGATTTTCCTGCGGTTCGCGATGAAATTAATAAATGGTTAAAACATGGTATTATAGAGGTGTCTGACAGCCCTTATCTCAGTCCTTTACATATCGTTAAGAAGAAGAGTGGGGAGCCCCGCCCCGTACTCGACGCTAGGGCCATTAACCTTAGAGTATATGAGGAACACTCATGCTCCCGTACTTCGAGGACATTATTAAGGACGGCCACGGTTTTCAGTATATTTCGACGATGGATTTGCGTCAAGCTTTTTTCCACGTGGCACTCCACCCCGATAGTCGACCACTTACGGCTTTTAAATTTAATAAAATGTCGTACCATTTTTGCCGTGTACCATTCGGTTTGAATTCTTCGCTGGCGGCGTTGGAGAAGGCCCTTCGCACATTAATCCCTATTCATTTAGAGAAAAATATTAAGAATTTCGTGGATGACCTCGTCATTTTTTCCCGTAGCGCGGATGAACATCTAAGCCATATTGCTCAGTTTTGAAATATGTGAAAATAATAATATATCCCTTCGTCTTGACAAATGTAACTTTTTTAAAACTCGGCTTAGGATTCTTGGACATATTATCTCTCGGGATGGCATATCCAAGGACCCTGACTTTGGTCAAAGCAATAAGTGAATTTCCCAGCCCCTTGAAGGTTAAAAATGTTCAAAGTTTCTTGGGACTGGTAAACTTTTATTCTAAATATACCCCACGCTTTTCAGATTTAGCTAAGCCACTTTTTCACTTAGTCAAAAAAGGCGTAAAGTGGCGGTGGGGGGATGAGCAGGAGGAGGCTTTTCAACAGTTGAAAGAGGAGTTGTCTCGTGCTGTTGAATTAGCATTCCCAGATTTTACGAAACCTTTCTTTATAGAAACTGATGCCAGTTTATCAACTATGGCGGCGGTGTTATATCAGGAAGACGAGGGGGGAGGAAAGATTCCTTTAGCTTTCACAAGCAAGACACTTTCAAAAAGCGAGTTAAATTATACCATAACGGAAGTCGAACTATTGGCTGTGGTTCAGGCAATTAAAAAGTTGTATACGTTTGCAATCGGTTACCCGACAACGATTCGGACCGACCATAAGTCAATAACTTTTCTTTTGTCAAGCAAAACTTTAACGCCGCGTTTGGCCCGCTGGCTAATATACTTACAGAGTGTACCTCTCAAATTTGAATATATTCCGGGTAGGGAAAATTTAGCTGCAGATGCGCTTAGTCGTCCGGGATCCGCAAGCAAAGGATCCCGCACTCCTGAAATCTTTTCTCGACCACCCTGATCAATTTAGAAAGTCAAAAGGAATAATTTAGAAGAAAGTTAAAACAAAGTATCTCATCGTAATCCCTGAATCTTTAGCATTGTCCTGTATATTAATTATGTATAAATTTCATATACATAGCGGTTTTAAAAAATTATTTCAATCTATTTCCTTGCATTTTTGGATAAAGAAGCTTCGATCAAAAATTAAACTCTTAATTCGACATTGTCATGATTGTCAGGTAAATAAACATGGTTCGAACCTGCAATTTACGGCTGGTACGATCGACACTTCGACCAAATTACAGGTCGTGAGTGTCGATCATATCGGTCCGTTACAATCCTCGACCTTTGGTTATCAATATATTTTAACATGTGTGGATAACCACACACGATACGTTCGACTGTATGCTCAGCGTACTACACGGACGCGGGAGACCATCTCCAAGTTAAATACTTTTATAAAAGAGTGTGGGAGGATGGAGCGGATTTTATCAGATAACGGCCCGTCATTTACCTCTAAAAAATTTGCTGAGTTCGTAGAATCAAACAATATTTTTCACAATTTAATCCAAATTAAGCACGCTCAGACAAATTTAGTGGAACGTGTGCAAAAGGAGGTGGTGAATTATTTACGGTATACGGTAGGGAAGAAACAAAACTCTTGGTTCAATCATTTGAAAAAAATTGAATTTACCTTAAATACCACTTTTCATTCGACAATCGAAATGACTCCGTACGAGGCATGTTTTTTAAACCGACCGCCGTCGGTAGTTCAAAAATACAGCTATCCCGAAGCCGATGTTTCCGTGCCGGTCTCTCGGGATGAGATGGATAAAATTTTAAAAGCACGTATATCAAATAAAAGACAGGCACACATGCAAAAGTCGAACATGTCTATAAAACCTTATTATTTTCAAGTAAATCAAAAAGTCTTAATCCGAAATTTTAAACTCAGTAATAAACAGGATAAAATCAATGCTAAATTATTACCCTTATATAAAGGCGTTTATCAAGTGGTTCGAAGGGTGGGGAAGAATTCGTACCTCCTGGAGAAGGTGGGCGATTCCTCCAAGAAGTTTTTGTATCATGCTTCATTGATGAAGCCATATTATAACGAGGACGTCGTCGGATAGGTGTATTGGCTAGCCCAGAGGGGTAGCTTGTCAAAATGACCCGACGAGGACAAGTTATTCCTCTGAAACGAAGACTTATCCGCTTCGTTGCCAGGGTTAGGATAGGACGACCTCGACTTCCTGTATTTTTTTTATCAAGTCGCAAATTTTTTTTTTTTTTTGCCCGCCCGCCGACGCTATTTGGGCTCCTTTTAACTTGACGGACTGACTGACATTCTTCCCCAATTTTTTTTGTTACAAACAGCTTGGCTTAGCCGCCCGGCAATTTTTTTAATATTTTTTTTGGGAATAGGGGGTAACTCCTCAGCTCCTGCTTTCCTTAACCGGACGGCAGGGCTGAGGGAGTCACAGAGCTTAACGTACGTCCCCGGCCGAACGACGGGAATCAGGCGTCAACCGTTCCCGGGTGCCAAGTGTCACATGTTCGCCATGCTGTACAGCAACACCCGGTGACCCCCGTAACTTTTTTTCTGTCGTTACACTCTCCCGAGCGATGTCAGTTTTGGAGGTGATACCCGTAAGGCTGGGCCCCCCATCCTCGGTTTAAGAGAGGCCCGTCTACGATGACGGAAGACTTGGCTTCATCGCCCGGTGGTAGAGTAGACCCGATGCTCGTTTTCATTTCTTTTCCTTTTTGTTCTATTTCGGGTTGGAAGTTAGCGTTCGATGCCGCGCTCGGCTAAACCGCCCGGCGTTGTGCTATTTGACGGGTTTCGTTAACCGCAACTCTTGGTCTTGGTCTCACTGTCGTCTCCTCTGCGAGATGCTTTCGCGGCGTCCGTTCGCTGGTGCCGCGCGTTGTTTTTTTTTTCTTGGTTGCGTGGTCGCCCTCGTGTTTTGCTTTTCTTTTTCGAACCCTTGCCTCGAAGCGTGGATCGTTTATTTTTCGGTCGCTCAGTTTCATTGGTGGCCGGCGCACCCGTTGGTTAGCCGCCCGTGTGTTTTTCTCCGTACCGCCTTTTGGATGGGTCCACCCGTCCTAATATACTCGTTTTTCTCGTCTTTTATGTTAAGGTGATGCTCGAGTGTTTCTTTGTTTTTTTTCTTATTATCTAATCAGTTTGAAAAAAAAAGTAACAACATAAATTAACTTCACTATCGTTTCGGTTTTGCCACCGAAAGGGGCTACACATTATAACGTATCTGAATTTACCCTCCCCATTAATTTTTGGCGAACCTATTATTTTATATTTTCTGTTTCAATTGTTCATTTGTTCAATTGATATAGACGCGCCTCCTTGGACAAATTAAATGTAATTTTTTTCAACCTTGGGTTATCATTGCCGTTGGGAGGGTTTTTATTTTAGCTACAATTTTGACTGCTGAATAAACCAAGCAACGCCGTTGACCGCCGCCTCCGTTCTTCATAATTTCAACCCACCGAAACAAGGGTGGAATATTTTAAACTATTGTAAGTTTTTTCTATAAATCCTTTTTTAAAAAAAAAGCAAAAGCGTAGCGATACTAAGTAGCCAAAACACGAATCATTGGAATGAAAAATGAAAAATTAATATTGCGAGAAGGAAAAAATTCTTTAGTACAAAAAATCCGGAAAACCCTCTCTAAGTGGCGCCCGAACAGTTAGTTTTTTGACAAGTACTCGTGTGCTTTTGCTATTAATTATAATATGCTAATTTTAGAAAAAGAATTGTCCGTGCATGATATTTTATAAGGGGAACCCCGCGCTCCCACCCTCGCCCAACGAATTCGTTTCAGTGCTCGTTCCAGGGTACAATTTTAAGATTTCTTTTCAAGGCTATGACAAAGGTCATTTATCCCTTTAAACTCGTCCTTTTAAACTGGTTTTTAAATTTAAATAGTTTTGCTGACTATCCCCTCCTTTTTCGTCTCGTTATATTTGTTTTTCTTTTCTCTCTCTTTTTTCTTTTTCTCTCTCTCGCTCGTGCATTCATATTGAGATATGTCGGATACAGATTTAACGACTCTTAATTGACAAGGGCCCGTTGGGATTTTTGGTACAGTTTTTTTTTTTTTTTTTTTTTTGGCTACAATTTTGACTGCTGAATGAACCAAGCAACGCCGTTGACCGCCGCCTTCACCGCCTCCGTTCTTCATAATTTCAACCCACCGAAACAAGGGTGGAATGTTTTAAACCATTGTAAGTTTTATCTATAAATCCTTTTTTTAAAAAAAAGCAAAAGCGTAGCGATACTAAGTAGTCAAAACACGAATCATTGGAATAAAAAATGAAAAAATTAATATTGCGAAAAGGAAATAATTCTTTAGTACAAAAAATCCGGGAAACCCTCTCAATCTTCGTTAGTAAGGCATTCATTGTTATTGCTACGCAAAGTTTTCTTTTTTCTCTCTTCTGAGAAAATATCCACGGCCTTGAAATCGTCGTCGGAGTACGACAGCTTGTATTCAAATTCGAATGGTTTTTGTTTAGAAATTCGGATCATCTTAATGTCCGAAAAAAGAAAACTTTGCCCAACTGTGTTTTTATTGAAATTTTTTCCATTTTTTTCGACTAAGTCTTTGAGTCCAAAATACCAGAATAAGAAAGCTCATTCACTTCATATAGTGGCGTACTCTTTTCGGAGCACTTCTCATCAGTTGATAGTATTGGGCTGGGATATAGATTGGCCCCCCTTTACAAGATCGCTTAACCTCTTGCTCTATAGTAGAGTACACAGAATCCCCTTCGTTCTGGATATGGCCTGAGATTAAAAATTTATGGGAGATACTATTTACGTTGGAAAACATTGTCAAAGCGAACATGTACATCGCCACCGTGAATTTATTCTTTTGTTGGCCGCAACAGTTGTCAGTGTAGAAAATGATGTCTACATTACCTACAGCGTTCGTGGCCCTCTCTTCAATGAACTTGCAGACACAAGACGCAATCTCGTTGGCACCTCTACTCGCGTCACTCTCGTGCCAGACGTTGCAAATTGCTGTGTTTTTTTCACGTCATAAACAGTCAAATTGCACGTTGAGAGGTTGCTCTTATAATAAAAAACGGATACCTCTCCTTTAGGGGTAGGTAACGTTGCTACGACAACATTTTTTCCTGTAGCTTCATCATTTTCCTCCCGAACAGTTAGTTTTTTGACAAGTACTCGTGTGCTTTTGCTATTAATTATAATATGCTAATTTTAGAAAAAGAATTGTCCGTGCATGATATTTTATAAGGGGAACCCCGCGCTCCCACCCTCGCCCAACGAATTCGTTTCAGTGCTCGTTCCAGGGTACAATTTTAAGATTTCTTTTCAAGGCTATGACAAAGGTCATTTATCCCTTTAAACTCGTCCTTTTAAACTGGTTTTTAAATTTAAATAGTTTTGCTGACTATCCCCTCCTTTTTCGTCTCGTTATATTTGTTTTTCTTTTCTCTCTCTTTTTTCTTTTTCTCTCTCTCGCTCGTGCATTCATATTGAGATATGTCGGATACAGATTTAACGACTCTTAATTGACAAGGGCCCGTTGGGATTTTTGGTACAGTTTTTTTTTTTTTTTTTTTTTGGCTACAATTTTGACTGCTGAATGAACCAAGCAACGCCGTTGACCGCCGCCTTCACCGCCTCCGTTCTTCATAATTTCAACCCACCGAAACAAGGGTGGAATGTTTTAAACCATTGTAAGTTTTATCTATAAATCCTTTTTTTAAAAAAAAGCAAAAGCGTAGCGATACTAAGTAGTCAAAACACGAATCATTGGAATAAAAAATGAAAAAATTAATATTGCGAAAAGGAAATAATTCTTTAGTACAAAAAATCCGGGAAACCCTCTCAATCTTCGTTAGTAAGGCATTCATTGTTATTGCTACGCAAAGTTTTCTTTTTTCTCTCTTCTGAGAAAATATCCACGGCCTTGAAATCGTCGTCGGAGTACGACAGCTTGTATTCAAATTCGAATGGTTTTTGTTTAGAAATTCGGATCATCTTAATGTCCGAAAAAAGAAAACTTTGCCCAACTGTGTTTTTATTGAAATTTTTTCCATTTTTTTCGACTAAGTCTTTGAGTCCAAAATACCAGAATAAGAAAGCTCATTCACTTCATATAGTGGCGTACTCTTTTCGGAGCACTTCTCATCAGTTGATAGTATTGGGCTGGGATATAGATTGGCCCCCCTTTACAAGATCGCTTAACCTCTTGCTCTATAGTAGAGTACACAGAATCCCCTTCGTTCTGGATATGGCCTGAGATTAAAAATTTATGGGAGATACTATTTACGTTGGAAAACATTGTCAAAGCGAACATGTACATCGCCACCGTGAATTTATTCTTTTGTTGGCCGCAACAGTTGTCAGTGTAGAAAATGATGTCTACATTACCTACAGCGTTCGTGGCCCTCTCTTCAATGAACTTGCAGACACAAGACGCAATCTCGTTGGCACCTCTACTCGCGTCACTCTCGTGCCAGACGTTGCAAATTGCTGTGTTTTTTTCACGTCATAAACAGTCAAATTGCACGTTGAGAGGTTGCTCTTATAATAAAAAACGGATACCTCTCCTTTAGGGGTAGGTAACGTTGCTACGACAACATTTTTTCCTGTAGCTTCATCATTTTCCTTTTCTTTCCGTGACAGAGATTTTTCCTCATTGTGCCGCTCCATCTCCTCAGCATGCTGACTCTTGAACTCGTCGTCCCCGTTTTCGAAAGCAACACAAACCTAAAACAGAAACTAATAAATTGATGCAAAAAATTGATAGTTGTGTTTGCAAGTGCCTACC